>NW_004624748.1:14805301-14873409 GCF_000247695.1 Heterocephalus glaber
AGTAATTATTTCTGATTTCATTTTTCCAGATCCTCTTTTGTTGCCAGTTCAGAGAGTCCAGGTGGTTGAGTATCAGATTGTTCCATCTTGTTTCCCTTTGGAGTTGCTGTAGGTGATCTGGAGCTCTGTTTCTGAGGCTTGCTTATGTGTTTTCTCATTTCCACTGGGCGGGGTGGTGCTTCTGGCGCCCACGAGGCTCACCTTCCCTAGGGAGCTTCCTTCTGGGTGCTGGGACCGGCTGAGCTTCTCTGCCCTAGGACTGTGGGATCGACTTTAACTCTTTTGCAAACTGTTTTCCTCTCCTGAGAGAGGCGGGACTCAGTACCGTGGTCTGGTGGTCCGGTGTCCTCTTTGTCTTTGTAATGTGGAACCAGGTGGCTGCCTGTCTGCACCGGGCTGATACGGCGTGTTCCGCAAGACTCGCTTTTCATTCTTTATAGGTTACTATTTTCTCCATTTATTGTTTTCCCTTTCTAACTTCTGCAGACCCACCTCTGATTTCTAACTCTGTTTCTTATCCATGGTTCCCCTTGTGTCTCACATTTTGTAGTTTATGTTAAAGCTTAAGAGTCATCACATGGAATCGCTAAGACTTAGTTTATAACCAGACCTCCTGTGAGTGATCTAGAATGCCAGATTACACTCTATGCAAGAGATGGTGCATGACAAAGTTGATATTTGCTAGAACCAAGATGCTCAGAACCTTTGGCGTTTTGACATACTTCTGTCAGAATTTCAAAAGGGACAGTTACCTTGTGAGTATTCAAAGAAAATCATGGTCTGGTGAGTTAGTCTCAAAATATAAACCAGGATAAGCCTTGGGGAAAGCACATTAGAAAAGAAAGAGACTGGGAAAGGAATTTGTCACCGCTCCCCATCTCCCATGAAACAGAACCAGCCTAAGGTTTGAATTGTGTTTACAAAATACTATGTCGCAGTTCTAATTCTCAGTATCTACAAACTATCCTTATTTAAAAACAGGATTGTTGTAGATGAAGTTAATTAAACTGAGGTCATTGGGTAGATTCTAGTCCAATATGGCTAACATCCTTATAAAAAATGGAAATTTGTACACAGATGTACACACAAAGAGAATGCCAGGTGAAGATGGAAGCAGAAATCCAGGTGATGCGTTACAGTCCAAGGAGCACTGCATATGGCCAGCAAAATATCTGAAAAGAGAGGAAAAGCATGGAGCTGATACTTCCTCACAGCCTTTAGAAGGAACCAGCTCTGCCAGCACTTGTTCTCAGACTGCTAGCTTCAAGAACTGTGAGACAAGAAGTACCTACTGTTTAAGCCATCCAGGTTGTGGCACTTTTGGTACAGCAGCCCTGACGAGGAAGACACATCCATGTCAAATCTTCAGTAACTGGCACCATGAAGACTTCCTACTCTAGAGCTGTTTTGGAGGATAAAAATCAATTACTTAGTACAGTTCACAACAAATATTTGAAGTTTAATACATTTTGGCTACTGTAATTGCATAATTATTATGCCTATCATTATATTGCTTTGAAGATTTCCTCCTATTCCCCCTTCTGTGATTCTCAACACAGTTAGATTATTAAGTTCTAAAGTTGGTTGAAAGCTAACTCCCTCAACTGTGCAGAATGATTCATAGGTTTATAAACCTAAGTTTTAATTTCAGAGCTGAGTTAAAGAGATCCAAGCCTGCCTTTGTATCAGTGTAGAATGGCAGGGATGTAATGCAATGTAATACATATCCACTGGGAGATGGCATGAGAGTTGCCTCCCATAACTTAATCTTTAAAGCTACTTATGGAAGGCTTTTGTTGAAACAGACAGGGTTTCTGCAATTAAATCACCATATGTTAAAAAGGTTTCATTATGGTGTGATTCTATTATTAAAATCAGCAGCAAATAAGCAGTGTGGGCTGCCTGGCTGCAAGCTGGCATTACTGAGACCAGTATTATTTTTAATAGGTGAGAGAATATTAACCTTCAGGTAGCACCGAAATAACATGTTCTCAAGAATATGAAATTGGTAAGTTGCTCTCCATCATTCATTTAAAGTGAAGGATATCCACTGATAAGACTGATCTTGTTAATTTATGTGGCAGGTTACTGGCTACTGGAAACTCTATTCTGTTCAGGGAGAAAAAAGGCTAAAGCTGGGTGGGTCAATGCTTTGGGATTAGTGAGGCTTTGATGCTGTCCTAACACCAAAATGATGGCTAGTCCAGATTTGTCATCTCTATCAGCCTCTATCATTCAGCATCCTGCCTTAAATAAGGCATTTATCTTCAAAAAGATTGCTCTGACTCCAGTGAAACTTAGCAGACCCAGACAAACAGAATACCTTCTCAGGGGCTTGTCATAATTTGCAGGGTGTGATCCTTTCATGGTTGCCAGGAACTGTTTTTGTGGACTTGGGGTTGCCAATTTCAGAAGGACTCAGAAATGCTTAAATAAGTGCTGACTCCATTTTGAAGTATGATTTTCTGAAATCAGTGGCCGGCCTTGCTTGACCATATTGAGCTTTCTTTATGTGTTTCTATTTTGAGGTTTTTGTCTACGCCAACCCACTGGAAAAAACCTTCCAAAACTTTTCAAATCTGGTTTATTTTGCACTTGCTATTGAAAAAGTAGCTGTTGGGAATAATAACAGAAATAAAATTATATCAGACAAATGGCTCTTTCCAACCAATGTGCCGGAGGAAATAATCAATAGCTCTAGTGTTGGAAAATCAAATATGTTGACATTAATATTACTATGTTTCCCTTTTCCCACTAATGTTTTAGATTGTGCCTCTGAAGCATTTATTGTTCAAGGTTAGCAGTCTTATTTCAGATGTGCTTTAGTAATAGAGCATCTGTACTTTATAAGCTGCTAATTGTTGTCTCTCACATATGGTATATAATTTCATTAGAGTTTATGTTTGTTTGAATATGCATATATTTTTCTTCTCAGTAATAGGTCAGTGTATTTTAATGCATTAATCTGTTTATATTTGCATATGTATATTTTTCTTTGCTCACTAATAGGCTGTCAACTATATTTTTTTATATATTTTATGGTGATGTTTGCTATTAGTTAAAATGTACACATTTTATTTTCTAAGTATAATTTATTTTTATGCATTTAATACATGAAAAATTTATTCATGGACCAGCCAAAAAGCACTAGCAAATATTCAACTGGAGTATTAACGATACTAGACACAACTATTGGCAATTCTAGTCTCCTCTGTGAGATACTTGCCTATTGTGAGCTGTTTCTAATCATTGCTGCCTAGGGGCTTAGCATTTCTTTAATTATGGTGATATTGACACATATCCTTCTGACTATGCTTGGCATGGGTCATGTCTATAATAACTTCAGTTGGATTATTTTTTCAAATCTTTCTGAGTTTACTAGTTATGTTTTAAAGATAATCTTTTATTTCTTAAATTATCTTTATATCTCTGGGATAAATTTTCCAGTTTGTTTACCTTTGTCCTTATCTACAATTTCTGAGATCCTTTCTGTTACTACTGATGCTTTTAGTCCTAGGCAGTGACATGGTCTTTCTCTGGTACTGTGTTGTATGCATTCAAAGTGGGGACTGCAAATTCGGCGTCTGTGGGCTAGTCATGTCTGCCTCAACCCTCCTTAAACAGCATGTTCAGCTTGTTCAGAGAGCTGGTCTCCTCCTTCTCCCCGAGGCCCACATCATGACTGTAGGAATCTCAGAGACAGGTGTGCTTACAGATTTTAATTACTCTGTCTCATGTTCTATGCCTTCTCCATATGGAGCATTCAGAGTCAAGGCCGCCGCAAGGCTCCATGGGGAAGAGAGTGAGTCCCATGTCTACTAAACTTCCCCCTGAGCTTTCCTCTGCTTAGCTTAAACTTCAGTGTAATTCTGTTTATTCCGATTTTTCAGAAATTCAGCAATGTCTCCAAACTATAGAAGTTCAACCTCCTGTTCACAGTGCACTTTTGGATTTATTTCCCTTTTGCGCAACATTTGTATAATTTCATTGTGATATTTTTGATCACAGTGGGGGTAAAGGTGTGTTCTCAGTCTATCCTCAGAAGTCTCCTAGGAGGTAGATACAATTTATGTCCATCTCAGGACAAAGATTTTGGGAATACTGGGAATACTTTCCATGTTCTTTTTCATTCTTCTTTAGGAGAGGAGCAAGCACCAATGCCCAGGTAGGAATATATTTAAAATGAAAGCAGAGCATATACAAAATTTGAAGTACCCTTGAAGTACTGAAGTATGATCAGTATCCATGATTCTTACCTGGCTTCAACAATTATCTTATGAGCAATCTCCTTTCCATTTTACCTTTACTCACTGAGGTCCTTTCACTGAATTACTTTGAAATAAAATTTGAAGCCAGATTATGAGGCTGCTTTTGCCCCTCCTGTGTCTTATGCTTGCATTAGGTGAATACAATCATGCAGCTGCAGAGGTATGAGCTGCTCCCTTGACCTAGATAGACACAAAAAATAGTACAGATAGCTGTGAGGGGATTTTGTCCCTAGTTCTCATTTATTTTTTCCTATAAGTGGGTAAATTATTCAGTTAATATTTATAAGAGTCAAGAAACAAGTAGAATATGCTAGCTTTAAAAAAGATACACTGTATAAAGCTGCTTCTCATGCTCTGGAAGTAGAATTGCTATGTAATTTTCTTACTATTTTTCTTCTGGACTTCTAGGACTAGTTGCAAAGAAAGGCCAGGAAAGAGGCAGAATCATGCAAACCCAGTGCTGGTTCTTTGCTCCAAAATATGTATTGTAGGGATTCCCCTGAAAAGCCAAGTATGAACCTGAGAGAAGATGTTTCTGAAGGCAAAAGGCATCCTCACATCTGGCTCCATCTCTGGTCTAGAAAAAAATTTCTATCTAAAAATACAGAGAGATCTCAATGACGTGTATAGTGTCCCTTGTGTCTCAGTGTCACCATATTTTCTGATGGCTTCAAGTCCCATGTCTATGTTAATAATTTCCATACTGCACTCTTTTCAGCTCAGATTTGTTAATCAAATTGCAGGCTTTGTATCTACCTATTGGGAGCATCTACAATAGTACCTAGTACATAATAGGTTCTCAGCTATTAAATGTGGTAGATTATTAGACATTTCCAAGTTGGTACAGTATTATATCAGATTTAAAAGTTTGTCTTAACCTCAACGCCACATTCTCCTGGCTTCATAGGTTGGTAGCAGCAGGACTGTGCTCCTTGGCTGAGCAGGTGCTAACTATAGATCCTTCCCTGTCCTTCCTTTGCCACATCCAATTATCCACCAAGGCCTAGATTCATTTTTTTGCGTTTTTTCTCATATCCATTTTAATGTTCACATCCACTATTTTAGTTCTTTCCACACCAGCATAGGGTCTCCTGTCTGGTGTCTTTGCTCTTATTTTTCCTTCTAGATTCTGTCCTGGGACCAAGTATCTTAAAAGTCCATTTTATTGTCACTGCTTTCATATTTATTACCCCAAACCCCTCTTGGATTCCCTGTTTCTTATGGAAGGAAGTTCAAATATATTTATTTGGCATCATATGTTCTCCACCCAATATACCTTACCAGTCTTCAGACCAGTTTTTTCAACTAACTCATTTGTTTATCTCTATTATTTTTACACCTACTAGAAGGAAATAAGCTCCCCAAAGGCAAAGATGTTCTCATCAATGTCAGCCGATGTATTTACCCACAATGCCTAACACAGCGTGTGAGATATAGGAGGCATTGAATGAAAAGCACATTAAAATGAATGGATGTTTTTTACTTCTTTCTGTAATTTTACACTTAACCAATGAGAATTATTTGGTATTTCCTTGGTTACATAGTTATATTTTCTACCTTCTCATTTTGGCTTCTGCTCTTCTTCCTTGGAATAGTCCCATCTCCTTCTCAATTTCCCTTCAAGGCCAATGTCAAAGTATATGTTCTACATCATGCCTCGCCTGATTCTGCAGATCCCTGGACTTCATTTGAGCATTCTCAGGAGATTTATTGCATCCAGCCTTGTATAATAGTTGTTTAGGTATTATCTTGGCTTTCTATTAGAAATTGTAAACTTCTGGAGAGTAAAAACATATTTCCTGTATTTGAGAAGCAGAATTCTTACATTTTTGTATTTTCCACCCTTTTAGTACCCACTAAGGGTGTTCAAATCACTCACACTAAGTATTCACTGGTAAATGAGGAGTTGAGATCTATAAATATTTCAGCTTTTTTCTTCTACACTTACTCTCCAAATCCCAGATATGTTCTTTAGAATGTCAATCACTGGCTGGCCACTGAGTTTTCTATTTTCTGTGCATGAGATATTGATGATGTGGTGAGACTCATCACTAGCATTGGGATTCACTGACCCAACACGATGTGTTTTTAGACTCAAACTCCTATAATTGACCCCTGGGTTCCTGTTCACTCATTATTAATCTGGATAGAAACACTGTACTGAAACCCAACTCCGGCTCTGAGAAAAGACATCCTATGTAACGGTTTCTGAATACTTGTGCTAAATTTGGAATCCGATTTATTTATCTAATTTTTAAAACAAAGGAACTAAGGAGCAATCTCTGCCATTTGCTAGTACCCTGGGCCAAATTAACGTCTCTCTGACCTATCAAGGAGGATAATAGTACCTAATTTACAGGACAGTGTTCTGATTAAATGACTTGATATTAATTAATCAGAATAGTGTCTGGCACACTGGAAGCAGGCAGGCAGTAAGCGACAACTGCTTTTGTTGAGAGAAAGCCTACAGAATAGAAGAAGCTTCTTTAGGGACTCATTCAGTCCTGAGCAAGGACTTACGGCTGAGTTAGCTGGGGCAGGAACCACAATGATCTCCATGATTGGAGCCTTTCTCCCTTCAATTACTTTGGGAAAAGCTTCAGCTTTCAGTGTGGCCTAGGAGACCTTTATCTGCTCTTCCTTTGTAGTCCTGGCATGCTGTGTTGAATTTATGCTGCTTCTTTTAAAGTCTATAGTTTCTCTCATTTTTAGGCTGTCATAGAAGCTATTCCTCTATATATTTATCCAACTTTAGTATCATTTCTTCAGGAAAATCTTCCCTGAAGGCTGAGGATGTAGCTTAATGGAAGAGCACTTGCCAAGCATGCCCATGACCTGAGTTTCATATCCAATTATGAAAAAAAAGAAAGACTATCTTTCCTGATAACCACCTTTCCCCAATAACTGCTTCTCCACATTCTAAAATTCGATGTATTTCTTATGAATTGTTATAGTCAAGGATGATATTAAAAGTACTTAGTAATCATTGTTGCATGGGCATTTTCAATAAAAGTTGTAGCAGTAGAGTGAAGGCTTGGGAGCCCTTGGCATCACTGCTTTAGTTGCTGGGCTGTGAGGCAGTGTGAGGGGTCCAGGGAGGATGAGTGAAGCAGGCTGACTTGGAGAGACCTCATGGGAGCCCAGAGCAGCAGCTGTATACCAGGTGGTATGGACTTGGCATAATATATTAACATCTGAGCCCACAGCAGTTCTTATCAGATAAGGATCTGTCTTGACACCACATAATTCTAATGGTCTATTTCCTTACACGTATTTCTTGCCAAGCCTTGAGTCCTAATCAACATTTCCTTGAAAAGATGGTCTTAGGTGAGTTCCTCTGAAAGTTGAATCTGAATCAAGGACCTACAGCAGATAGTAGCCTTGGGAACTAGTCCGGGGATGTAGGCATGAAGGAGTGGGGAGAGAGAAAATGAGAAGGAAGGAAATCCTATGAAGGGGGTTTGCCTAAGTCATTGTTTTCGAGAATGTGGGCTTAATTCTTAATTCTGCCTCTCCTCCTTAGTAGTGAGCAGAATTTCTTTCAAAATTGTCTCCTCATAGAGAAGATACTGGGGACATTTCTGAAGTGTCTGAAGTGTGTATGTGTGTGTGTGTGTGTGTGTGGAGAGAGAGAGAGAGAGAGAGAGAGAGAGAGAGGGAGAGACTTGGCAGCAGCAGAAAAGGTCCTGGGGTAGAAAGCAGAAAATTGCCCTACGTATGCATGAGGTAGGCACAGTGTGAGTCTTCATTTACACACAGCTACCGAGTGAAGGCAGAGCTGAAATCTATGGTAGGGAGGAACCTGACAATGGGGCATAATGGGTATCTTTTAGATAATATACTGGCATTAAGAACTCCAGCTTTTATAAATTAAAAAAAAAATCACTAAGTTCCATGTTTTTTTCATGTTCTTCCACAATTCTTTTTTAATAGCTTCTCTCTGCCTACTCAAAGATTTAACAAATAAATATTGAGTACCTAATATACCCAAGATTTTATTAATGCATGTTGTAATAGTACAGTGTTAACACCCAGTTCATGCCCTTTGTAGAACTTCAAAACTATCAGGTCTTGACCCACTCCTCCATAAGTGGCTTCATAGCATTACATAATATATTGAAGACTTGAAATTTTGATTTAGTAGAACAATAAATGGAGATAACAGGGACCAAAACTTTTTATTCCACCTCTAGATACTGATTATTTTTAATTATATTATACCTAGGTTTCCTTACTTCTTAAATAGAAACTGTGCTACCCATCTTATCTTACTTTTGCAATGTGTTGGGGAACAAAGGAAGGTAATATTCATATGAACAACATAATGAGCTCAAAGTAGAGCCATCAACTATGCTGTTTGCAAAAGTGAATAAACAGATGAAATAAAACAACAAATATATTGAGTGGCTAAAATCTCCCCTCCCTCTCACCAATTTTCATTTCCAAGCCAAGACTTACAGATTCATGTTAATCTCAAACTAAGAAACAGAATTCTAGCTCAGGTTCATTGTGATGTAACCCAATCTCCTAGAACAAGGATTTCCCTAGGAGAAGGGAGAAGGGAGGACTGTTAATTAAACATCTGCAATATACTAGCATGGTTTAAACACTTCACATGAATGATCCCTAGGAAAAGCTACATGTGAATGCATCTTATTCTGGAGTCCTACTGATGTAGGGGAAAATAGAATTCCCAACCTGTTAGATATCAGATACTCTGAGTTCATGTCCTCTGAAATTGAAGAGTGAATTCTAAGGAACAATGGAGGTTAAGAGTAGGAAAAATTTATTGAGCTATAGCTCCTGAGAGACATGAGGGGACTTGAAAGTTAGCTGCTGCTGATGTAATTTCTCTAAGAATGTTTCATAGTACAAAATCATGAGGTGAGCACAACATAGGTCAAACTATAATCAGCCAATAAAATTACTACAAGTATAGCCGGCTGCTTAGCTAATATTGATCCAGCATGTCACATAGCAAGGGTACATGGAAAGAACAAAAGCATTTTTGGGAAGAGATGGGTCGGAGGCTCTGGTCACCCACCCAGGTGACTGATGTGTCTCTGTACTTTAATGGACCAGGTGATTCCAATTATAGTATAATTCCAAGTTATTACTTACCCATAGGGAAGGATGAGGCCTGGTCATTGCATCTTTCTCTTGAGGCCTGATCTTCATCAGATGTACCTCCAGTCACATTCTGATGTCTTTATTTTTTGTGCTGACTTCCTTGAGAGCCCAGTCCTTTCTGATTGTATATTAAGTTGTATCTAACTTAGCTGCCTATAATACCACCACACCTTAAGATGCCCGCGGAACCTGAAGGGCCTTCTTTTTTCTTTGTCCTTTCTCTCACAACAGTGTTCCTTGGGTGCCAGACTTCTCACCTTCCTCCTTTCCATTCCCACACCTCTGCATCCCATGCCTTAGCACTCAGCTCATATATCTAAAAATACCATCCCCATTCAGAGATTTAAGGGAGATACTAATACTATGAGGACACTATCTTAATTTAAATAGTAATTCCAAGGTTGATATAGGAAATAATACTGGAGATGAAATATGAAATAATAGATCTCCCAACCTGTTATCTGTATAATAAATGAATACACTGAGCTCATGTTCTTTAAAAATTGAAGAATGAATTATAGGAACAATGGAGAGAGGATAAGAGTAGGAAGATATTTATTGATAGGAAAGCTTCTGAGGGACAGGAAAGGCCCTGAATAGGTAATTGGGGACCCCACTTTACATAGGAGTTTTATAGAAAAAAACACACAGGGATACAACATGGGTCACAGCCATGATCATCCAATAAGGTTACAAGTATAGTCACTTAGTAGTGGTGGTCCAGTTGGGAACCAAGTCATGTAACAAGGATGGGTGGAAATAGAAAAGATTATCCTAGGAAATGATGGGTCCAGAGGTCTCTGGTCATCTTGTCTTTATCCTGAGGCCCCGTCTCCAACAAATGTGTCTTCAACTGCAGTTGCGGTGTGTTTTACCTTTGTCCTGACTCTCTAGAGGACCTAGTCCTATTTGACTGCACATAATATTTTTATTTAACTCAGTTGTCTATAATACTATTTGATTCAGGAGGAGAGAAATTTGAAGGACCACATGGCTATTTTGCCACTTCTCAAGTGACACCACTTGTAATACCTGTCTACTGGCCTTACCCTGCTTACATTATAATGTCAAGCAACATGTGGCATAGTTTGACTCCATGGGAAAGCAACAACTTCCATCACCATTATCAATTCTCCTGTGTCTGACTGCAGTAAAACAATGACCTTTTCAGGTGTTAAAATGGGATATTAGCAAAAGTAAAACGACTACAGGAGAGAAAAGGTCGGCTGAAAGCAACATTTTACTTATGAGTTCCCTGGATAAGTGGAGATAGTCTTAATAGTAGTCTTCTTTTTCCTCTGCCTCCACTAGTGGCTCTGAATTTCCAGCCTACTAAGGCAGTCATTAGTAAAGGATAATAAATGATAATTGGCAGTGCTATATCTGTCTCAGATTCATTCATTGAGTGTGTAATAATGTTTTCTCCTTTTAAAAGGACTCTAAAGCTGAATAATTCATTTCATCTATTGTGATACATACTGTGATTATTATAATTAACATTATTCAAGTGCCATTTGTATATATGTATAGTATAAGTTTACACTTTAAAAAAAAATCATTGTTCCAAGGTAGAGGCAACTACAAACATGATTTCTACACTTTTAGGTTCTGATAAAAAACATTTTGATGTGAGAAGAGTTCGTTTTTCTAACACATGAAACTAAATTCAAGTAATTTGGCTTGGATTTTTAAAAGTGTCAAAGTACAAAGTCAACAGAATTTATTTCCTTTTGTTTTCTAAAACTCTTCCACTGGCTAAAACTTTTGAGTTGAACTTCACTATTAATCTTTTTGCCTTGACAAGGGCACATATCTTAAAACTATGTTTATGATTTTATAATTTAGCCTTTCTGACAAGGAACAGAACCTTAGGCAAAACACCAACTCTTAAGAAACCTTTTATTTGACTTTTCTATTACAAAACAGGTTCGGAGTCCAAAAAGTCATAGAATTTGACACATTATTACATACAGAGTAGTTAACTAAAAATGTGATTGATTGATCCAAGATGATTAGAGTAAAAATTGTAGTCAGGGTAGTTGAAATTTGCATAACTTCTATGAGTTTGTGCAGACTGTTATATCTAAGATGGGAGAATCTATCTCTTTTCCATGGAAATTTATTTAAATAAACTCTAATACAAGCAGGTGCTGCACATTTCTCTCCTTGTCTTACTAGCTTTAACTTTGGGCTTTGCAGATATTGATAAAGAACAGTGACCAGTGGCCATCTTTCCTTTCTTCCTAACACTGCCTTATCTGTACCTTTGCTTGCCAAGCCCAACCACTAATTCTATGTGCTTTTTACTTCAACCCATGTTCCCTTCTTAGCTGAGAATAAGCAGAATTCAAATTTATTCTTTGACAATTAATTCAGGTGATATTCCTCTTATGATAATTAAACTTGGAAAAGCAATAAAACAGATTTTGAAAATGAAGCACCACTTTCCAATAAGTTTCTTTGAATACTAGACTCAATGTGTTATTTGGAAATCCAAGATTTGTCATAAAATCTGCATGGTAAAGGCCATATCCAGTGGTCATCTAAGTATGGCCTGTGAACTGATGGCAGCCCAAAAACTGTCTCTTGTCTGCATGTGATAACCACAAAAACTGAAAATAAGCATTAGGGACTTGAATAGAAATTTCAAATAATAATTTTACATCAGTTACTATCCTTTCTAAAATATAAAGTACTTTATAAATACTTAATAAAAAATTAGAAACTATGTGTTTATTGTTTTATTTTAGTTTTCTAGTAAATTATTTTTAAATCAAATTTTACTAAAATAATGCTCATCTGAATTGAGAAAAATCCAAATGTTTCCTGCATCATAGATGAACACTGGTATATGTTATTGTTCTTCAGAAACTAGATTCCCAATACATGATACATAGTAAACTAAAGACTCTGAAAACTTTTGCAGTGATGAGTGAGTGAAGAGGTGCATGGTTAACTAGGTGTTTGCAATGCTTACTAGGCCTCAGAAATATTTTTTCTTTTGTGTTACCTCTATTAATATTCTATGTAATTGTTTCAGGAAATATGAAATATAAAATATTATATCTTCCAACCCGTTAACTGTATGATATGCCGAGTTCTTGTTCTCTAGAAATCAAAGACTGAGTCCTAGGAATGACGGAGGTTACAAGTAAGAAGATATTTATTGATGGGAAAGCTCCTGAGGGGCAGGAGGGGTCCTGAGTGGGTAGCCAAAGACCCCACTTTACAGGGAAGTTTTATAGGGTGAAACCCACATGGGTACAATGTGGGCCACAGCCATGAACATCCCATAAGGTTAGAAGTATACTCACTTAGGTAATGGTGGTCCAATTGGGAAGCAAGTCACATAGCAAGCATGGACGGAAAGAACAAGGATTCTCCTAGGAGGTAGTGGGTCCAGAGGTCCCTGGTCACCCTCAGGGTGGTCGATGCCTATCTATACTTCACTAAGCTCAGTTCTTTGGAGAAGTGTGTGGGTCTGGTCATCTTATCTCCATCTTAAGGCCTGGTTTGCAATCGATGTGCAGCTGTGGTGTGTTTCACCTTTGTCCTGGCCCTCTTGAGGACTTAGCCCTATCTGACTGCCCATAATATTTCTACCTAGCTCATCTATCTATAATATAATTAATGTTTTACAAGACATTCCTACCTATTAGAAAATGCTGAAGAAGGATAACCGATATTTATAAAGTACAGTACTTTATATTTTAAAAAGCATAGTAGCTTTTATTAATGAAAGAATTACAATTAGGTCACAAATAAATAGGCAAATTATTCATTATATGATTTGAGGTTTAGGATGAAAACTTGTAAAAATTAGTTTGATATACAGCAAAGTTATACAACACACTAAAACCAACTGTTTGATATTTTTGCCTTGTGTGAACTGTCTAGAGTGAACAAAGGAATAAACTTTTTAGTGTTGGAAGATATAATAGCTATGTTTGGGAACTTATTTTTCAAGAGGAAGAAAGAAAAAGGTTTCAACAAAATTAAGGGCTAACAGATGCTAAGAAAGACATCTTCAAATCAGGGAGGCTCATGTGCTTGCTACGTCAAACTTTACTCCCCTGCCGACATACAGAAGACAGGACCTGTAGTGGGCTTGCATTTAACTCTACAGTCTAAGCATTGCTGGATGATGACTAATATACAACAAAACCCTTCACAGCTGCATCCTTTTCCATATTCTCTTGACCTAGAACAACCTCAGATGTATTAGCTCTTAAAATCCCCAGTAAAATAATTCCTAAAAATAACCTCCACCATTTGCTTGGCTGTTATAAAGCAGCTAGGCTCTGCAATGAATGCAAGGATACCAAGAGAAGTCCTACACAGTTTCCCACCCCATTTTGCCATGTTGGAAAAGTTATTAATTTCAAAGAGGCCCACACACTGGATACGAGGGGCTTTTTAAAAACAACAACAACAAAAAAGCTAGTAAGACTCTTGAAATCTGGCTTTAAAAAAAACACCCCAATACCACATGCCAGATATTTTCTTCACCCCAAATATAAAAATCCTAGCTTTTAATTATAAAATATCCAGCTATGTGATATTGTGCATATTTAATATCCACCAACATCCCAGAGTAGATTTCACATGGGCATCAAGCACACCTGTTTTCCATGTAACCTGATTCACCTCCTACTGACTCTTGGGCCCTGGGCCCTTTGATATCCTCATGAACCATCTCTTTGGAACTTTCATTTCCATTCTTTCTTTAACCCCACATCTTGAGCTATACCCATCTTCCCAGCCCCACTGTCCGATTCTTCCACATGTAGAGTGACCACACCTGAAATCCCACCACCACCTTTACCGCAAGACAGACCCAGCAACCTGGACACTGTTGTGAATCTGGTCCTGGCATCAGTTTATATAACAGCAGGTTGGTTTGCTGACGCTGTGGAGGGAACCCAAAGTGAAATCAATTTGCTGTAACAAAGCTTGCCAAGATCAGGTATTTCCATCCCGAGGGCAAAAACCGCCAATCTCTGACTCCAGGCAGAGATGTGAATGCAGCAGATTTGTTTGTACAATTGAACCCTTTATGTTGGTGGAAGACTTTGCCCCTAAAGTCCAGAGTCAAAGCATTACCACAAAATCAGAAATGATTCAATGTGACAATGCAGTAAAAAGAACAGAATGCAGGATCCTGGCTGCAAATACTGAACTGGAATCTCTTCCTTTGTAGGGTTGACAAGAAGACAGGAGTCATTACCTCCCCCTAATAAGGTGGCACCTTGAGGCCACACTTGTGAAGATATTTTTTAGTGACTACACAGTGGCAATTCATGCCAAGAGGGGATTTCTTTGGGAAATTCTCTAGGGTTCTGAGTTTCGATCTAGCTTTTCAGTGTTGGGAACATGATCTTGTTAGTGCTTCACAAATGATCATGTCTTTGAAGGCTAATCAGTGATATCAAAGCTCCCTCAAACTCTGATGGTTAAACTGAGATTATTAAGAACACAGTGGTGTTCTTAATACACATTCTAGATGCAGAATTCCTAGGTTCAGATCCTGGCTTTTCTGTTAACTAACTGTGTAACCTTAGATAAATGGCTTTGCTCTCAGGTCTGTGGTAAAGACTGAGTGCAATAACAGATATAAACTGCTTAGAATATTTTCTAGTGTGGAGGAAGCAATACATGATGGTTAGCTATTATAATTTACATTGATAAACATGTTAAAACGGACTCTGTATTCAAATTGGCTTAGTTTATCTCATTTTGTTGGCAAACCACATTGAAAGTCAAATTTTTAGCAACTGCCTGGTAATCATGGTGTTGGGAAGAGTTACTTCTGTTTTTATGCTTTATGGTACTAGGCTATGACCACATAATGTGTTGTGCATGCAGCTACCTAACAGGCTTTAGAAAGTTATGGGCCAGAGTTGCTGGCCTGAGAGATATTCTGCCTCTTTTATGGTGTCCCTGCATGCTGATGTGCTAAAGAGGGATAATAAAGAATTATGTTCTCTGTGTACTTCTTTTATAGGGTAGATCTCAGAAGGTCACTACTTCTACTTTCAGAGAGGTCATGTTATAGTTGTCCCCACCATATACATATCTCCCATGAGACATGCATGTACCTGGACTCAAAGTATTTCGGTAAATTGATCAATGAAAACTGACAATTCTATTAGCCACCAACATACATTTAAAAACATCAGTCACTCAACATAAATATTTACAGAAATGAAGTCACAGCTTCAGAAATGACATTAATTATATTGGGTGCAATTAAATTTCTGAAGTTGCCTATTGATTTGAGACCTTAGGATTTATTGAAAATATCAGGTGTCTGCTTTAGGGGTTTTGTCAAATTTCTAAACTAATTAGATTGATTCTAAAGAAAACCATACCCACCCTAAAAGGAATATTAGAACAACTCTGAAGAGTCTGGTTCTTTTGCCACATTCCAGCTGGTGATCACAGATCACCTTGTGATCATAGATCCACTTCTATGAGGTTGGCTGAATTAGATGCCAGGAGCCCTCATGGAGTGACGTAAATCTGCGGTGAGATTAGAGCTAAGCAGGACAGTTCTTGGCCATAGTTTAGTTTGTTAAATACCAATATTTTAATGGTCTTGCAAAATACTGTTGAACCGCCACAACTATGTTTTTTTTTTTATAGATAACGTGGGTCAAGCAGTTTTTAGATTAATTTTGTTTTACTGTTAAAAGTCAGTGTGTGACTGGCTGCAATTTAGCAGTAAAAAAAATCAGGAGACCCAATGGTGTATGGATTATGGTGGAACCCATTATTAAGAAAGATTGATATCCCTATGCTTTATTATCCTCACTTAACACAGCAGGAGGATTTTTGTGTATCATTCATTTTGCCTGAATTTTAACATTAGAATATATAAAAATAAACTTTTAATTAGCAAAGTAGTGAAGAAACAGACTCATATTCAGTTATTATATTATGTATTTTCCCCTTCTAAAGCTTTTAAAAAATAATCTCCATCATTTCAACTTGGCAATAAACTGACAGAATCAAACTCAAAATTAACTTATAGTTTTCATTAAGTGCAGTGTAGGTTGTCTGTTTCCCTGATTCCAGAAGATAAGCAATTGGATTTGCTGCTTATCCAAAACTTCCCGCTAAAGACAAAAAGTGGAGGCTACACACAGTTGCTTTCAAATCTTAGATGGGGTAAGTACAGTATTCAATAACTTCATCAAATAATGTCTAAATTTTATGGTGCAAATGCCAGGCTTCACAGGTCAGTGAGCTTTTTCAAATGGTACACAGGCTGCCTATATCAAATTTGTACAAAAGAATTGATTTTGGTGGTTGGAATAAGGCCATTTTAGTCTTGCTGCAAGCTTTCTAGAAATAATAGTGCTATATTAGAAGATAAATTATATATAGATTACTGTTTTTAAGTATTATTCAGAATGTTAACAACTAATATAATGGGCTTCTTATTGCAATCCTAAATAGCATGTGTCAAACTGATTTTTAAAGTTCTCCAGTACCTCTCAGCAGTCATGTGGATTCTAGGGAAAGCTGTGCTGTCTGGCCTACAGAAACCTCATGTTTTATTCTTGCTCTTTGTTTTCTTCCTTTTAGGTCTGCTGTGCCTCTGTTACTGGCAGGACCTTTGATACCTGGCAAGTTGCATCACTAGGAGGCAGGGAGAAGTGTTTCCAAAATGAAAGTTCTTGGTGTGTTCTACTTTTGTGTGAGCTATTAATTGGCAGAAAGATTTGTAGGTACATAATGCATCACACTTAGCGTTCTATCCTGCATTATTTGCCCTTGTGATCTTTACCTGTGGATTATTTCTCAGAATGGGAGCTTTTCCTAATTTTTCAGCCTAACCATTCCAAGAGGTCACAGGCTTTATACAGCACAGATACGCAACTTGTCTTTTAAGAAGACTTTCTATGTCTACAGTGGCTAGGAATTAAATATAGGGATGCTTTGAATCTATAAAAATACTAAGTTCTGTAGATAAAGCCCTCTCCAATTCCTTAAGCAGATTCAATCCTTTCCATATCTGTATTCCTGTTGTTCTTTCAGTATTGGTGTATTGTTTCACATGTTTGTCTTCTGGAAGAGGGCAGAAATCTCTTTCACTTCTGCCTTGATCCTAGTGTTTAGCATAGTGTCTGGCACATAGTAAGTGGTTTTGTTTGTTAAATAACTTCCACCTTACCTTGGGGCTGAAGACTAAAATCTGTTAAAATCAGAGAAGATCTTAGATATAGAATATTTCGTAAGGTGAATGTAAGATTTAGACTGAATCTATGTGAGGGTCAAGTGGAAGAAATTAAGAAATAGTGTTTGTGATCTTAGAAAGGGGAGAGTAACACTTTATTGGAAACTCAAGAAGAAAGAGAGACATCTTTCCAGAGTGCAGTGCCTCCCAATACTGATTTTCCACCTGTGAAGGTAGAAGTCAGATGGATCTCAATGATCCTTTCAAGCTTAAAAGTTTTTGGGATTTTTTTGCCATAAAATATTAATTGCTTTTATTTTGCTTTATTTTTTACATTTCAAAGACCATGAGCTGTGTTGCTTTTCAGAATGCATGAAAATACAGGTTCAATCTAGATGGATGTGCTTTAGTAGCCAGAAAGCTTATGACAGATCTTAACTACAACCAGGTCACTATAAAGAATACTTCTGTTTTAGTCAGCTTTCCTGTTGCTGGGTCATAATACCCTACCCACAACTTAAAATAGGAGAGATTTAGCTTGGCTCATGTTTCAGAGGGTTTAGTCTATGAATCCACTGCAGAAACAGCATGGTAGAAAGGCCAGTGGAGGAAAGCTGCTCAACCTATGGCAGCTCAAAAGCAGTGAGTGAAAGGAGGAGCTGGGTACAAGAATATGTCTTCCAGGTTACTTCCTCAGTGGCTGCCTCTTCCGACCATAACCCACCTCCCAAAAGCACTTTCAGCTATGAACTCATCAATGGAAGAATCCATTGATGAGTATAGTGCCTCTATTATCCAGTCACCTTCCAAAAGTCCCACCTCTGAACACATGAGACTTTGGGGCAACATTTTAGAGCAAAACTATAACAACTTCCAAATCTTGTTTTGGTATTTTCAGTTTGATATACAACTGGCATGTCAAATGAGAACTAGGACTGGAAGTCCCATTTGACCTTGCTATTCCACTGCTGGGGATCTTCCCCAAAGAATTAAAAGAATCATACCACAGTGATATATGTGCGCCCATGTTCATAGCAGCACAATTTTTAATAGCTAAAACTTGGAAACAGCCCAAATGCCCATCAACTGGAGACTGGATAAGGAAAATGTGTTTTTTTTTTTATAAAATGGAGTACTCCTCAGCCATAAAAAATGAGAAATTAGAGACATTTATAGCTAAGTGGATGCACATTGAGGCGATACTCTTAAGTGAAATAAATAGGACACACATGTGTAAATACCGAATAGTTTCTCTGGTGTGAGAAACTGAAAGTCTAAATAAGGGCTAAATGTATAATAGGTAATGTGAAATAGGAAGAAAAGGGGCAAAGGGGAAGGAAGTGGGAGGGCTAGGGGAAAGGATAGAAGGGAATGGGATTAATATGAGAAAATGGAAAAATAGGAACAAAATCTTTGTAAATAGGGAGGAATGGAGGGGTTGAAGGGAGGGCTGGGCAAGGGTGAAAAATAAGAACCAAGAGAGACTATGTAAAGGTGCAAATTTCCAATGATGAATGTCATTATATTGTACACCTAAAATGTACCAATGATTAGAATGAATAATCGATAATGTAAAATAGGAAGAAAAGGTCCAAAGGGGTAGGGATAGTGGGAGGGGCAGGGGAAAGGAAAGAAGGGAAAGGAAAAATGCTGAGAAATGGAAAAAATGGAAATAAAGTCTTTGTAAATAGGGAAGGGTGGAGGGGGTGAAGGGAGGACTAGGAATGGGGAAAAAATAAGAACCAAGATGCATTATATAAAGGTACAATTCCCAGTGAGAAATGTAATTGTGTTGTATACCTACAATG
The DNA here is from genome assembly GCF_000247695.1 of Heterocephalus glaber. The sequence goes on from NW_004624748.1 coordinate 14,824,690, forward strand.
TACCAATAAAAGAATTTAACAAAGTGAAAAAAATTATACATTTTGTGAAAATTTAATATCTGATGACTGTACTTTAAAATGTAAATGAAGAATAATTAATTTTAGTACATTAATCTCAAATAACCTTCAGTCCTACTACTAAAATGACCTCTGTAGGTCTATCGTGGCTTATCTCACTGCTAAGTGAAGATCGTCTCTTTCCTTTGGGTCGGCCATGCCTACTCAGGGGCTGTTTAACAGCACACTGTCAAGGGCAGCATAACTAGTCAGGTTGGTCTCAGTTTAACCTCCACTCTAGTCTCAGTGGTTATTTTATCACTTAGAATAATAGCAGTTCTTAGATATTTAATATATTTCTCAGAGCTGAGGTGTTCAGGGTCACTTCAGACACGGCAGTCCCTTATGACAAAGGGGGGAATCTGATTTTCTCTCTGTACAAGCCACACATGAAGGGCCTCCTTTCTGTTGCTTACTCTCTCATGTTTCACTTCTGGTCCTTGGTCCTCCACCCCGGGGAGTATGTGTTCCTTTGTGTGTTCTTTATCATGAAAACTCAGAGCTGAAAGGGACCTCAAAGGTCATCTGTATGTTTCATAGATGAGAAGCTTAGGGCTGGAGAGGTCATGCGACCTGCTCTGGGTCACACAGGTAATTAGGGGAGGGCTGGGCCTGGACTCTGGGTCTTTTGACCTTCGCTCCAGGAACTTTTCCATCATGTTTGGAAAGGGGCAGCGGCGGCAGCAGCAGTGGAGGGATTAGAGATTCCATGTGGCATTTTAAAATAGCAAGACTTTCTTCTAAGTTTTTTATCTTTGTTTCACAAAGGTTTTCTTTTTTAAATTTCCCAGTTCTCCCCTATCCCCCATTTTTTGTTTTTGGTAGGGAAGAGTAATCTGACATTTTGTGCAGAGAATTGACTATTTCCCAAAAAACAAAGAGAGGAAATAAAGTAGCACAAATATTTAGGGATATCAAGGGTCCTTACTTCTCCAAGCTTCTGATATAGCTCAGTAACATCGCTGCCTTGATTGTCCAGGGAGAAGGAGAGGCAGGCAGAAGCTGTCTTTAGAGCATTGGTAATTATTGGAGGAGCAGTGTTGCAGTGAGTGACTGAGTAATATTCTTGGCATTGCAATAGGTTTATTTCCCAGCAAGTACAAAAAAAATGGACTCACCATCCTTAAAACTCAGAGACCCTGGGAACTTACAAGACTCATATCTAAGGCTCCAAGCAAACACCAAAAGGCACTGGGCATCACATCAGAGATCCCAGAAGACAAGCTATGCATCTCTCTATGTTCTACATAGGTCTATAGGGACTGTGGCTTCAGTCACATGAAGAGAAGTCCTATACTGCACAGTAATACCAATGAATATATGCCTGCCTAGAGGAGGTAGGAGTTATAAAGGATGCCATCAGGAGGACTTTCGCTTCTAAATGCCTGGACATTGGGGGCCTGGTGCTGGAAATTTTAAAAGACTAGAATAAACATGTAGAATGTCCTCAGTCCTCAGTTTCTCTTGCCTTTTTTTTAACCTTGTCTCCTTTTTCCTTTCCCCTCCTTCCTTTATGCCGCCTTCCACATTCCCAAGCCCTAACTAACCTACAAACAACAAGACTTGCAAAAACATCTTTTGAGAGCAGTGTTCTGACAATTTTGGGAGTGGGATTCTATAAATAAGTGAACAACATTCCAACTCCAAGTTTCAGAGAAGTTAAAGATGAAACCTGCACCCCAAGCCAGACCACAGGGATATGTATTGCTCTCCTAATCTTACTCTATAAAGTTCCAACCCTGCTTCTCTTCTGTTCATAGTTCTGTGGTCTGAAGATTCTTTTTGATGTGCATCTCTGTCTGAGTTGTTTAAACACTTCATTTTATGACAGAGGGAGTAGTGATTATAAAAAAAAGGTTTTTATCTTTAACCTCTAAGATGAATCTAAGAATGATAATAAATGGAATTAGATAAAACTGAATTGGAAAGGGAGGAAGATATGAGGCTTGATTCAGACCCAAGGGAAGATGCCTGTGGAACTAGATTTGAATTGCTTTCAGAAAGTCAATTTTTAGCCAGTTAGTCAGCCTGAAGTCTAAGGGAACACCTCCCTATAGCCAAGGCCATTGAACACTTCTGACACAAGCAATCTTTCAGACTTCATTTCAGACAAGTTGGGTACAAATATAGGGTTCTCTGTGGAATCCTCCAGGTTTGATAATTTGCTAGAACAACTCGGAGAATTTAGGAAAGTGCTGTATTTGAAGTTTCAGTTTATATTATAACAAAAGGATGCCAAATCAGAACCAGCCAAGGGAAGAGACACATAAGGCAGAGCCTGGATCTGGGTGGGTCCTAAACACAATGCTTCCATGGTCTCAGCGTAGATGTGTGGCAATACCTAGAGTCTGGTGACTCAAGAATCTGAACCCTGGGTCACAGTACAGAGGTTTTATGAAGAACAGGATTGTTTGAGTTGTTACTCACTTATTTAAACTCAACCTCCATCCCTTCTCCTGTCCCCAGATATCGGGGTGATTTCAAACTTTTAGTTCTCCACTCATGAGGTCAGTCTTTCAGGTGTGGCCAGCCCCTAGCTAAGCCTATCCATGTGGCTGGTCCCACCTTAGGTCATCTCCTTAGCATAAACTAGAATGTGTGGTTGAGAGACCACATCGCTAACAAAGATACTCCATCACTGGGCAATTCTGAGTTACTTCTGAGAGGCTGGGCCAAAGGCAGACCTCTGTTTGGGCACAATTAGTTTCCTCATTAAGCAATTTGGCAATTTGGGTTTGACCCAAAACTCCTGTGTGTAAAGTCAGGTTGTGAAAAGACATGAAACAGAAGGAGGGACCCATGGTGAGACCAAAGTGCTGTCAGACATCTCTCGATCACCTGCCTTAATCCAGAACTGCATGTGCTAATCTGTGCTTCACCTGGAGCCCAGGTTAGAGATGCCAAGTATGCACGGATGAAGCTGTTGAGCATGTTTGGCCAGTTTTTTACATTCAAGAGTAAGTCTTTACTGACTGGATCCATAGTCTAAAAGGTTTTATTCATACTCAACTGAAATATCTAATGGTGCCAGAGTAATAAATGTTGCTGAAACAAATTCTCAGAAAAAAACCTAACTTTTTTTATAGTAAAGGTGTATGTGTGTGTGTGAGTGTGTGTGTGTGTGTGTGTGTGTGTGTGTGAGAGAGAGAGAGAGAGAGAGAGAGAGAGAGAGAGAGAGAGAGAGAGAGAGACAGAGAGAGAGATTTGGAAAATTTTGGGGGCCAGATGCCCCCAAATAATTAGTATTTGCATTGTAATGTTCTCTGAGGTTTGCATTTGCTCACTAAGACACTCTGACTTAGTGAACAGTCAGTAATCTTGTTCTGCTCATCCGTAAAAGATGGAAAAAGCAGTTTGTCTTTGAGGCTAATGTGCAGCCAGAGGCTAAGCTGATTTGTATTTTTTCAAATTCTCCAGGTGCTGGTGACTAGGTAGCTTATTGAACTTCAAAGGGCATCTCTCCATGAGAAGTTAAGTGCAGGGAGTTAAGACATTACCCAGAATAGGAATAGACCAGGAAGGTGCTTCCCTCAGATCATCTGAGGCCAATTCAGGAAGCACATGAGTAGCATTGAGGTTAATGGGGGTAATCATAACCAAAGGTTAATCTAGGCACTTCATATTCCTCTATGACTTCTCAGGACTTGGAGGCAGGAAAACTATAAGAAAACTACTTTCAATCCATTGTCAAGATGGGCTAATGCAAAGAACCTTGTACATGGATTCAGAAGATTTTGGTTTGAATAAGACTGCTCCCTTACTGACTGTGTCATACTTGGTCGATCCACATGTTTTCTACCTTTGTCTTCTTACCTGTAAAATGGGAATAAAATATTCCTGCCTTAATGAATTATTGACAGAACAAATGAATAATGCACATGAAAATGTCTAGCACACTGTCTTTGACATAATGAGTGCTCAGTATGGAAGTCTTTGTTTTGCCTTGACTGCTTTTTTTTGCTTTAACCATGACATTGCATGATCTAAAACTTCTCAATACTCAAAGGCTTTTGAGCTACCACTTTGATGCTGAATTCTGCATTGTCTCTAAAAAAGTCTAATTCATCCTGCAAACCCAAATTTTTCTTAATTCCTTCCTTTATATGACTGCTCTTGATAAGCTCTGTATAACTCAGTTTAAAATTTAACCCTATTTGCCCCTTGTCAAGGGGAATGTGCTTGGGGGCTAAGCTGTTTTTGAAGAATTGTACAATTTAGGAAAATTAAGTTTCAGGCAGTCATGTGGCTCTGACAGCTTATACTGCTCAGTACTTAGCAATAATGGAGAAAATGCCAGTTAAAAATGACAAAATGGGAGAGCCCTGACCCACCAGGTAATTGTATATTGAATATGTCTCAGCTCAAATCAAGGATGATTTTGCTTAAATGAACTAAGGGCAAAACTGCTTGTTGCAAGTCATATAAAACAAGACCAATGCCCTGGGTAATTAAAGATGCAAAGTAGCAGGAAAAGAGTTTCGGAATGGAAAGTGAATATCCCTGGTTTTAAAAGGACAGGAAAGGGAGAGAAGGGCAGACTATTTCTTTTTAATGAATTGATTTCAGGCATGTATATGAACACCAAAAAAGACAGGCACTCATTCAAACTCAGCTCTACTTTTTTCATATATTAAAAGAAAAAAAGATTAGAGATATTGCTTGTCCAGAGCCCATAACTGCTCTTATCATTCTGCAGATGCACAGAGGGGGCAAAGAAAGTAAAGAGTTTGAAGGAGATAAGTACAAAACCACAGAGTGAATTTGTGCAGGAATGAGGATTAAAGCCGTTAAGTGCTTTAGTCACTTGATCCTGCTAATCTTTGTTCTCTAATGTGAAAATTTCATGGGCTTTAGGAAGAGACTACTGAAGGTTCTTATATGAAACCAGGACTGACTGTCATTGTGTAATCCCTCTATATTTGCACCCTATCTCTTAGGTAATCAGAAACAGGCAGCTGGGGAAGGTAGGCAGAGAGATTAGCTCTCCATTTCCCAACACATGGAGCTTTTGTGTTGCAGCATCTTTAATTACTGAAAAGTAATTCACTGAATAGCACCCTGGTGGCTTGAAAGAGTTAATGCAGTTTCCAGAAGTGCCAAACCTTCTCCCAGGGAGTAGCTTAAGTACAGAGAAAATCTGGCTCAATAAATACTAAATAACAAGAATCAACTGATAAGGGTCAAACTCCACAAAACAAAATTGGCCCATTTAATCTAGTACCTTCTCAATAAATCCTTGTTCACCATAAAACACTATTTACCTAGTAATTTCCATGAATTGATAGCTGTTCTTCCTCAGTCCTTTGAGGTCAGGTCAGTATCCATTTATATGCTATTCATTTCATCCACAATCTATCTATCCATTCATCCATCCATCTTATTAAGCCCCTACTCTGCAAGCTTCTGTGATAAAGAAGAAATGGGCTTTTTCTGTAAAACATTAAGGAGGAGATGGGATGAGATGAAAGACATAACCAACTCTAAGAGACGCCTGACAGACTCTCTTCTGGAAACCCTCATAAACCAGAATTTCCCCCACACTGGGTAAACTGTTCCCTTTATGTGCTCCCACTTGACTCTATATCTCCCTGATCACATTATATTGTACTTTTCTTTCTGTCCATCTCCCCTTCTATGCTGTGGACTCCTTGAGTGCAAGGTTTCTGTTTTACTCATCTTTTTGTTCCCAGGGACTAGACTAGCCATTGGCATTGTGAAGTTAATGATAAATGCTCAGTGATGGATGAATGAATGATGTTGCAATATTATGACTGTGAATGTAGCTATACAAAGCACAGTTTTGACCCACATATACAACTACATATTGCCTAGATATTTTAAGAGGAAATAGCTGGGGATGATCATAGAATCTCAACCTTTCCCTATTTCTGACTCAAATTTGAAATTTGTGTGCATGGCATACAGCTGCTTTCAGAATGAGAAATAGAAATTCAGCACTGACATCTTATTGACATCCTAGGTTCCTTCCTTTACCTTAGACACTATAGTGAATCCATTTTGTTTATTTTACCAATCTTTAAAATTTGTGTGCTTTTCTCCATTCTCACTGTTGCTACCTTAGTACAAGTCATCATCATCTTTCACTTAGTTTATAGCAACTGTTCCAGTCTTGGTAGATTTCAGTCTTCCTAGATTTCAGCTTTGCTCTTTCCTCTCTCAAATCAATTATTCATATTTAAGCCAGGGTATCTCCTTAAAGTTCATCTGGCTATGCCTCTCCTTGTTAAGGACCTTTCAATGGCTCCAGTTTCACACAGTATAAAGTCATAACTCATTAACACGGAGTACAAAGTCTGCCATGCTCATCTCTGTAGCATCAACTCCTGAGGCTTCTTTGTTGAGTCTTCTTGCCCAACACCTCCAATGTACCATACTCTGTCTTTCCTTCTAGCCTCGGATGCTCTTGTTCTTTGGTGGGAGTACTCTGGTCCAGCTTAGCCCAAGCTTCTTCTTCCTTCTCTTTGTCCACTCAACTAAGATACATCAACTAAAACATCTCTTCATCCAAAACTTCTTTTTGGAATGAGTGCTCCTTTTCTTCCCCACCTCCAAAACAGATGTGGGCTACAGCTCATTTTTTGTTCTCACATTAATATTCTTTAACTTGTTCACACTAAAGCATAATATTTCTTCTCTATCTTTCTAAGAGTTTGATGGCAAATTCTAAGTCTTGCTTACTTAACAATGTAATCTCTAATATTCAGCTGATTTTGAAGCAGAAAATATCTAAAAATTAAGATAAATAAATGACTAAACATAAGATAATGATTCAACAAAAGGTTGGATCAGTTTCAACTTTTCCCTGTGCTGGATCTGTCATAAGTGGGATCATACCGTGTAAGTCCTTGGTGAATTTTTATTGCTGTACAAATTGGAAATAAAGGCAGACCATTTCAAATGCCTTTAGGGGGTTCTCCTTGTTTCTGAAAACACTATACTCAGTTCTTGCAAATTACAAGTAGGGTGGCCAACTGGCCTGGTTTGGGTAGAACTGCACAGGTTTTTGAACTTAAATCCTACTTTGTAGGAAATTCCTCAGTTTTGTATAAACTTGGCTTTATACAAAAAAATTCTTAGTTTTATATAATAGGAAATCTCTCAGTTGTGTGATAACTGGGCAAACTAGCACAGTTGTTTACCCCACAAGTCTCATTTCTTGGAGATTTGTCACTGGTGCCTCTGCCATGCTTAGTTACGGACCTCCAGCAATTCCAGAGGATGCAGCCAATTAGAAACTTACAGAAGGGAATATGAGCTAAGGCTCTCTGAGACCATGCCAACTGTATGTAAGATGAGGAGATAGAGGATCTAGCAGTAGCCTCACAGCAATCCAATGGGGCTACTCATGGAGCTTAAACTCAGATGCATGACTGAGCAACTGCACAGCTTTCCCTGTTGGCAATGGTGGCAGGAGTCCTGGAACAGCAGTTGGAAGACCTTAGAGAAGTCTAGCTAGAGATTCCGCAAAGCTAGTTGACTTTGGACCAGCTGTTTAGTCTCTCTGAGCCTCAGTCTATTCATCTGTAAAATGAGATAGTGCTTTCTTAAATGCATCCAAGAATTGTTGGAAGTTAAAAAAGATATGTGAAAGAGTAATTTGAAAGCCAGAAGTGCTCTATAAATGAAAGTGGCCATCGAAATCCTGTAGCAATCGTATATGAACATAGGCTGAGTTTTCTTTTTTTCAATAAAAGTTATGATTGGCATTGTTCTAGAAAGTCTACTTTGTACCATAAAAAAGACCTGTGCAGAAATATTAAGAAAATCTGTAAGCATATGATACAGAGTTTCAAACGTTGGAGGCTGCCTGTGATGCAGAACTAGCTGGCCACAAAAAGCTGTGTCTTTCTAAAGTACAACCTTAGATCTTCTCTCTTGCAGAATTGAATTGTACAAATTACATGACAGTAATCTTACTATGTAGTCATTATTTTTAGTGACATTTTCTAAAGTTGGCTCCATACCATGTACAAGATGAATTGAATTTTGAAAGCTGTATTGAAATTTAACTTTCCACTCTTTTATTACTTTACTTATTTATTTATTTTGTGAAGCATAATGTTGCATTGCTATTTTATTCTCTTTCTGCAAAATCACAGGAAACTTATCAATTCTGACGTCTTTTTCCTTTTATAGTATTTTTGGAAACATAAGAGTATAAAATATTTTCTGGATAGACTATAATACATTACCTATTGCAGAAAATCTATGTCATCCCTCCTCACTAGCTCACTCCCACAGCACTCACTCAGTTACACTGTAATGTGTTTGTACCAAAGAAAATTACTGACCTCATGATCTGAACAACAAAATGTTCTCAAAATATATTGCCTCATCTGTTAGGTTTGATTAAACCATTTATCAGCGCAAAATAAAAATTGCTTTTCTTTGCTTAGCATGTCTGAAGATTCAGGAGTACTTTGTGGGGCTGTTGTTATCTCAGCTTTTGAAGTTGAACTGTGTACTATCATTGGTTTATAATAATATGAATGTGAGTTTAAATGAGGGGGAGGATTGTCTCATTTCTTCTACTTGCACTACTTGTCACAGCTGAGTTTGATTCTGATTGTATTGTTGGCCATAGTATACTATCAGCAAGCATTTAGTTATGTAGTTTACACATACACACGTCCACACACACTTCCATTTAGGAAATCATATCACCACTCCTCCACCCATGATATGTATATATTGAATTTTTTTTCATCCATGGAGATAGATTTATAGTGTGTGCTCTCTCACCTCAGTGAAACAGCTGGTGGAAATTAGGAATGTGGCCAGCTATTAAACAGCAGAGTTTTTCCTCTTGTAATACACATTGATCCCCAAGGCCACTGAATTGTTATCTTCATTTCTTTACCTCTACTCCCTAGTCAGTGGAGTCAGTGACTCCAATGAATGTGAATTAGATGGTTGCACAGTTTGATCATCTATGACTCTGAAGGGTTATATGACTTCACAAATGTGGTCAATTTTGATAAGTTTTTGGATGAAGTTACATTTGGTGCAGGATGATTTGAGCAAGTTGTTATTCAGCTCTCATTATAGCTTTCCCAGACAAAAAAGGTATGAGGTGAGTGCCATTTATAGCAGCCACACGACTGAATAAGAGTTGATTCGTTTTGAAATTTCTTGAGAGGTTTTGTAAAAGAGAAGGGTAACATGCATTTCGTTTAATATTTAGTGAGCAGCTATAATGTGCTGAGTACTCTGTGCACATCCTAGCGTCGAGATCACCATCATAAGGAGTTTAACATCTAGGGGGTTGCCAGACATGCGAATAAATACTAATGATGAATGCTGAAACTGAGTGTTTTAGTTTAAGGAGAGCATAGGTGTAGAAGAATCACAATTTTCCTGGAAGGCAAATTTTAATGATAATAGAATTTAAAGCAAGACTTCCAGAATGATTAGAAATTTGAAGAAAAAGACTAAATAAAGAAAGTAAAAGAGCACTTCAGAAGGGGAAAAATGTATCACAGTTTGGAGGTGAAAGAGAGCATGGTTGTTCGTTCAGTACTGCGGGGATTAAAGAATGTGTGTGGGGGTTGTTGGGGGACTCTGTGGCCTGGGTGAGACAGGGAGGCAGGCTCAGCTAGATTATGAATGGCCCTGGATACCTAGGAAAGGAATTCAGCTTTTATGCTCTATAGGAGGTTTTCATCAAGGTAGTGGTTGTAACAAGTGGCAGTTGGAGGGTAGCAATTACCTATCTTCAACAGCCTAGCTGCAACCTCCCTTCAGTAACTATAAAAGCTCGATGTGCCCTTGAGAATATGTCAAATGTAAGTGGAAAAGAACTGAGATTACTGCTAAGCCAGTTGTGAACTGTTGAAGGCATCTGAGGAGGGGCATACTGGATCAGATTTACATGTTCATTTTACTAATGAGGAAAAAGACTCAGAGAGGTTAAGTGACTTCTCCCCAGGTTCAATATGTAGTGATGTTTGAAGCTGACTATACTAGCACTCTTTTTATCTCACTAAGAGACTGTGGAGAAGACTAAAAGAGGGAAGTAAGGATTTATAGCACAGATGGAAGAGTGACTCACCGAGTGCTAAATGGTTTCATAGGATGGAAAAATCTTGAGAGGAAATAATCCTTAAAATATCAGAGGAAACAGTAAGACAGGAATCTGATAGGTATTCTCAGATTTCTGGCTAAAGAGCTGTTGCCTAAAAGGAAAGTTACAGTAGAGTTCAAAGGAAGTGGTGGTAGGACACTAACATTAAGCTGCAATGACATTGAAAATGCATTTCTTCATCATCTATCATGTTGAGTTTGATCTGAACAATCTAGGCTGGCAATGGAGAACCCAGACGTACTGTAGGGCAATTCAGTGTAACACAGAGTAACACAGTTCCCACTGGTCCTCTGAACCATTAGGTGGCATTAGGTTTTAGAAACACCAGCAGTTCCAAGAGCATTGACACTGGGAGGGTACTGTGATTCAATGATTTTATTCCTACAATGCAGAATCTTTTGTGCCAGGGACCCTTCATAACTACTGCTGCTTTAATATACATAGAGGATATGGCCACCCAGAGGAAGCACTTCATAGATAAAACCTACTGGTTGGGGACAGCAACTCATTGCCCAGTGGGTTTTATCTTAGATGTGTCATACTGGGAGTCCTCCATTTAGAACTGGCCTTGACCCAGTAATTCTGTGATTTAGTATCTATGATCCTGTTCTTTATTGGTTTAATGTTTTAGCATAGCTGAGCTCTCTCCATCACCTTCAATTTAGGCAATCTTTGCATAACATATCAGCTTGACACATTCTGGGTTTCTTCTTTCTGTCCTTTGACACATTGGAACCCTCCACTGAGCAAGAATTGGTGCATCAGTGATATAGTATTTCACTTCATTTCTTATATGCCAAAAAAATAGGAAAACATTTTCTCTCCAAGTTTACTGAGACTTTGCCAATGTTTTGGATATCAAGAGTATGAACCCAAAAGTGTACTGGTAGTTAAATATTGTGTTGATTTTGTTTTTGTATTGGTACTAGTATTTTTCCTACATACATTCCTGCTCTGGACATCATCTGTGGGACCAACCAGATTTTTTTTCTGATTTGTTAAGAGATTCTGAAAATGTGGAATAGTATTTATAGAACTGCTTGGAGTTCCTTCAATTGTCCTAACAATAAACAAAATAACCCAAGTGGAAATACCTGGTCTTATGCCTGCCACATGGTAGTAAATTATTGGTAAGTTTCTTACTCATGATAAAAAAAAAAAACAATCCAGTACAAAAATCTCAAACCCATCAAAACACTGGCCACTCCAAATCATCAATGTTGGCCTTTTCAATTTGGAAAGTGAGAAAATAATTCTCTATTGTATCTTGCCTTTAAAAATGTTGTTCTCTCTGTTTCTTTGTCTCTGTCTTGGTTTATTTTCCAAAAACAATCTGGCTGTTGAGTTCTGATTAAAGGTGAGGCATGCTTCAATATGCAGGGATGAGATATTAGAAAAAAGATAACGCTTGAAACTACACTTTTAACATTCAATTTCAGTGCTGCCCAGAACAACTAGAAAACCGGGAAAAGGTGAGTAATACATTTGACAGCTATACTCTAAAATGGACCTTATTAGTGAAATATAAATTATAACCAGGCATTTCCTATCAGCACTCTGTGCATTTAATGATAAGCAGTCAATGAGATTTATATACCCTTAGCATTTTTATAATGAGTCTGTTGCTTTGATGACAGTTTACTGTCAAACTTTATGCTTAGAAATTTATAGTATTTGGTTCAAATGAATAGACAGTTTAGCTTCATTGCAATCTGTTGCGATTTTCCCTTTTCTTGAGACTCACACTTTCATTTCTCTGTTTTCTTTCTTCATTTACTTTTCCTAAACTAAGCCCTTAAACCCTACACTGGAAATGAAGTTTTGAAGTGGGTACACATTGACCAGTAGAAAGAATGTGATAGCTTGAGTGGAAAGAGTTCAGTGTATTCTAAGAACAGGCTTGAGGAGTCTAAAGAGGAGGCATGCTCTGCTAAAGTATTAAAAACTCACAGATGCAGCAGCATGGTGGCTGTATGGAAGTTTGAAATGTAATAGCAAGAGATAGGGCGGGAAAAAGGGCTTTAACTACTAGGGGACAGTCCTTACACATTTGTGTAGAAGAGAAAAGAGCCCTGCATGGGTTCCCACAACTGCCTCCACCCCTGAGGACAAGCTCTTCATCAGATAAATGCCCAATAAAAGCTGCTGACAGATTGATTGCGGCTGCAGAAAGCACGCTGAGGAGATTCTGGGGGAGGTTGATAGAGCCCCACAGCTGCTCCAGGGTCCTTTTCCCACACAGTTCAAGTGTACATAGCTATTGGACATGACAGCTCCTCTCAGTGTGACTTAGGGTAACAGGTGCCTGATTTTCGGGAAACAGAAGCACTGCTCTGAAAATGTGCTCTTTCAGGTAGGAAGGCTTTGAAGACAGGTGGTTTCCAAAGGTGCTGGTGATATTTATGCTACATTTAAATAATAGCGCCAATGGGCTAAAAGCATTCTTATCTTTTGTCTTGTGTGTTCTCTGTGCTATTTCATACCCTTTATGCCTGCTCTGCCCATTCCAGTACACACCCACTGGCTCACAGGGTGAGATGGAAATGGGAACCTGTGTTTGACCTCCAGGATGGCGAATATGTTCTCCCCATTTTTTCTTCTTCAGTCTTCATCTCTCAACCATGGAATCTTGGCTTTTGAATTCAGTATAGATGATCATCTTATCTTTTGAGTTATAATTTTTTTTTTTTTTTTGGTACCAGGGATCTAACTCAGGTCCCTGCGCTTGTGCTGCAGGTGGCGAAACCACTGAGCTAAATCCCAGCCCCATCTTGTTTTTTGAGTCTTGGAACTTCCTGAAGAACTCAGAGACAGGTTGTCCCTCTGTCTCTTGAACACCATGCTCCTTGTGATCAGAACCCCTTTTGGATTAGGAGCTGAAACTATCAATGACTGTCTCACTTGTCGTGAACTCCATGACTCCAACAAGGACCTGGATGCTTGTCTCTTTAACGTCACTATGTAATTAGGCCTAAGGATGGGCCAGACTCCATGCTAGATATTTTACATGTTACTTTCCAGTGCTTAATATAGCGTGGTGAAGCAATATTGTTTTCTACCTTTCACTTATCCAACGTGTCAGAACATGCACTCAAATCCTAAGCTTAAATTCTTTCAAAAATAGTAGAATCTTAAGTAGAAGGTGAAATAAAGTCAGAAAATAAGGAACTTTGATTTCTTATGCCACCATTCATTTCACTGTCTTATTTGGAGGTCTCAGCTGGCAAATTTGTCTTTCTTTTTCCTGAAGATACTGTTTCATGCGATCATTCTTGCCTCCAAGCTGATTGATGACAAGTGTTAAATTTAAATAATGCCACACTTAGGAAAGAGGTGGAGAGAAAGTTTTGTAGTTCTCTGCAGCCTGCTTTAGGCAGAATAGCAAACTATTTGCCAGTCCTGAAAAGGCTATCTATAAGGAATTAGTAAGTTGGTAGTTTTGGTGTATTCACAGGAAATATTCCATTGTTGCCCCTATTAGGAAAAAAGACACAAAAAATGGAGGTCTGTCGCATGCACTTAGATTGTAGCTCAGTGGTGAAAGGAGATGTTGGGGGTGGGGGTTGCCAACAAGAATCCTGAAAGCAAGTGAGTGATATGGTGACAACTTTAGGAGACAATAATGGGTCTTAAAAGGGCCATGGGCAGAAGGTAACATTGCTCTAGTGTGTCCCAGAGGTCATGTAACCGAAGGCTATGCCCCAGTGACTGAGCAGGGTGCTAAGCGGGGGGGGGGGGCGCGCTTGGAACCAGCAAATGAGAGATGCATACTCTGCCATCAGGAGCTTCGATGCAAGAGAGATGTGTGATCAAGTGGTTATTGCTCAAACTGGGCTAGCAATTCTTTCTAGCCAAGGACCAGTGTTTCTTTAATATAGCACAATATATGCTTAAGGCTGTCTGTCAGTCTTTGGGGCCTTTAAGATACAGTATTACCAAAGTCACTGACATTTTGGTCATATAAGATGAAAAATAATGAATCGGTTATCAAATGCCTTTTCATAAACATCATATTCATGTATTTCATATGGGCTTTCTCTGAGGTTTAAAAAAGCAACTTGTCCTTAGAAACCAGAAGATGGCACATGGAGTGTTTCTAAATGAAGATATTAATATTCACGTTTTAGCTAAACCTTGCTAATTTGCACTAATGATGGGAAAACCTATTGCAAATTACCAAATTAGTGAGTAAGCCAGCAACCTGGATTTCAAAAAAATCCAAAAATGGCACCAGAAAATGAATCTTTTCCTATAATTTCATCAAGGCAATTGAATTTTAACTACTGAGAGTAATTTGTAGTCTATATTTTGTCTCTCTTGCAAACCTATGTGTGTTAAAAAGAGCAGTGGTGAGGCTCCTAAAATAAAATCTATTTTTTTATGTATGCTGGTGATTAAGAAATTTATGTAAAACAAAACAAAAGCATGGAAAAAAACCACTAAAGATTTGTTGGAAATATTTTTATTTTTATTGTATTTTTATTATCATGCCAGCTATAACTGTGTTCATTTCCTCTTTTAGCTATCAACCAGAATATGCAAAAGCTTAATGAAATATTGCACAAAAGACTCATAAGCATCAGTGAAATCTCCCAACTAACCAGGCACCTTATTAGCAAAAGAGGTAATTTTCTAAAGTACAATTACATGAAAATGGAAATTGACAGAGTGGAAATAAGGGCAGGAATCGCGCACATCAGCAGTGACAGATTGATACCCAGAGACAATGGAAGGAGCTTGGTATCACCTAGGACCAGCCATGACCTACCTACTAATGTGTTGTGTTTTCTCATTCTTAAATAAACCTTCACTTTTACACTCAATTTTATATTTGAAATTTTATATTCTTTTTATTAGTTATATAAAATTTTGCCCTTCTGAAACCCAAGTCTCCATGGTTGTTGATCCAGGAAAAAGTCTGGACTTTTTCTCAGGAAAACTAGTGCAGTGAGAAGAGAATGGACTAAGGGTAGAACCCTAAACTTGGATGTTTAAAGAGGAACAGTACAATACTCTTAAAATGGATACGGAATGAGCTCCAGCCCCAGACAGTCATTGGGATCCAGAGACCTAGCCTTGATCTTCTTCTTTCTTTTCCCTAGGCAGGGTTCTTCCCTTGTCTTTAGGAGCAAAGAGTATCTCCACCTTCCCTCCTGCTCACAGAAAATCAGAGCTTCAGCTGCTTGAACAGGGAGAGGAGCTGGTCAGAAAATAGGAACCTAGCATATTTATTATGTAATAAATACTCAGAACCACTTGTCAGTTGGAGTCTTGAAAATATTCCTCACCTTGTTTCTCTCCATGGTTTTGGAGTTCTGCTCATGATGGCTGAGCTTGGTTTTATTATCTCACTCAGAAAGTTTAGGAAAGACAAATCAGGTGTGGTTAGTCAGATGCAACTGGATCTGAAACTGCTCAGGCTTGAACAATTCTATTAAGCCTTGAGGGCAGCTTTCCATACGGTGGAAGTCTAGCTCTGGAGAAGATAGACTTCTGCTGCTGTACTTCCCTACATATCCTCTTGACTACTGTAGTATGGATTTAGGGGATTCCCTCTTCCCTCACTAGACAGAAACTGAAAAGTAGGAGACTTCTCTTTGACTGAATTAGACTGGGGACTAAAAAGTCTAGGGAAAAATATCCACAAGCTAAAGTCACCCTTTGTCCTTCAATTACTTAACACACTGCACTGAGAGCTCATAAATTTCAAAGACAGCCTTGGGTGAGAAAGAAAATTCATATCCCAGGTATAGATATTGAGGATGGGAATTTTGCCATCATATATAACATATTTCTATATTTTGCCTAAGTGATTCATCGCATAATTTCTACTAGTTGAAAATGTCTGTCTGCCTCTGTCTCTGTCTCTGTTTCTCTCTCTCTCTCTCTCGGATTTTTTAGATAGGGTCTCACTATGTACCCCAGGTTAACTTGAACTCATGAGTCTCCTGATTCAGCCTTCTGAGTGCTAGGATTACAGGCATGTACTACTGCACCTGGCTTAAAAGCTGAAAAAGAAATATGAAAGAGGCAAAAATGTAAATTATTTTAAAAGAACTTACAATAGAAGAAATTATCTGTATCCATGGATAATTTTAGCTGTCTAAACTCTAAACTTCATGGGACTTGACTATCTTATTGAACCTCTATGTTCTTTGAAGAAGTAACAAATATGAATAATATTTTTTAAGAAAAATGGGCTGTTCTTTGTTTAAATCTGAGATAAAAAAGAAAATGAAGCCCCACCTCAATTGTTTAAGTGGAATTTTATGAGTTCTTTATTTATTTCTGTTAAAGTGTCAAGTATCCTGGAGTACTGAATTTCTTGCTTTCCTCCCTTCACTTTCACAGCTTTGATAACTTCCTGTGTTGTCTCCCTAGAGATGTGATGGTAATGGTCATAACAGGTACACTTAGTCTCCATCACTCTCTTACCAGGAAGCAGCTTATGCGACTGGGTAAAAACTTCTGGTAATGAAATCCCATTCCAATTACTACAGCACAGAACTTAAAGTATCAGCAGAATACACTGGGAACACTTCAGCATCTTTTTGTGTTTTATTTTTTTCTATCCAGCTTAGACATTATTTTTTAAACTTATGTCTGCAAGAATCCATCAATGTCCCTTTTCAGAGTCTCTAAAACACTGTCTAAAGAGGATTCTCAGATAGTAATTTTCTTTTATCTGAGTTTTTGTAGAATTTTAGCTCAGATTTTATTGTATTTTTAAGAGCCCTCTAGATGCTTATGAAAGGGAGTCAAGTTGAGTTAAAACACACATGATACAATACATTCATAAACTTAAAATATTCTGTAGGAAGAACAATCAGAGTAATCATTTCTTTATTCAGAAGAGAGGCTGCCCAAACTCTTCCTAAGGTTTGCAAAGATTTGAAAAACCAATGCTCTTAGCTGGTTATAATGAAATTTTCACAGAAGATACTGAGCATGTTTATAATACATAGTAACAAATAGAAATGGTGAATTCCCCGACAGAGCTGAGGACATAGTGCCAGTTCCTGGCCTCCCTCTGCACCACGACAATTTGATCTTACCAATACTTTAATTGTGTTAGGACAATGAAAGAAAGGTTCTCTCTCGGTTGAATTAAAATGTCCTGCTATGAAGCAATACTCTGACAGAACAGTCACATATTTAAAGAAAGAAGTGGTTATTGATGTTTCCAGAAATATTTGGTGAGTCTCAGAAAATGGTCATGTGCTTCCTTATATTCAGGTTTGAGAAAGTTAGTGTCTGAGACTTCCTCTATCTGCAGGTTTGAGAAAGTTAGTGTCTGAGACTTCCTCTATCTGTTTCTTTACTTTTATCTTCCCATGTTCTAGGTGTGTTTTCAAAAAGGCAAGAGTTATTTTAGCACCATTATCTTCTTTATTCAGCTTCTGTCTTCAATTTCTCTTTCTTAATAGCTTTCCTGTAAAGCAATGTATGTATGCAAATTTGTAAATCAGAAGACTAAAAAGGTATTAACTTGTAGTAATCATTGTCTTAATAAGCAAATTTTTAAAAAAGTATTTTATTATTATATGTTTGTAAAACACAATAGATACTTTCATCATGGGGAACTGGTGCATATATTTATTGCATTTTAATCCTTATTACTTCCCTTTCCCCTCCTTCCTGTCTCCCCAAATCCCCAGACCCCCTGCCCATCTTCACGAAACTAGTCTCTCTATTTCCTATCATCTCTCTTTTATTTTGTTCTTTAATTATTTATACTTTGGTTTTCTCACATAAGAGACACAATGTCATATTTACCCTCTGTATCTGATTTATTTCACTTAGCATTATGTACAAGGTGCATCCATTTTTCCTACAAATGACTTACATTTGTCCTTCTTTATGGCTGAGTGTATTCCATTGTGTAGATATATCACATTTTCTTTCTTTCTTTCTTTCTTTCTTTCTTTCTTTCTTTCTTTCTTTCTTTCTTTCTTTCTTTCTTTCTTTTTCTTTCTTTCTTTATTGGTGAGCATATAGGCTGCTTCCAAGATTTAGCTATTATGAGTTTTACAGCAATAAGCATGGGTATGCATGTACTACTATAATATCATAAGGATACCCAGAGAAAGTGTAGCTGGGTCAAAAGGAATTTCTAGTTTTAGTTTTTCAATGAATATTTATGCTGATTTCCATGGTGATTGTACTAGTATCAATTCTCATGTACAATGTAGAAGAGTTCCTTTTTGTCTTTGTACATTGCCAGCATTTGTTGTCTTTTGAGTTTTTGTTGGTAGCTATTCTTTTCAGAGTAAGATGGAATCTCAGTGTTGTTTTGATTTGCATTTTTCTAATGGCCAAAGATGCTGAATGTTTTTAAAAAATTTACCTATTAGCCATTTTTACTTCTTTTCCGAAGTGTCTATTCATTTCAAGTGTCCATTTTTGGACTGAGTCCTTTATTTGGTAAGTCTAATTTTTTTTAGCTCTTTATTCTAGACATTAGTCTTCAATCTGAAGCATAGCTGGCAAATTTTTCCCCATTCCCTAGGTTGTTCTTTCACTCTGTTGTTTCCTTTGCTCTGCAGAGCTTTTAAACTTGCTATAAACTGTTTGTTGATTATTGGTGTTATTTCTTGTGCACCTGCTCAGGAAGTCCTTGCCTATGCCTATGTCTTCAAGAGTTTTACTAGTTTTGCCATCTGGCCAGATTCAGTGTTTCTATTTTTATCTAGGTCTTTGATTCATTTTGACATGAGTTTAGTATAGGGTGAGAGATATGGTTCTAGATTCATTCTTCTCTGTATATGGATAGCCAGTTTCCTCAGCATTTGTTAAAGAGGTATTTTTCTCAAGCATATTTCTTTTGCCCCTTAGTCAGAGGTCAGGTGGTTGAATGTCCCTGGGGTTGTTTCTGCATCTTCAATTCTGTATTCTATTCCATTGATCACCATGTTTATTTTTGGTCAACACCATTTTTTTTTGTTATTATAGCTTTGTAGTGTAACTTGAAATCTAGGATTGTGATACCTCCCGCTTTGCTCTTATTGCTCAGGATTGTGTTGACTATTCTGGGCCTCTTCTGTTTTCATATAATTTTAGGATTGGTTTTTCTAGTTCTGTAAAGAATGCTGTTGCTATTTTGATTGGGATTATATTAAATTTATGTATCATTTTGGGAAATATGGCCATTTTGACTACAGGGGATGCCTTTCCATTTTCTAATGTCCTTTTCAATCTCTCTTCAGAGTGTATAATTTTTTTATGGAGGCATTTCACTTCCTTGATTAGGTTAATTTCTAGGTATTTAATTTTTTGAGGCTACCTTGAATGGAATTATTTTTTCTGATTTTCTCAGGGGATGCATTATTGATGTATCACAACAGTATTGATTTTTGTATCCTGCTATTTTGCATAATTAGTTTTCTTTTGAGTCTTTTGGTGGAATTATTTGGGATTTCTATGTAAAGGATCATGTCATATGTGAATAAGGATATGGTTACCTCTTCCTTTTCTATATGTGTCCCTTCTATTTTTTTCTCTTGCCTGACTGTTCTGGCTAAAATTTCAAGCACTGAAACAGGAGTGGTGAGAGTGGATTTTTGTCTTATTCCTGATTTTGAGGAAGAGCTTTTGGTTTTTCCAGATTTATTATGATATTGGCAGTGAGTTTCTCATAAATGTGTTTTATTGATTTGAGATAAGGTCCTTCTTATCTATTTCCATCAGGGTTTTTATCATGCATGAATGCTGAATTTGGTCAAAGGCTTTTTCTGGATCTATGATTATGTGATTTTTATGCTTGCTTCTGTTTATGTATTGTGTTTATTGCTTTATGTATGTTGAATCACCCTTGCATTGATGGGTGAAACCAATTTGGTCATGATGGATGATCTTTTTAATGATCATTTGCATTCTGTTTGCCAGTATCTTGTTGCCAATATCATCTATGTTTATCAAGAAGATTACCCTATAGTTTTCTTTTCTTGTCTTTTTTGTTGTTGTTGTTAAATCCTTGTTCTATTTTGATATCAGGGAAATGCTAGCTTCCAGAAATGAATTTGACAGTACTCCTTCCCTTTCAATTCTATGGAATAATTTGAAGAGTATTGGCATTACATCCTCCCTAAACTTCCTTAGAATTCAGCAGTGAATCCATTAGGTTCTGGGATTTTCTTAGTAGGGTTTTTACTACTGCCTTAATTTCATTACCTCTTCTTGGGCAAGCCAGGGTTTTTATTTATATCTTGGCTCATTTTGGTAAATCATACATGTCTAGGATTTTTTTCTATTTATTCTAGAGCCTCTAATTTA
Source organism: Heterocephalus glaber (assembly GCF_000247695.1). The sequence continues at coordinate 14,845,124 of NW_004624748.1, forward strand.
TTCAAATATAAATTTTCAAAATATTTTCTTATAATTCTCTGGATTTCACTGATACCCATTGTGATTTCACCTATTTCATTTCTAAGTGGATTAATAAGGGCTTTTTTCTTCCTTTCCTTTCAAAAGTTTGGCTGAGTGTTTAACAATCTTCTTTATCCTTTCAAAAAACCACACTTTTGAGTTATTGATCCTTTGTACTTTTTATTTCAATTTCATTATCTCCTGCTCTGATCTTTATAATTTATTTCCTTTTACAAGTTTCAAATCTAGATTGTTTTTTTAAGAGCTTCAGAGGCATCATTATGTTATTTACTTAGGGTAGGTCTATTCTGTTAATGTCTGCTCATAGCTATGAACTTCCCTCTTTAGACTTTTTTCATTATGTCCCATAGGGTTTGGCATGTTGTGCTTACATTGTTATTTGATTCTAAGAACTTTTAAATTTCTTTCTTGACTTCTTCTGTGATTCGCTGATCATTCAATAACGTATTTTTCAATGTTCATGTGTTTGTATAGTTTCTGGGGTTTCTTTTGTTGTTGCTTGCTAGTCTTATTCTAGTATGATATAATAATATTTAGGGGATTATTTTAATATTAATTTAACCATGCTTTTGGCCATCAAATTTCTAAACTTAAAATAATGACATGAATAAAGACAAATTTTTTGCCAAGATAATGAAAGTTATTTTTACATTTTGTCTTTCACGTCATTGACTTATGTAAGACTAATTATAGCCTATGACATGATGTGCAATTCTGGCATGCATGTGATAGTTAAAAGAAATTCACCTAGTCATTTATACGAATGCCAACTACTTCTAGGCTATTTTGCCCACATAAAATTTGAAGAAATATTTAAGCCTATTTAAAGATAATCATTCATGAGCCAAAATGTACTGCTTGATCACCTACTCTAAAGAAGATATGATGCCATCATTTTTAAGGACACAAAGATATTTTATACTGGCTCACTGCAAGAAGTTTATAATTGCCATAATTATTAAAGAACAATATTCACATGAGGTAGTAAGAGAATTTAAGTCTGACAGTATGGACTGCCAGAGTATATAACAGGCAAACTACATGTTGCTGCAGTAGGAAAGGCTTCCTGGGTTGTGCTTGATAAATGTGGTATGAAAAAAACCATGATAACTATGAAGTAGAGAAATATATGCAGGTCCCTGAGTGCTATATAAAAAAGAGATGAAAGAGAATGTGGCAAATAGAGGTATTGGCACAATTAAAACTACATCAAAAAAACGAGGTGTGGTGGCTTACGCCTAGAATCTCAGCATTCTAGGAGGCTGAGGCAGTACAATCATAAATTCCAGCCAAACTTGGGCAATTTAGTGACTGAGCAAGACCCTGTTTTTAAAAAACAAATTTAAAGGAGTGGGGATATAGCTTAGTGTGAAGGTCTTAGGTTCAATTTCCAGTACTGCAAAACAAAAACAAAATCAAAACAAACAAAACCACAAATCACTGTGCAGATCTTTGAAACAAGATGGGAAGGACAATGAAGAGGCTCTTCAATCTGAACTAGTTAGAAATAACTGAAGGAAAAAAAAAAGGAAATAACAGAAGAGAGGGGGACAGTATTAAAGTGCCCAGTGGAGTCACTTATTCACAGTAGGATTTTCATCTATGATTTCAACAAGTCCTGTTGGCTGAGCAATTGATTAAAATTTCAATATCAAAGATTGGATAACTAAACAGTACAGTACTAGCTAATATCTTTTATTTTGTTCACCATACTTTTGATGAGAGCAAATAAACATATTTTCTGTTTGAAGTGTGCATACACGGCCATTGTTAATGGTTTTCTGTGGACTCTTTATGTGTGTGTGTGTGTGTGTGTGTGTGTGTGTGTGGCCTTAGTATATGAGTCCATAGATATGCAGGTGGTCACGTAGACCCATTCACTGCATATACATTTGTACGTATTTTGGACAGAGAGTTTGTACAGAAGTTGCTGACCATCCTCATGTATGGTAAATACCCTCACTTTACCATGCAAGACAAAGGATTTTCTTTGACGTCCATCTCTTTCTGTGATTTATAGACATTTTGATGATGAAAATGAATGAATTAGGCATACCAGACTCTGTCAATTTTTTTGGCAAATATGCATGGCCTTTGATCACAACTCTAAGCTAAAATCTATAATTAACTTATACTCAAAGACTACTTGTGAAAAACCACAAAGGATTTTTTGGTTTTTTGTGGATGAACTCTTTGAGCATGTCACTAAGTACTACCAACTTTTTAAAGGCCAAAGACGGGAGCACATCTTCAAAAAGTACTGCAGTAACTGTTTCAAAAGGATTCTTAATTCATAAGTAAAACAACTACATCTAATCTTGCCTTTCACAACATAGTACTGAACAAAGTTATTTCAAGCCATTTGTCTGGTGAGTTACTGAACATTTCATAACAAATCATCCTTTCTAGGAAATAATTCACTGTGAGACATATTGATAACAGGTTTGGATTTTAGAAAACGGTAATTTTTAGTATCATCTTAGTTGTCTTGATGACCTTCACAAGAATGTACTAATATTTTATTTATTCTCTCCTCCTCTTTGCCTTGCAACATATCAGAGAATAATTCATATCCTTGCTAACCTTTGCAAATGATTTCCCCAAAGGTTTTCCTTCATCAATATCTGTGAAAACTAACCCATTGTCATCATCTTTTAAAAAGTAATTAGCAAGAGTAATTGCTCCATCCTGACATCTTTCTAACTGAATTGATTTTCTTTTTCTTTTATTTGAAGGTAGATCTATTAATTGTGGCCATGTTCAAATGCTATCACCCCTTTATTTTCCCACTTCTTACTCTCTGCTTTTCTGTGAAGGCTCTGGATTATACTAGGCTTGTTGAGTTTAATGCCATGCAGCTATTTCCCTAGTTTTATTATGCATTTCTTTCCAAAGCAGCAGAATGGATTTTTCTATCCAGCTTTATTGGATTCGATTTTGGAATATTTTACTTAATGGATTATTTTCATGGCAGTCCCTACGCAACATTTATATGGGAAATATGTGCTACTTGATTAAAAATATCCCTAGGATTTTTCTTGAAATTACTATTTGGCTGTGTGTGTGTGTGTGTGTGTGTGTGTGTGTGTGTGTGTGTATAAATTACCACCCTGTAACTAACTCAAGACACTCAAATATAATATTTGAAGAGGAGCCATGACATAGGATAGAGGAAAAATAAATAGACTATGCCTGTATAGTTCCTGTTTCTAATGCCCAGATGGGATTTTGACTGTGTGCTCTATCAAGGGGCTACTCTGGAAAATTATTCAAAAGCTTTGGCTGCTGAAGACTCCAAGAGGTTGGTTATGTCTTTGCTTGCTAGTCTCCATTAGTCACTGATTTGCTTCTGGGCACAATTTAAAGGATTAATTTTTATCTACAAGTCCCTGAGAGGTTGGGTCCTTATTATCTTGGCAATAGTTTTTCTATCCACTCTAAAGATTCACAAGGGAAACTCCTTCATTGAATTATATATGATGAGAAGCCAGTGCTCTGTGCTTAAATAGGTAACCTTAATGTTGTGTGACTAGAATTTGGCAGTAAACAGGTATTTTATGTTCTGCCAAGATTTTACTATCAGATACACACTCCTTTTAGCCATTTAATGAGACAAGGTCTTTTTTTTTCTTTTTGCTGTGTTGCAGCATTGCTTAGATTTATGTTTCATTCAAAAGCAGCTGTTCCCAGTTGCTTCCTGGTACTTAAAGTCTGAACTATGTCTAGTGGTAGCAATTTGAAAAGCCTTTATAGCTTGGATACTGATCTATATATCTATATGGTGTTAGTAGCATGGTGAATATGCACATACACAAACAGAAATGAAAGTAGTGTACATTTCATTAGTAGAGTTTTGAAAGCCTGGAATATACTTTGAATTTGAAACCAAGTCAGCCATAAAACCATTATTTCTTGGCAAAGTAATCACTCTGTTTCAATTTCTGGATTTAGAATATAAAGATTATATAATTTTCTGAACCTTGGCCTCTATGGACAATGATAAAGATTAATCATTTGAGGTGAAATTACAAATATGAATTTCTGCAGAATGTGAAAGAAAATAATACTAATTATAAACATAAAGTATTCTATATGCATATATAGAATATTAAAGAGGGTCTATCCTTTGGTAATTAAAAAATCTCAATAATAAAAATGAAGTTCAGTTTGTCCTCTTACTATTTTGGACATCTGGTTAAATGTGGTAATTTTTGTTGTGCTAGCAACATGCAAGAAATTGCAACAAAACTGCACACTACTTGGCGGTTTGTAGGCAACCAGCTTTAACCCAGTACCTTCTTTAAAAAATCTCAGGGACATAATGAAGGAAGAAAGGAGAAATAATGATAAGGCTGACACATAGCTTCTGGATCCAAAGTATTATTTCCCACCAAACCTGATCCTTACAGAAGGTCACCATCGTCCATTGTACTGTGCATGCCTGAAACTTGGAACTGTTCATAAGTATTTATTGTGGATTTGTTCAAGCCAGGCCTGGCACTGTGCTAGATAAGCAAAGTAGATGGGTTCCTGCTCCTGTGGACCTTGCAGTCCTCATGACAAATGAAAGGTAATAAATGGAAAACAGACAAGCAATGAAAAGTGTCTTTAAGGCCTGGAAAAGGAACCAGTGAGGTGTTTCAGTGGGTAGCAGTGCAGTACATACTTTGAGTGGAGCAGGAGATCTGCTCTGAGGTGGGAACATTTAAGCCCAAGCTTAAAAAATGAGGAAGAGCTTTCCATGTGGAAGTTTCCAGAGGAATGCTTCAGGCAGAGGGACTAGTATGTGAAAAACCCTCAGGTGGGAAGAAAGAGAGAGCCTGAGAGTAGAATTGTAGATAAAGAAAAACCTCTGAGGGATGTTGATTCTATCTACATTCTATCCCAGAGGCACTGGGAAGCTACTGAAGGAAGCAAGCTGAGGACTATAGGGTCTGGTGCATCTTCCAAATTCTGCTATTGTGTGGAAGATGTACTAAGGGTTCTCCCTCTGAAATAGCTCTGGAACATGCTCATTTTGCTCCTCTTTGCTGCCACCTTGGGTCTCACCCACCAGTACCTCTTACCTTCCTGATTTCAGTGGCCTCTTGACCTGTCTTCTTGTATCCATCATTCTTTCTAATTTATGTTCCATACTGAAGCTACAGTGATTTTTGCAATATCAAATCTAAATTCTGTCCCACTCCTACTTATCTACCTGAGTGGCTTCCCTTGCTGATGGGATAAATCTGTATCCTTCTCTTACTGGACCCTGTCCTGGCTAGGCCTCTGCTTGCCTCCCCAACCCCAGCTGTGCTGTCTTTGTACTTCTCTGGCCTTGTCACAAGAAGGTTTCTACCTATTTTCTGGGGTATGGATTGTGTTTCTCCTTGCCTCAATGCCTGTACACATTTCCTTTTCCTTTACCCTAAAAACCTATCCCACCCCAACAACTCCCATTTCCCTGACCTACTGCTCAAAGAATTGAAATGACTACAAATGATAGGCTTAACATTAATGTAATCAGCAAGGCAGAGAGCATAGATTAAGGATTCCCTAGAAGGACAAAAACCCTACTGGGATGTCAGGGTGACTGAGGTCACACCTAGGTGTCTGACCCATCCATGATGTGTGTAGCCTATATTTCCAGGCCAGAATCTGGGACCTAGGTTACAGGTAGATATGCCTGGCTTTGGGTGACCCTCTTTATCCATGGCAGGGTTTACACACATCAAATGTGTGAATTTATCAGTGGCTCCTGGTACTGGGGGCTGGGGACCTGAGGAATAGGGCATAACACTAGTTATCTGGCTTGGACTAGAATCCATGAAATTAGAGATTGATAATTTGGGGAAGGAAGATATCATTAAAGATAAAACATGAACATACTTTACAATTTTGCCTAGAGATGGGATAGTTAGAAGAATTATATTTAGATACTTAACCAAGGAGGCACTCCTATGATGCAGATTTGTGGGCTTCAACCCACTTAAATGTTATTTGTGTCTTTAACAGGAAAGACTATGTACAAATCTTAATTATGGAGTTCATTTTTATAATTGTAGATAGAAAGCCTACCTTTAGCCCTACAACCCTTCTCCCTACTACTCACCCCTTACTTTTGCAATACATATGAAATATATATATATTACATATCAGATAGTGACAAACAAGAGGACACTAGAAAAAATAGCATACCTGGCCATGCAATTGAAGCATTCACTTATAGGTGTCTACTTAGTGGAACAGAGTGCTTTGTTTAGCCCGTGAATTGAGAAGGAAGCTTGACCTATAAAATAGGTGACATGCCCTCTGACTGGTGGGTACATTGAGGCAGATATTTGAAATGCTTACTGGTATTATTCAATTTGAAGAAGGAGGATCTAATTTTTGCAGGCTTCTTACTGACAGTTTAGGAAATGGAATGTAGATGCTGAAGGCATAGGATAAAGATAAGTCTTTTGTTCTTGCCAACCATGTTTTAAGTCAACTGGCCTGGAAGGCTGGAATCTATTCAACCCATCTATATCTGCAGCCGCAGGCAGCCATTCTTTCTTTGACTGGACCACTTGGGACTTCAACATATACATACCTCTCAACACAGACTGTCTTCTGTGCAAATTGGTATTTTGAAGATCACATTTTGTGTTCTCAAAAAATGTACTTGGGCAATTCACACCTCAACTTACCTGGTTAAATTCTGTTTTCAGAGTTTTCTAAATGATGAGCCCAAGTTCCTCCTCTAAAGAATAGTCATATATAAGAATGGACAGTCTTTCTGGGCTATGAACTTCCAGATCTTTGGCCAAGATCTGTTAAATTAGCTTTCTCCCTTCTGAAATTCAAAACCACAATCCTAGCCTAGGGACTCTCTACTTTCAACACTATTTTCTTTGCCTTCTTCCATTAATGAGCTCTCTAGGCCAGCATCCGTGTCATTTTCTTATCTACTCCAAAATACTTAAGTGGTACATTACACATTGAGGCTTTTCCACCAATAAATTTGAAATAAGTGGAGTAGCTGGTTCTCAGATATGCAACCTTAGACAGAAAAGGTAAACCATATTTTGACATTTTGAAACAAAATTTTGATTTTGGGATATTTCAGTGTACAAGAAAATGCAAACCCATTAAATTAATTTATATAACTCAATGATTAGTGTATACAAGGGCAGTATGCATTCCATTCCTGGCTTTTGTCCCACTGATGTCATTTCTCTTATTTTTAAGCCTATTATTTGTTTATTATTAGAAAATGTTTTGAAATGAGCATCTCTGATGCATACCTCTGAGCATCACCCCATATATGACACCTCTTAGAGACTTTTTAAATAATAAAAATGCCTTATTTTAGTATCAACTGAAATGTACATTTAAAGTCTTGAAAGACAATAAATTCAAAGGATTACATCCAATTTAAAATAAGTTGGAAGGTCACACTAGCTACGCATCTTTCCATCTATTACTTGCCGGTATACAAGCTCACCAGACACACATCCACAAAGGGTCAAGGACACAACCCAACTCTAATACTCCATATAATGTTGCCACCTAATAATAATTCAATGAATGATGATAATAAATGATCTCCTAGTTGAAGGCATCTATCATTCACACAAACAGAATTTAGAAGGAATCATTTTCAGTTGAAAGTTACAAAGCCTATTGTGGAAGAGGCAAAGGACCCAAACTTTACAAAAGAGGAAAAGATCAGCTGGTAATTTCAGAATTAGAGGTGATAGAAAAGCCTTGAGTATAGAAGGAAAATACAAAAACAACAATGACAGCAACAGCAAACCACAACTCTCCTGAAATACCTGAGAAGAGCTGCTTTCAATTTCCTGGTGGATTAATTGTGAAATTATTCTATCAGTCTTTGGCCCAATACTTAAATAGTACCAATTATTATTAATAATATATAGCTAAATTTTCTATGGAGACAAAATATGGATTTATATAGATAATAAAAATGTATTATGAATCATTTGTAGTGATTTTATTAATATCAATAATTCATACAAAGGCTGACATGCAGAAGGAACTTAAAAAGATTCTCAAATTAATGAATGAGTTAATTTTGTTTTTCTGAGGTTTTGTTACCATTCTTTTTTTTCCTTTTTTTATTAAGTTTATTGGTACATTGTAGGTATAAAATACAGTTACATTCCTCATTGGGATCTTGTACCTTTACGTGGTGTATCTTAGTTCTTATTTTTCCCCATTTCCCTGCCCTCCCTTCACCCCCTCCATGAGAAGCTAGAGACATTTATAGCTAAATGGATGACATTGAGGCCATACTCTTAAATGAGATAGATAGGACACACATGTGTAAATACTGAATAGTTTCTCTGGTGTGAATAAAGTGTAAATAAGTGTAAATAAGGTTCAAAGGGTATAATTGATAATGTGAAATAGGAAGAAAAGGTCTAAAGGAGTTGGGGTAGGAAGAGTAGGGAAAAGGAAAGAAGGGAAAAGAAAAAATATGAGAAAAGGAAAAAATGGAAACAAAGTCTCATTTTTAGTGATTTTAAATGAACAAGAGCAAGGACTGGACAGACAGACTCTGGGATGGAGAGAGGATAGAGTGCCTTTAAAATGTGATATTGAATCAAGGGAAAAGCTGGCATTAAAGAACAGAGAGAGATTAAGTGATAGTATGAAGATCAGTGATAAGGTTTTATAAATTATTCAGTATCAGTAATGATAATAATCAGAAAAAGAGTGTTTTCTTTTTGTATGTTTTCTAGGGTGAGGTAAGGCTTAGAAAGGTCAGGAACATCTATTATATACATTATCAACAGTGAAACTTTTTATTACATTCTGCCTTTACAATTTTGATAAGACTGCATCAAAGTGATTGTATTCAAATCGCCCTCTGAGTAAGACAACTGCATCAGAATAGTTGTGTCAAATGCATAGAGGCAAAATTTCTGCTTATGAAGAATATGGACAGATTTGCTTTGGTAGTGCCATGGTCAGTAGCATATCTCATTTCTGGGCTCCCTGGCTAGATTTCTAGATTTTCTTTTATATCTAACTTCTCCACAAAGTTTACCTATTTCTACTCCTGAGCATTTCCTACGCTACATTGGCAGAGTGACAACCTACCCCTGTCATTTATTGTAGTTGTGCACTTATCAATGTGTATCTTAGTAACTTGCCCATTACTGGGACACAAGTCATCTTAATGCCCCCTTAATCTAATCACCTTCCAAAAAGATGAAGTTTGAGGGGCCATTTTAGATCTAACCATAACTTATAAGTAGGAGACCCACAGAGAGAGATGAATATTCATGATTTTTTTTGAAATATAAGATTTTCTTCTGTGACTCATTTGTTTACTTCACTGAATATTTTAAGTTGTCACTATGTAGAGTACTCAATATTTTATATTTACTACCTTGGTATATAAATAGGTAAACTCTGTGGAGAGTTAAGATATAAAATAAAAGGTGATTCCATTAACTTTACATTTACTCTGTGGTATTGTCAAGGAATCTGCACTCTTGTGGCGTCTTGGGCATTTTTATGTATATCTAGGTTTGGTAGTCACCACAAATGTCCAGCTACGAATGTTCCAGTTCTCTACCTGGTATGTGGTAGAATGATTTTTCTGTACCTTCCTTTGGAAGATAAGCTTTGCTTTATGATTTGCTATCTACAGTGACTTCTGGACATTAGGCAGAAGTGTGTACTTTCCTCTTTTTTTGCTTTGGAAACATGGACTGAGACAGTACTTCTATTCAGTTGTGTTCCAGATGAGTATGTTGGGCAAAGACCCTATTGTTTGCTTACACAAAGCATTATCATGAGTGATAAATTGTGATGGTTAATATTTTTTTTAAATTTTTTTTTTGAGACAGGGTCTTTCTGAGTAGTTCAGGCTGGACTTGACCAACGTAGCCCACACTGCAATCTCAAACTTGCAATCATCCTACCTTAGGCCTTGCAGGTTTTGGGATTACAAGTGTGCATCACTATACCTTGCACATGATGGTTAATCTTGATTTTCAACTTGATTGGCTTGAGCACTGCATAGACATTAACAGAGCCCACTTCTGAGTGTATCTGTGTGGGTCATGGAGGATGACTTTGGAAATGATATCTAGTCCCTGGCTCCTTCCTCTCTGGCACTCCTTCTGCACTCTGCTTCCTGGCCACCATGAAGTGAGCAGTGCTGCTCCATTATGCTCTTCTACCATGGTCTTTCCATCATGGACCCAGTGGATCATGGGCCAAAACCTCTGAAACTATGAGCCAAATTAAACTTCCACTCCTTTAAGTTGTGTTAGGTATTTTGTTCCAGCTATAGAAAGCTGACCAATACAGGAATAAATGTGTTAAGCCATTGTGATTTGGCAAACTAGCCTATCCTGACTAGTGTACTAGAGAAGAGCAAGACATATATGGATATATATATGAATCTATATACTCTATCTTACATCTTAAATTCCAAATTAGGTGTTACTTTTATTTTATCATAATAGAAGTTTCCAAAACAGAAAGATTAAAAAAAGCAGAAGAGACAATTGTCAAATTCCTGAATCTTTGTTTCTGGTAAATCATTAATGCTTCATTAGACATCTGTAAAGCTGTTAAGTACTAATTATTTGTTAAAATAAAGTTTTAAAGTTATAATTATGGCTATACATACAACTACTTCACTAATAAGAATTGGGATTGAATTACATAGGTTCCAATTGGTAAACTTTGTGAGCAGGTGACAAAGGATGATTAAAAAGAATCTAAGGCTACTGCACCAAAGAGTGCGATTTGTTATCTTGTTTTGACAAGTGCTGTTTAACTTTAATTGTACGTGATAACAATCCATAAGGGGAGTGGAAATGTACTGGGATCCATTTTATAAAGGTGATCCAAAACACCTCAAGACTGCATGCTGTTCTTAAGTCTGTTGAGAAATGAGGTGTGACATTGCCAAGTTTCCATGTGAAAATGATTATGTTTGGAGACTGAGAGAGAATGAACCTAAATTATTCTATTGTATATTCTGGTTGACTGCCACATAGATTTGCCTAATCGAGGACCTGTGCTGCCAATAATTGAGAGTCTTCTATTTTTCAATTTTCAGAAAACTATTTAATAACTCAAGGTTTTTTCTTTCCCTCAGCAAGAATCATTCACATGCCCTGTGTTCATTTATATTCTTCTGTTATGGTTTGGTTGTAATACAGGATTTTCTGACTGATTAGCTATGCACAGCTTGTTTCAAACCAGTGCAAACTCCAGCATTCTTTTGGTTTTGTTGTTTCTTTTTCATGTGTAATATGCTGAGGTTTCCTAACTTCTCATGGAAATGTGGTTATTACTGCATAAAAAGTTTAGTTGAGCCTTCAGAAAATGAAAAAAATCACCTCACAAGTCTGCCATTGGATGCCAAAGAAATTATCTGTCTCTGTCATCTACCCTAGGCAAAAAAGGAAAAATTCAAAATAAAAAAGTTAAAGCTGAATTATGCATTAATATTTGATATCAAAATCATCTGGTCTCTAGTAATGTTACTTAGTCTCATATTTTTAATACCTGAAATATATATTTATTTATATTGATACATATATATATCCAACACAAGTCAGCTTAATTATTTTTACAACAAAAATCTGCATATAAAAATTTATATTAGAAAAAAGGATACCTCCAGAAAGCAATTGTATATAGTTTTCGCCTTCTCCTTGTATTCTATTACTTTAAATTCAGGTGATACAATCTCTCTTTAAACTTCCCCAGGATTACTTTGCACATTACTCCTTATTTGTTCCTTGAAAAGCTTCTGCAGATGAAAGGTTATTTACTATAGCCTTTCCACTTGCTAAATCTTAATAGGAAAAATGCTTGTAAGCAGCGCAGTGGTATCTGTCCGAGAGGCAATAATTTAGTTTCAAAAAGCTGTCTGATCCTTTTTCTTTTCCTTCAACTTTGCAACCTGATATGAAATTGCATATTGGTGACTTAAATAGACTAAAAGCAAACACTTATAAAAGCCCCTAACTCAGAGGTTCTCAGCTTTCTCTTTTGTGTGGAGTTGATTCTAAGGATGGAGAGCCACAACCCACTAGTGGGATTCTGGGCAGGCCAGCTGTCTTAGTTACTTCCTTGTTGCTGGGACAAAATATTCAACACCCACAAGTTAAGGAGAAAAGATTTATTTTAAGTCACGATTTGTAGAGATTTCAGTCCATAGTTGGTGGGCTCAAAAGCAAGGTGACATCACAGAACAGAAGGAGTCCAAGTCATGGCAGGCAGCAAGCAGTAAGCCTCCTTTTTGCTTTTATTCCATCCAGGCTACAAGCCTTTTGGGTGCTGCCACCTACACCCAGGGTAGGCCTTCCCATTATCCATACCCAGAGCTATGATAAACCAATTAATGGACTAATCCAGTATCACACACCCTTAATCCCAGTATGACACACCCTAGATCCAACTACCTCTGAAAAGCCCCACCTATGAGTGCATGAAGCTTTGGGGGACATGTAGGTATAAGCCATAACATCACCATTGCAGCAATTCTGCAAGGTAGTGTTTGGAATGGCTCCTTAAGTCATTTTGATATAGCCTCATGGTGAAGAGAGGCTAGTGGTTTCTATTTCTCTGACTTTGAAGATCACTGCCCCAGTTTAGGTGGAGAAAATGTTTCAATAGTGCATGTAGAGAAGATCAGTAGAAAACCTCTAGGATCTCTTTAAATTTAAATGTTTTAGGTGAATATTTTAAAGTTATAGAGTTCAAACAGCTTTTTCTCGGTTGCCACCTTTGCTGTCAAGATGTGAACTAGGATTCTGGATCACAAGAGCATCAAGATTGCTCTGTCAATCTGAAATAAGTAGGTGCTCATCTTCCTGTTATGATGTGTAGTATTCAGAAGAAATGAGCATGTACAAGGGTTCTCACAAGATTTTGGTAATTTTTGATGATTTATAAGTACTTTTTGTACTTGGCCTGTGTGGTTTTATGAATTTGTAACTTGGGTCCCTTTGGTTTTTGGGTTTATTAAGGTAGCAAAGGGTCTGTGTATGACAATATTACAGTTTTTCTTTTTTTCTTAATTTTTGTGTCTCCACTTCTGTAATACCTATTCCCTCTAGCTTGTCCATGGCATTCAATGGCCTTCACTATTAGCCTCAAAATATAATTTTATCTTACCATCCTGGAGACCTCTACATTCCTGATGTGCAAATCGTTTTCCAGCTAAATGTTCACTAGCTATTTGTAGAGAGTTTTGCTTCTTTTCTTGTGTCCAGGCTTTTGCCTTCATTTTTCTCCTGTCTGAAATATGGTCCTATCTTTCACTGAATCTGTACATCCTGAGAGACTTCCCAATTCAGTGAATAGTATCACCATTCACCAAGGGGTGTGGGAAAAAACCATATGGGGCACCTTTGATTCCTTCTTTCCTCCATTATCTCACAGCAATTCATGTCAATTCTTTTACCAAATATGTTCCCCCTCATTCTAATAACTTGTCACCCTATTGTTAGTGACTGGCTTCATCCAAGCCACCTGGCCTGGTTGACCACAGCAGCTCGCCCCTCACTGGTTTCCCTATTTTCTCTTATGACTCATGTAAACCATTCTCTTTTCAGCAGCCTACCTGATCTTTGAAAAGTATGAATCAGTATAAACCAGGCACAGCTGTGCACAACTGTAATCCCAGCTACTCAGAAGGCTGAGGTAGGAGGTTCTCAAGTTTAAGGCCAGCCTGGAAAATGTAGTAAGATCCTAATTTCAAAAACTAAAATTAAAATTAAAATTAAAATTAAAAAGAAAAACAAAAAGCAAAAAAGCATAAGTCAGATCTTCCTACTCCCTGCTTGCTACCCACAGTGTTTTCTAAAGGCAGTAGGTGATCCTGTCTCTGGTGTCTTCTCAGCATCACCTCCTTCTCCTTTTTCCTTGCTCCCCAGAGTCCTGTTTCATGAGTGTTTCTTCCTGGACAGACTCAGTCATTTTCTTGTTGTTGGACACAATACCCAACATCCACAACTTTTATTGGAGGAGAAGTTTGTTTTGGCTCATATTTCAGTCCATAAGCAGCTGGCTCCAAGGTGGGACAGCATGGCACAGGGGAACGATAGAAAGATAGCTGGTCACCTCATGGCCACTAGGAAGTAGAGAGCGAAGGGCAGGGCCAAGAAGGGAGATATGGCCTTCCAGTGACCGGCCTCTTCCAACCAGATCCCAGCTCCTAACACCAAAGCAGCTTATACCACACCCATAATCCAGTCATCTTCCAAAGTTCTCATCTCTGAGTGCAATAGGCTTTGGGGAGACATCTAGACATAAACCATAACATCGACCCTGAAAAACTGAAGCATATACTTGGCAATTTTGTTGTTCCATTCATGTGGAATCACCCCGTCATCTTTGCTTCTTAAAATTTAGGACTTAGCTTACCCCATGCAGAGGGGATTTCCTCAAGCACCATGCATAAAATAATTTTCTTCTCCACTCACTCTGGATCCATTAGTCTGTCTTGCTTTTGCTGAAGTTCATCATTATTCATCATTTATTTATCATCTGGCTTCCTCCACATAGAGAAGGTATTATTATTTTATTTTGTTAACCACTCACTACCTGCCCAATGCTTAGGTCAAGGCCAGCCTATAATTATTGACTGCCTGTGAAAGAATCTAAAATGCTACCCATTTTATGAACCCCCTTAGATTTAGTCTCCTTGATTGCACTAATCCTAGATTTTTGTAGATTTTTTTTCCCTTGTATATTAGAAGCTTTTTAAGGGCCTTTTTCCTGTGTTCAGCATTTTATCATTTGGAAGACTTTTTGTAAGGCAAACACTGAGTATACAGTTACTGAATTCATTTGTATTCCTTTTGTTAAAGAGAATTGAGTGACAAATTCAGGCAGTACTCTGTTGTATCAGAGGGACTTAGAAACTGTTAGTAACAGGCCCAGACAGTGATGACACAGTGTATTCATTTCAGGTATTAGTTCTCAGATATGCTTTAGTTTTGGACTTCCTTATTCTAAAACTCATGCTACAGAAGCTGCTAACAGTTGATTGGCTGAGAAGGGAACAAAGGAGTACTGGCAAAAAAATGAGTTCAAAAAATCTCGTGTCCTCAAAGATTTAACTGAGACTTATCTTGTGTCATGAATCCTGGGCAATCTCGAGGAATAGGCATGGTTTGGAGGTGCCAGAAAGCAACATGGCAGCCTTTGAGAAGGGGAGAAGAGGAGTGATGACAAGACTGATGTTCAGAATTCAGCTTTTGAGTCAGTATAAGGAGGCTTTAAGGAAACTTTGGATCTTAGTAGTGGTATTGGTTACTGTGCTCTCCATAGCAGATAAAGAAAAGGCACTCTCAACCCTCGTAATGTGTAAATTACTTTTAGTCACTCTCTTCAGGAAAGCAAGACAGTGTCAGGTTGGAAGCTGTTAGACTGCCAATCCTATTGTCAGGCAACCAGGATATTTGAATTCAGATGTGCTGAAATTCCATTTGTGGGTTTTCCACTACAAATCCCAAACATACAGAGACCTCTGGCTAGAAAATGAGTGAGCTTCACACATCAAATCTCTTTTCAAATATATTTTAAACTACTCTGCTCAATGAATCCCGAAACAAGTTACAAATTGAGGTATTCAACAAGGCTGGGGACAGGTGAGAGGGAGAACAGGCTGTTATTTCAGGAGAAACAACTGTCAACTGGTTTCAGATTGGAGGTATTCTTTCATTTTTACACATTCAGCAAATGTTGGTTTCAAGGCACCATCGCAATGCTTAGGGATTTATGTTTGCAGTCAGAAGGCTCGGTTTAGATCCTGGCTGGGTTATTTATTGTGATAGATTTATGTGTCAAGTTGCCTAGGCCACATTATTGAATTAAACACTCACGTAAATGTTGTAAAGGCATTTGGTGGATTTGGTTAAAATCTGTAGTTAAATGTAGTTGACTTTAAATAAAGGAGATTATCCTCAATTATCTGGGTGAGCCCCATCTAACCAATTGGAAGGCTGAAAGAGCAAACCTGAGGTTTCCCCGAAGAAGAATTTTTTTCTTGTGAACTGCAGCTCCCTGAGGGTTTCTAGACTACTGCTAGTCTGCCCTACAAATTGCAAACTTGCCCAGTATATTAGTCAGTGTTGCATTGATGTGACAAAATACCTGAGAAAAGCAACATGAAAGGAGGAAAGGTTTACTTTGCCTAATGGTTTCAGAGATTTCAGTTCATGGTAAGCTGGCTTCATTGCTTCTAGGCCTGTGACAAGACAGAAACATCATGGTGGAAGGGTGTGGAGGAAAGCATCTTATGGCAGACAGGAAGCAGAGAGGATGAGAGAGCCAGGGAAGATGAGAGAACCAGAGAGGAACTAGTCACCATGAATCCCATGACCCATTCCCTTTAACTAGGTCTCACCTTTCTAGGTTTCATTGCCTCTCACTAATACCATCAAATTCTATCCACTAATGGATAACCCACTGATGAAATGAGAGACCTCATCATTCAGTCACCTTCCAAAAACCCCATATCAATGAACACATAAGCCTTTTGGGGAACATTTTGAGTCCAATCTATAACATCTAGGCCAACTCCATAATCTCATTAAGCCAATTCCTTGATCTCTCTCTCTCTCTCTCTCTCTCTCTCTCTCTCTCTTTCTCTCTCTCTCTTTCTCTCTCTCTCTCTCTGTCACACACACACACCACATTTTTAATGTCTCTGAGGCAAACTTGAGAAAATATACCATCCTCTCTATACCTCAGTTTCTTCATTTATAAAATGAGGATGCCAATAATGTCCATTGGTATCTCTTTCAAAAACTGTGGTGAATATTAAGTGAGTTAATTTGTATAAGATGGTGAGACTGGGGACTGGCACATAGTACTTTTCTTAATTATTAAGCACCTATTGTTTGCTTTTACAGATACTGGCAAGAAATAAGAATAAAGATGAGATGCTTATCATTAGGAAGGCTACCACTTCTCAGAGAATTATAAGGCATAATCACAAGAAATTTATTCAAAATATGACTCCAGTACATTTTCATAATTAGGGAAAGGTCAGCCTGTAATGCTAATAACACTTACAGGACTAAAGACAAGTCTACTTGTTCATTTTTATACATTTGTTCTTTATTCATTTAATAAACATTCATTGGGTACCTACTGTGTGCTTAGCACAGTTCTAGCTGATGATTTAGTGAAAAAATAGAGGGAGGAGATAATTTATCATCCAGTAGGCATACATTATATGAAGAAAATAAAACATGCTAAGAATGGCTAAGGATGATCAGTGACATTGAAGCTGAGGCTTGAGTCATAAAAAGCAGTTGTTTTGCAAATGGAGAGGGTGATTTCAGATAGAGAGAGTAGCAACTGTAGGGAACTGTAGATTAGCATAAACTTGACCTACTGGATGGAGGGGAAAAAAGCCACTGTGGTTGTTGCAGAGTGAAAAATGAGCAGAACAGTCAGAAAATGGAAAAGAAAGGAAGTGGGGTCCAGCAATTACCCTGTGGGCTATGCTGAGGGTTTTCATTGTACTTTAAGTGTGATGGAAATACAGCTATCCTCTTGTGTTTGCAGCAGTCAGTTCTAGGACCTCCTACAGATACCAAAATCTGAAGTTGCTCAAATCCCTTATCTAAAATGGCATAGTGTTTGCATTTATGTATACACATCCTCTTAAAGAGTTTAAATTGTCTCAATAGTAGTCATAATTCTACATACAATGTAAAGAGTTGTTACACTATTATTTAGGGAATAATGACAAGAAAAAAGAAAATTGTTTAATAGTAACACATTTTCTTGTTTTCTGAATATTTCCATCCATGGTTGGTTGGATCCCAGATGCAAAATCTGTGGATATGGCAGGTGGCCCAACTTTATACTGATGCATTTTGAGTAGGAAATGCAGGTGTTTATTGCAGATGCTGGATAAACTATTGCTGTGGCAGTGATGGGGAGTGGAAAGGAGAATGGAAGCAGGGGGACTGCAGAGGAAGCTATTGGAGTACAACAGATAGATAAGGTGATGGCCAGTGTCAGGTGGTAAAAATGAAGGAGGTGAGAAGTGCACAGTATTCAGGATAGATTTGAGTGATGGAGCATCACCCATTTAAAGATGCAAATGTGGCCTTGATCTCTCGGAGCTTCCTAGGGCCTAAAGGTTGAAGTATGAGTTCTTTATCTATTTTCAGATACTATGTCCATCTGCCAGTGGAGGCTCCTCACCCAGCTGGCTAGTCCCTGCACTAGTTGGACCAGCTACATGTTCCCATGTCTTCTACTGAACATGTGTCCCTTCCCTAAGTGTCTGTGAAATTCTTCGAACAAGTCAGTTACCCTTTCATCTAGCCAGGAATCATTGTGTCCCCTTGCTATTGCAAAACCTGTCCTCTATGGCCCTTGCTTGTTCACTAAGCTCTGGAGTAGAGCCCCAGGCAGGGCCTGCATGGCACACATTGTCCAGCTACCCTCAACAGTGAATGTAAATGCCTGATAAACTGCTGCTGCCAGTTTCCAGTGGAGGGTGGTTTACCAGTGGTGGGTCGTGTGTTTGGCCATCTCATACTATTTAAGGTAAGGGAATTTCTCCCTCATCAGTGGAGTGAATGGGAGTTGATCAGACAGTTGATGTAAAAAATAGCATGGCCTAACCACAACCAAGTTAGTTTTTATTAATTGCTTTTCCCTTACTAGCTGGTTTCTGAAAGACCAGAGGGTCTACACTATGAGTGATTAGATGAAGGCAGAAAGTGAAAGCTGAGGCTGTATGCAACCAGAAGCCAAAATATGTAGAGGGAATTTGTACAGAGAAAACAGCATGGGTGAGGAGGAGTCTGGACCTTAAGTAAAGGCAGGCCTGTGGTGGAGGATGACTTCCACTCACCAGCCTCAGGCTGGGGGCCCAGCACTCTCTGTGTACCAGTCTGCCATCAATAACTTGGTCACCACAGTGTCTGATCCTCAGGGCTAAAAAATGCCCCAAATGACAAAGCATCCATGTTACCCCCATGACACAGCCTAGGGATTAATCCAACCTAATTTAAACCAAAGGCCTTTAAGCTGTGCTATCAGGGAGAGCCCTAATAATGCTGACTTGAGACTCTCTGGAGAATCAAGAATGCTCTCTTACATTTTTCACCTGAAAAAAAGAGTCATTTATTGAGAAGGTGAAAATAAGAGGAGAAACAGTGTTTTGTTTTGCTTTGCTTTTTTTTTTTGTGGTGCTAGGGATTGAGTGCAAGGCCTTGTGCATGTATGGCAAATGCTTTGCCTTTGAGATATATCCTCAGCCTGAAGAGGAAATAAAAATAAAGTTTTGAAGAAAAAAATTGAGAGGAAAATTGAAAGATGTAAAAGACCACATTGTCAAACAAAGCAAATAGAATAAGCTGTCTTGAGAAAAGATGAGGGAGAATAAGGACAGGCTCACATGAAGAGATGTGAACTGAGCCTTTGAGAGTTGAAGACTTTCATAGCTAGTAGTAGTGTTGGGGTGATAGTCAACCAGACGCCATCTTGTGCCTCAATGCCATTTTGTACCTGTCCTTGAAAAAAGTGCTTGCATATGAACAAAGCACCCAAACCCCCCACATCCTGCTTGTCAGTAAACTTGCAAACTTCCTTGTATCCCTCACTAACCTGCCATGATTCTGCTTCTGTAAGATTCTGCTTGCTCTCCCCTGAGCTCTCCCCAGCTGAAAGCATGATATAAAAGGAGAAATCAAACTGCTTCACATTGCCGAGGAACCTTTCTGGGCACTAGCCCCCCTTAGCCGCTGGCTATAATAAATGGGCATGAATCTGGCATAGAGTGTGGCACATCTCTATTGTCCAAACTCACTGGTCTACAGCAGCTAGAGGTCCCCGTGAGATGGCCACACCTGGTGAACTGGCCTCACTGTGATCTCTCCCATCTGCAGCAGCAAACTATAGGGGAGGCACCCCCTGAGATGTTCCTGGGCCTCTTAGTCTCACTGCTGACACTTAAGGGATTGCAGAGACGCCTGAGATGACCTCCAAATTTTCTGAAGCCCATCTGGTCTGGTAAGTATCCTCTCGTTCTGGTGAGGAAGAGTAGTCCTTGATGAAGGCTTTCCCTGGGCCCCTCCATAAGGTCATGATGCTGATGGAGGTGGCCCCCTGGTCTGGTCTGGCTCTAAGCCAGCCAATCTGGTAAATCCCTGGGGAGAGGGTTGGAATGTCTTTAACCTCTGAATGATTGCTGTATGAATGAATGAATGACTGGCAACAGGCAGTGCAAAACAGTAGGCTGTTCTGTCCATGTCCCACAACAAAGGGGGGGAGTCCCCCCTCGGAGTTATGGGATGTGTTTGGGGTCATATTGTAGTTCCGTGGACACATCCAAGAAAGGCCAAGTGAGTGCTCTTGCGATGAGATAAATACATCCTAAAGCCTGGATGGTCCTTAAAGTGGCTGAGGGGCCCTCAGCCAGTCAACTGACTGAGTAGTTCCTCCCACAGAGGAACACCCCCTCCCTTTGTCTGTGATGACATCATTCAAGGGTGCACCACAGAAACCCTTAAGGCTTTTCTCAGACATCTTTTCTTTTTATTTGTTCTTGCAGCTCTTATTCTTGGGAATCTCCTGCCTGCCTTAAGTCTCTCTATCATGGGGTTGTCATCTTCACAACCTGTTATACCCCTGGTCTGCATGCTTAGAAATTTTTCCTCAGGATTTTCTGATGATTATGGAGTGAAATTGTCAAGGGAAAAACTCTGCACATTTTTGTGAGCTTGAGTGGCCCTCTTTTGGTGTGGGCTGGCCCTCTTAGGGCTCCCTGGACCCTGCCTTGGTTCAGGCAGTTTGAAGGATTGTTGCTGAGTCACCAGGACACTCCAATCAGTCTTTACACTGATTACTGGTTTACTCTAGTGCAGCACCTTCCTCCTTGGCTAAGAGCCTGTGCTGCAAAATCCTATTCAAAGCTGCTTGTTTCCAAAAGCTGCTCTCCCCCTTGTAGGCCAAACTTCGAACTCCGGAGAGGCAGAAACCAGTTCTGCAGCAGTCAGATGCTGAGGAAGTCCTTCCCCATCCACCTCTGTATAACCCTGTTGACCCCTCTCCTGTCCATCTGTCATCCTGACCAGTCTGCTCCCGACTCCCTTGTTTCCTCCTGTACTTCCCCTGCTACCTGTCCTCCCATATGAGAGTATCTCCGATCCTGACAGGAGGTCACCACCTATGAAAGACACAGTCCAGAGATTCTCTTGCCTTTGAGGGAGGCCCCTCCTCCTGATGGAGCAGGGCCAGGAACCCACCTGTTTCTGGTATTTGTTCCTTTATCCATTTCTGACCTTTAAACTGGAAAACCCAGAATCCACCATTCTCTGAGAAGCCCCAGGTTTTGATTTCCCTGATAGAGTCAATCTATAGGACTTGTCTACCAACATGGGATGACTGTCAGCAATTGTTATTGACCCTGTTCACTGCTGAGGAACAGGACAGGATTAGGTTTGAAGCTAGAAAGCTCTTGTGGGGGGATGCTCAGAAGAGGAGACCCATAAATTGCTGAAGCAAGGATTCCCCTCAGAGCTACCTGAATGGGATCCAAATTCCTCAGGGGGGAGGCAGACTTTACACACCTTTCACCCAAACTTTTTAAATGATTCAAGCAACAGCTCAGAAACCCATAAATCTGTCAAAAACCACTGAAATGATACAGGGACCAGAGGAATTGCCCAGTGCATTCCTGGAGAGACTCAGAGAGGCCTTCTAGATTTATACCCCATTTGACCCCTCTGCTCCAGAGAGCAGTAGAGCTATAAATTTGGCTTATGTTTCTCAGTCTGCACCTGATATTAGGAGAAAATTACAAAAATTGGAGGGATTCTCAGGAATGAACACATCTCAGCTGTTAGAAGTAGCTCAAAAGGTATTTGATAATAGGGACTCAGAAAGACAAAAATTGGCCACAGCCATGGCTGAGTGGTGGGCAAAGAAACAAGCAAAGATCTTGGCAGCAGCCATCAGAGGGGACCCCATGGGACCCATCCCCAGGGAAGCCCAAAAGGCAAATGTGCAGAAGGCCAGGAGGACACCCGTCATTGGGCAGAACT
This sequence comes from Heterocephalus glaber, assembly GCF_000247695.1. The sequence continues at coordinate 14,867,209 of NW_004624748.1, forward strand.
CAGTGTGCCTTCTGGAAGGAGGAAGGACACTGGGAAAATGAAGGCCCCCACAGGCCCTCTGCCAATGTACTATCTCTCCTCACATCCAGGGGAAAAGAAGATTCAGACTGAGGAGGCCAGGGCTCCTTCTCTCTTGCTCCCCAGGAGCCCATGGGAAATGTTGAAGTAGGGGGCCAGCAAGTCTATTCCCTGGTGGACACTGGTGCTGAGAGGTCAGTATTAAAAAATTCCCTGGGAAAGCTTTCATCACAAACCGTTCCTGTCCAGGGGTCCACAGGAGCAGTCCAAAACTGCTCGGTCTCCAGTGAGTGACTGGTGAGCCTGGAATTGAAACAAGTTACTCTTTTCTGGTAATACCAGATTGCCCCTTCCCCTTGCTGGGGCAAGAGCTCCTTTATAAGCTAAAGGCCACCATTTCCTGTATTCTGGCTGAGGCTCAGATGTCACGCCCTTCATACCAACTGTCATTGACCACTGCCCTGTCTGAGAAGTATCTCCTCTCAGGGGAAGACAACCCAGAAGAAATAAACCCTGGGGGCTTATTGGACAGACTTCAGGCAGAGTTCCTGAAGGTGTGGGCAGAAACTAACCTGCCAGACTTGGCTGCCTACCACGCCCCAGTGACAGTGGAGCTATTGTCCACAGCCATGCCTGTGAGAGTTCGACAATACCCCATCTCTCAAAAGGCCAGACAGGGGATAGCCCCTCACATTAAGAGGTTGATGGACTTTGGGATATTAGCTCCCTGCAAGTCTTCATGGAACACCCCATTCCTACCAATACAGAAACTGGGGACATCAGATTACAGGCCAGTTCAGAACTTGAGAGAAGTTAACCAGTGAGTGGTAACTCTGCATCCTACTGTCCCCAACCTATATGCCCTCCTGAGTTTGCTGTCTCCTGAGCACCAAATGTATACTGTGCTAGATTTAAAGGATGCTTTTTTTCAGTGTGCCCCTTGCCCCAGCCAGCCAGCCTATCTTCCCTTTTGAGTGGACTGACCCAGTTTCCAGTGACTCCTGCCAGCTCACCTGGACGTGGCTGCCTCAAGGATTCAAAAATGCATCCACCCTGTTTGGTGAGGCCCTCCAGAAGGTCTTGGTGAGTTTTTGATCCAACCACCCTAACCTCACCCTGCTTCAATATGTGGATGATTTGTTATTAGCTGCTAATAGCTATTCAGAATGCCTGCAGGGGATGTGAGAGCTTCTTCAGTTACTACAGGAGTTAAGCTACTGCATATCAACCAAGAAGGCACAACACTGAGCCTCTAAAGTATTGTCCCTGGGGTATGAAATCTCAGAAGGAAGAAGAGCCTTGTCCTAGGCCAGGAAAAGGGCCATCCTCTAGATACCCACACCAACAACCAAGAAACAGGTATAAAAATTCCTAGGTGCAGCTGAATACTGTTACTTAAGGATATCTGGGTTTGCTGAGATAGTGTGGCCCCCTCCATCCTGCCATGGGAGGAAATCAATCCCTAGACTGGGGAAGGGAATAAAAGAAGAAGAAGACTTCCAGAATCTGAAAAGAGCTTTGGTATCAGCTCCGGGTCTGGCACTATCCAATGCTACTAAGCCTTTTTATCTATTCATCCATGAGGTCAGAGGGATTGCTAAGGGAGTCCTAATGCAGTCCTTGACCCTGGAAGTGCCCTGTGGCTTATCTCTGTAAAGGATTAGATCCTGTGGTCTCAGGATGGCTTTCATGTCTTCAAGTGGTAGCTGCCACATCTTTATTGGTCAAAGAGACTGATAAATTGACACTTGGACAGGACATAGTCCTAACTGCCTCTCAGTCAGTAGAGACTCTGCTCAGGGGGGCTACTAACAAATGGATGTCAAATGCCTGCCTTACTCAGTATCAAAACCTCTTGCTTGACCAGCCTCGCCTAGTCTTCTCAGTAAGACAGGTTCTCAATCCAGTTACACTGATGCCAGATGATGATCCACACATGCCAATTCATGACTGTGAGGAGGTGCTGGACAAGACCCAGGGGGCCAATTGGACTGAACAGACATCCTCTCCATTAAGGCAGATGCCATCCTCTTCACAGATGGAAGCAGCATGGTGGTAAGCGGGGTGCAGAGGGCGGGAGCTGCAGAAATTACTGTTGATCAAGTCATTTGGGGCCAGCCTCTGCCCTAGGGGACCTCAGTCCAAAAGGTAGAACTGATTGCCTTGGCCCAGGCCTTGAGATGGGGAAAGGAAAAGAAGATAAATGTGTGTACTGACAGTAGGTAAGCCTTTGCTACTCTACATGTGCATGAAAGCATTTACAAGGAGAGAGGCCTTCTGACAGCTGCAGGAAAGACCGTCAAAAACAAAGAAGAGATATTGTCTCTCCTAGAGGTGGTATGGCTTCCCAAGAAGGTGGCTGTCATTCATGTTCAGGGTCACCAAAAGGACAAGACACCTGAGGCTAAGGGAAATCAACTTGCAGACTGTGCAGCCAGAGAGGCAGCTGAACACTTAGTCATCCTGCGTACTATGAGTCCTCTTCCCCATTTGCTCCAGACTAGCCCTACTTACAATGAAGAGGAAGATAAAGAAGCAAGCCAGCTGCAAGCAAAAAAGATCCCCAAGGCTGGTGGAAATGTCTAGATGGTCAGATCTACCTCCCCCAGGCATTAGGACCACAGCTCATCCAGAAGCTGCATTTGCCATGCACCTGGGGGGCTCCAAGATACTGCTTTACAAAGCTACAAGAGCTGGCCCATCAGGCCTCTCTTAGGTGCCCAACCTGTGTACAAGTAAATCCCTGCCAGGGCCCATCTGCACCTCTTGGGGTCAGATTCTGGGGTAGTAATCCTGGAGAACATTGGGAAGTGGATTTCACAGAGATAAAACCAACAGCAAGTGGCTATCACTACCTCCTGGTTTTCATAGATACCTTCTCAGGATGGCCAGAGGTCTATGCTACTCAGCGGTAGACTACCACTGTGGTGGCAAAGAAACTTCTTCAGGAATTAATTCCCAGATTTGGACTTCCAGTGTCCATTGGATCAAAGCCCCTGCATTTGTAGTTTCTATAACTCAGTTAGTCAGTAGGGCACTGGGTATAAATTGGAGACTGTGCCTACTGATCACAAAGCTCGGGGCAAGTGGAGTGGATGAATCAGACCCTAAAATCTACTCTGACTAAATTGATGTTGGAAACTGGTGAAGGGTGGGTCAGCCTGCTGCCTTTGGCTGTCCTTAGAGTTAGATGCACCCCTTACAAAGCAGGTTTTACCCCTTATGAAATTATGTTTGGAAGACCCCACCCCCTGATCCCCAAGGTTAAAAGCGAGGTACTAGAAGAATTTTCTAACCAGTCCATCTTAAAGTATCTCCAGTCTCTCCAACAGGTACAGAAAACTGTTCACTCCCAGGTACAAGCTACTCAGCCCCTGCCTAGCTCCACACCATGCCATCCATTCCTGCCTGGGGATACTATCTTTATCAAGATCTTTCAGAGTGAAGGACTGACTCCAGCCTGTAAGGGACCCTACACACTTGTCCTCATGAAGCCCTCGGCTCTCAAGGTTGACGGAAGCTAGATGTGGGTTCAACATTCTCGTGTCAAGCAGGCAAAACAGTGGACTGCTGAGCTGGGACCTGATCCTTTAAAGCTAAGGCTAGTCTGATCATGAATGTGTTCTCAGGTTGAGGTTGATCTCCGTAAATTCATCAGAAGAGATTGGGGAAGCTACCACTATCAGCTCATAAACCTGGGAAGCTGTGACTTTTATGTGTGTCCAGGGTTCAATCCATTTGGACAGAAGGGTTGTGGGTCCCCAACTGATTTCTACTACCCTAACTGGGGCTGTTTAAAAATTGCATCCTATAGCGGGGGACCAAATGTCGCTAATGATAGCATAGTTTGGAAACATGGGCGCCGAGTCACAATTCTGATACAAAGGCCCCAGGATTCTAAATGGGCCACAGGATGGAATTGGGGCTTCTGCTTCTGGCTGCCCGGAGGACTAATTCCTGACCTAGGGGAAATCATTACCTTTCAAACCCAGTTACCAAGCCAAGCACCAAGACAGCCAATAGGACCCTTAATAAAGGTAAAAGACCCCTTACTTGAACCTCACCCTGTTGTCCCTCCTTCAAAGCATCCACTCTTAGCTATCAATAGAGCAGACCCCCCCATGCATACTGCCTCCCTACCCTTTCCCCATGTCGGGAGCCATCCACACTATGTTAAACCTGACTCAACCACACCTGACTCAGAACTGTTGGCTGTGTCTAAAAGCAAAGCCTCCTTATTATGTGGATGTGGGAGTCTTGGGCTCAATCAAAGCCTTAAGTACTGCCTTAACATGCACTTCTGCAAAGCCCCCCTTAAGAATTTGTGAAGTTTATGGAAATGCAACCTGTCTGGCAACTTCTTATGATATGAATAACTCCCCTTGGCTGTGTGTAGCCAAACTGTGACTCTGGAGACTTTGTAGGCTAATTTTGCCCCTAATGGCATGTGGCTAGCTTGTACCTCGGGACTCACTAGTTGAGTTAGAATTCCTGAGCAAGATGCTAGACTTGAAGTCTTGTGCATCCTGGTGAGAGTTCTTCCTCAAGTTTATGTGTACAGAGGACTGCAGGGATGGGATTTCATACAGACAAAAGCAAGCAGCCCCTATAGTCAATCCAATTTTGTTGGGATTGGGAGTAGCTCACTCAGCAGCACTTGGAACTGCTGCATTTACTAGAGAAGAACTTGGACTCTCAGCTTTGGCAGAACAGGTAGACACTGACCTAGGAAGCCTGCAATATCCCATTGAGACTCTCCACTCCCAAGTAGAGACACTAGCTGAGATGATCCTCCAGAATTGAAGGGAGCTTGATCTAATACTCTTGTTACAAAGAGGATTATGTACTGCTCTAGGAGAAGCATGTTGTTCCTATGCCAACAAGTCCAGTGTAATCCATGATACCCTTCAGAAGGTCAAGAAAAATCTAGATAGAAAGGAAATCAAGATAGGAGAAGGAAAGTAAAAACTCATGTTATCATAACCTGTTCAATTGAAGCCCATGGGTAACTACCCTTATCACTGGATTGGCTGGTCCCCTCATCCTGATTTTTCTCAGGCTCTTGATTGGCCCTTGTATTCTTAATTGGATAATCAACTTTGTAAAACAGCATGTAATCTTTGTTAAACTAATGTATATGAGATCCCTACTACAATCCCTTGTATAGCACCCTGCCCAATCAAGAGAGTCTCATTGAGTCAATGCTTTGACATCATGTTTAGAGGAGTTGGGAATGTGATAGCCAACCAGACGCCATCTTGTGGCTCAATGCCATTTTGTACCTGTGCTTGAACAAAGTGCTTGTACATGAACAAAGCACCCAAAACTCCCACATCCTGCTTGGCAGTAAACTTTCTACAATTTCAGGATGTTTGTAGCTCACCTAATGTGTGTGAAACTTCCTGTACCCCCCTCTAACCTGGCATGATTCTACTTCTGTAAGATTCCGCTTGCTCTCCCCTGAGCTCTCCCCAGCTGAAAGCATGATTTAAAAGGAGAAATCAAACTGCTTCCCATTGCCAAGGAACCTTTCTGGGTGCTAGGCCCCCTTGGCCGCTGGCTGTAATAAATAGGCTTGAATCTGGCATAGAGTGTGGCAGATCTCTATTGTTGGAACTCACTTGTCTACAGCATTGGGATTATGCATTCTAACCCAAGAAAAAGGCACTTGTAAACCAAGGCAACAAGGTAGGGAAGCCCAGGCTGACAAGTGATTTGGCTTGCTGATTAGAAATATCAATTAAGGCATAATCCTATAATCCCAGCACATTGGGAGGCTGAAGAAGTAGGATCACAAATTCAGGTCCTACCTGGACCATTTAGCAAGATCTTGTCTCAAAATAAATAAATAAATAAATATTTTAAAAAGGGGTTGTAGATGTTTCTTAGTGGTTCAATCTTTCAACTTAGTCACCACCAAATCAAACTCAAAGAAACCAGACCAGACCAGACCCAACCAAACCAAACATTCCCCCAAAACCAAAAATCAAACCAACTATCCAATCAACCAACCAATGAAACAAAAACCTCCCATAAAACATATTCTGGGATTGCTGGAAGATAAGTTCAGTAGAACTGTTGAAGACATTGGCATAGGAAAAGACTTCATGAACAAAACCTCAGTAGCATGGGAACTAGCACAAAGAATCAACAACTGGGATCTCATCTTATTAAAAAGCTTCT
>NW_004624748.1:14874529-14922461 GCF_000247695.1 Heterocephalus glaber
TATAAATTTTCTTTTTCTGGATTATCCTAATCAAGGACCTTGAACACTAGCTAGGTCCAAATGAATGTGTTGGGTTTATCAGAAATGACAAGAGTTATGCATTCAAAAGATTAGTCTCCAAGATGTGTCCTGTCCATCCTAGAAGGGAATTTGTTAGAAGTCAGGATAACAGGAGACAATTGTCAGAATTGTCTGTGATTAGAAATAATGAGGGTCTTCCTTGGGTGGAAACAGGAATGGGTGTGAGAGGCATTTTAGGAAGACAGAAAAGAAATTTGATGGGTCTTTGTGGGTAAAGGAGAGAGAGAAGGTGCCAGTGGTTCAAGGTACTTATGTTTGGGCAGCACGGAGATTGCATACTCACTAACTGTCATGAAGATGACAGAAGGAGAAAAGAGTTTGAGTCAAAGAGGATGATTTTAATTTCAACAGATGAAGTGTGAGATGCTGCCAGGACTTTTATAATGAGGTGGTTGCAAACAAAGGACTATTCCTTTGGAGAGCTATCAGGATTTTAGTTATCTACTTACATAGATGAGGTGCAGAGGTGGCTGAGGGACATGCAGGAACAGTCTGAGGACCTTCCCTACAACACTCCCTTTTGCTCACTTCACTCCAGCTTCCGGGCTCCCTGCTCTTCTAGGAGGTCCTTGAGCACAGTCTTGCATCAGGACCTTGTTCTACTCCTCCCACTGCCTGTATCTTACTTCCTCCAGAATCCATGCCACTCCCCACCACTCTTATTTTATTCAGATCTTTGTTCTCTCATCCAAGAGGATTCCACTTATCACCTTGAATACATCAAGTAGTACTTTTTGTTTTTTCTCTGTCATTCTTCTCTTTAACCCTGCTAAATTTTTCTTCACACACTCATGAATATTATATGGTCACATGCTGTGTATCACTTCTCTCTCTAGAGCATAACCTTTGTGAGAGCAAAGACTGTCAGTTACTGCTCTGTTCACATGATTGGTGCATAGTGTACATAGTGTTGCTATATATTGGAAGACAGAGGCAAAAGGAAGAAAGCAGAGAAGTTGGTGGGAGTGAGATTGGAGAACTGGGCAAGAAGGATAGCGTTTCTCCTCTGGAGGGGACATCTAACTTCTCTGTCCACCCTTTTCTGCCACTAACACCTCAGTTTTCCTCTGCATAACCGTAGTTGGCACAGGGTCTGAGCCCAGCGATGCATGGCATGTAGTATACGATTCAAATATGATGGGCCATGGCATTCAGTTCAAGGAGATTGGTGCCAGGATACACAACTGTTCCTCTTTCACCCACAAACATCAGGCTAAAGGCAGTTTAGCATAGTGATTAGAAATCTAGGCTCTGGTTCATGATGGCTAGATATGAATGCTATCTCTGTTGTTAACTAGATAAGTGACATGGGCAAGTTACCTTACTCTTCTCTGTCTCAATGTAATAATACAAGATGATTGTGAAAATCAAGTAAGTTAACAGAGAAAACTCTTAGATCAGTGTCAGTCACAGACTAAAAGCTATGGCAGTTATTATCACCTGGTGAGTAAAGATAAGTGCTTTTGCAGTTGAATTTGAGGCCAAGATTCTATATCTAAGAGCTGCTGGGGGCCACCATACATAACCTGAGGATAAAGTCACATGGAAGAGAACTGGACTGAAAGATGCAGAAACACTGACTCTTGATTTGCTTAAGTAAATTTGAGTTAGCTTTTCAGTAGGTTGTAATAAAAGATTCATAATCAGTACAATTTCTAGTAATGTTTCCTTTCAATGTGATGTGTTATCTTTGCTTCTTTGCTTCAGGTGATTCTGCGACTTGTCTAATTTTCTTCTGTCAATATCACACAATTTCTGAAAGCACCAACCAATCAGCTTGGCTTCTTGTTTTTTTTCTTTTGGTAATTGTTTTTGTTATTCCCTGGGCTGCTGCTTGCTTCCTACTCTGGTGTTCTGGGCAGAAGATACCTTGGGGCTTTGTTTTATATTTATTCTCAGAGCCCAGAGCAAGGTCACCCAAATGCCTTTTGTCTTCCTCCTCCTCAATCTTGTCTTTTTCTGTTTTATTGTTTTCATAAAAAAAACACATACCTTTTCCCACATTATTTTCCTGTCTTTTCACTCCACTGTCAAATGCTGCTTCAGAATGAGACAGAAGGAACATTAGAAAGGAAGAAACAGGTATGTGCCAACCAAAGTGTCAGGTGGAGACTTACCCTATCCAAATCCAGATCAAAGACCTTCCTTCCCCGCCCCAGCTTGCAAAGACCTGTGGATGTGAGAGAGCTGCCTAGGGCTATTTAGCTTTAATCGTTGAAATTAGCTCTCAGAAAATGGACAGACATCCCCTGCTCCTGGGTAGGAAGGATCAACATAGTGAAAATGGCCATACTTCCAAAACTGGTATATAGATTCAATGAAATCCCAATTGAAATCCTAGCAGCATACATCACATACTTTGAGAAAACAATCCAAAAACTCATTTGGAACAAGAAGAGACCCAGAATAGCAAAAGCAATTCTAGGTAACAAAGACGTGGCAGGGGGTATCACAATCCCCAACTTGAAACTATACTACAAAGCTACTGTGATAAAAACAGCATGGTACTGGCAAAGAAACAAACCTGAGGTCCAGTGGAACAGATTAGAAGATGCCAAAACAACTCCAGACATACTTATCCATCTCATCTTCAATAAAGGAGCCAAACACCCTCACTTGAGGAAAGATAGCCTCTTCAATAAATGGTGCTGGAAAAATTAAGTTTCAATTTGCCAAAGATTATCTCTCATAATTAGATTCACTCACTTCTTAGCACAAAGCTTTAAACCACACAGATGCTCAATTCTGGGCTTCTCATTGACCATCTTTTCCTCTTTTCAGATGAAAGGCAAAGAGGAGATGTTGAATGAACACGCAGGACCATTTTGGTTTGCATAAGAAGAGGGAATCACCTCAGTAAAGAAAGAGGTGAGACTCTTGTCTGACAGTGTGAAGGAAGCAGAGATGAGAACAGGATGTGAAACACTGAAGATAAGAAATGGTGGCGAATTTCCACCAGAGGTCATGAAGGTATGGACTGGTAGGAGAACTGGCACTTCTGCAGGTGATACTGCAGGGCAGGAGATGCCACAAGCTGGCCCTGCTGATCTCACTAGACTCTCATCAAGGGATCTTTTTCAATTTTTATTTTTTATTAGTACATCTTCACAGTACATAATGATTACAACTTTTCTGTCATTCTCTCAACTCAGGTTGAGTTCCTCTGGGTCCTCAGGTACATCAAGCTCTGTTTTACCTCCCACCTTCACTGAGAAAATGTGAGTTATGCTCTTCTCTGTCCTCAGAAAACTTCAGTTGATATCTTTCTGCTGGGAAACTTCACTCAGCTCAGGCCCTGGTTAGCCTCTTTTGCTGTTTGTGCCTGCAACTCCCTAAGACTTCTTCTCATGGTACACATCACACCTGATGATTAATATTTATATAATTGTTTCTCTAATGTTGGATCATGAGCTCCAGAAGGATGCGGTTGGTATATATACTAATCACTGCTCTAACCCAGGATATAGCACATTTTTTGTATGTACTATATACTCGATAAATGTCTTTTGAATGCGTGAACCCTAGGCTTTGTCCTTGATAGGAGACCGTTCTTCCACTAAGCAACATCTCCAGCCCTCTTTAAAAATGTTATTTTGAAACAGTGTGTTATTTTGTCTAGGCTGGCCTTCATTTGTGATTTTCCTGCTTCAGCCTTTGGAGTAGCTGAGATTACAGGCATGTACCACCACATTCAGCTTTAAAATATTCTGAGGCAAGAAATGATGACTGTATCTCTTTTCTAGTGGAATTACAGTTGGTTTATCTGTGGCCTTTTTTCTAACATACCACTTAAACTAGGAGAAAGAATGAAGTCCATGGATACATCTATGCATAGCACATTTGAACAAGAGCAATTAACAAGAGCTATGTGAATGTAACCCCCCCATATAGATCCTGACTTTGTGAAATTGAAGATCAGAATAGTAATTCAATTAAAACAAATATGATATACTTTTTGTAACATAAAATTTTTTTTTCTTAAAAAGGAAACTACATTATCCAGAAAATTACTTCAACTCCTGGCTTCATATTAGGAGCAGGTGAGTAAACTCTTCAATTGGGCCCAAATAAACCTGGTGACCTGGAGGCAACAGATTTCACAACTCATTTCCTGCCTCCTGAGTTACCTCAGCTCAGTACATTCACTTTCTGGTGTAACAGACTCCCTGCATTCTGTCTCCCTGACCTCTGCAATCTTACTGGGAAGAGATAGGGTAGAGCTGAAAGTCTAGGTAAGTGGAAGGGACAGGGAAGAGAGGTCCTTTACTATGACTAGTTATACTGCATAAAAGTAATTTGTGTGTGTGCATGATAGCTTTCCTTCTAGTCTCTTTCTGACATTTGCAAGTTTACTTAATCATAGTTCTCATCTGCCTTAGCCAAGAAACTACAAATGAAGTAGAGAGAAAATCTGTGTGAGTAAGTGAGAGAGTTTCCGAGTTTGACAGGCAGAGGTAAAGTTAAAGCAACGATGACTGGTGCTTTTATAACAGTTTTCAGAGTTGACATTTGAAGTTTATGGTTGCTTTAGTTAATGAGATGTTTGAGCAGAACAATAGTGTTCAAGTTAAGTTCAAGTGAAGACTAAAATACCTTTATTCCTTTTTCTTTTTATCTTGTTTCACGGGGACAGACTAAGAGAAATCTGTTCTTAGTGACAGTGGCTATGACAACAAACATTTCATTTTCTAACTTTTATGCACATGATGGACAACATTGAAGAATTTTTATATCTTTTCTCCCTAAATAATTAAGCAACTAAAGATTACCTCCCACTCTTGAAATGATTTGAACCTATAGCAAGTTATCATTGGATTGAAGGGCAAGAGTGTGGGTAGAAACTAGATTCAATCAACCGGAGACTCAGGTATCGAGACTAACAAAAGTCCTGCTGTCTTAATCTTGGGTAATCAATTATCCTTTTTAAAAATGAGGTGTCTCTAACAAAAGAAGCTATGGATTCAGAAAAATGAATTGCAGGAGAAGCAAAGGAAGGTGAGACTCAAGATGTACAAATATTTTGTGGTACCCACCATATGGAGGTCATGACCTGAGGCCCTGGGAGGGACAGAAAAGTATGCAGAGGGCAGTTTGTTTTCCCAGACAGTACAGGTATCTGTGTAAGGTAACTCAAGGCGGGGTCTTGCCCTTATTGACTATCTTAAAGTTGATCCCAGACTATGGATACCCATACTCAGCAGGAAAATCTCAGAGGAAACAGATTTAGGATTTAGGAAAATCCCATCTGGTGAGTCAGTGCCTTTTACTGTTGAAGGAGCAGTAAACTCTTTGGATGCTCCTGTGAGCCAAAGCACTTCTTTGTGACAATGTAGTTATCACATGGAAAATTATCTAAATGGCTTTTTTCCTTAACAAATTTACTAATCAAGATATTTAGGATTCCTGGTTGGCTGGTTTTTCTGTTTTTGAGTTAATGATTTAAAATATCCTAAATAATTTGGAAAGTTTAAATACTTCGTCCAATTGACCTGTATAGACTCTGCCTCCAGTTCAGGTACTGAACTTGAAGGATCATTAAAATTGGGTTGGTTGCTTTATATAAGCAGAGATTTGTAAGCTAGTCTAGGTCTACCTAGCCAAAATCTGTGGGACTGAAATTTAGGTATATAAATATATATGGTTTTGAAAATTTCTCAGATAATTTTTATAAGTGGATGTTTACTAAAATGTTATAGTTTTTGTGCAGTGTTTTTAAAAATAGAAAAGAATGTGATATAAAAGTGTTCCTTTTAATGTTGGCTGTTCTAGGTTTGACTAGTAGATTCTCCAAGATTTAGCAGCAACATGACTTTAGGTAAACTGCCTTATCTGTACAATGGAGTTAATGCTATTATGTACATAATGAATAAAATTGTTGTGGGGATCAATTGTTAGAAATGCATGCTGTTTATCTGTCATCTACCTATTATCTATCTATCATCTATCTCACATTCTGAAAGTTTTTATTCAGTGCCAATTTCTTATAAATATAGACTATTCACAATTTTCAGTAAATGATCCTTAGGGATAGGGATGATATATTCTCCATCATTTTTCATTTTATTGACATTTAGGATGGTACATAGCACATACTAACCTCTCAATAAAACAACTGTATTGATTTATTTAAAAATCTCCATAGCTATAAAAATACTCCAGACCATATGAGTACATATTGGGAAATGATGAAAGTTAAAGAAAACGTATCAGAGGTTTGGTCACATTCTTCTAGTGTAATTTAGTGTGTTGATTTTGTGAGGTAGAAACACTGACAAGCAGTGATCAGCCAGGAAAGTAAGAAGATAGAATGCTATGATATTAGAGCAATAATGAAGAGACAAACACTTAGAGAGCATTTGTTTCAGTGCAAGGTCATTGTTCATTAATACTTGTACAGATAGCTTATTAACCACCCAGAGAATTCACTTCAAGTTTTCAAGCTACATAATACTCAAAATCACTACCTGAATACAGATCAGGCCATGCAGACTGGCTGGACAGAGAACTAAAGCAGTGTTTTAAACCATAAGCTTCATTGATTCTGAAAGTGGAGTTTGTCCCTCATATGACTTATCCCACCCTATCCACCCCCCAGCCTCCTGTATATGAGATTTCTCTTCCCAGTCTGTTTTTGGAAGCTTTCTAAGAAGGATCCAGCACTCTGGAAAACAAGACTATACATACATCAGAAAGGAAGGTTGTATGATGAAGGAGAATGACACCATGTGCAGTGGGAATTTTTCCTGTGGGTGTTAAGGGACAGAGACGGTTGAGCATCTTGCCATCCCCTGGAGAGCATAGTGTGGGACCTCTTTGCACACTGTAGACTACATTGAATGAATGAGTGGAAAGTATATAATTCTAGGGATTTTATTCATTGCAATTTGGATATGCAAATAAAGATAAATAAAATAGTAACTGTCTTATAAGCAAGTTTGCTTTACCTGGGAGTCCCTTTCCTAGTTATCACTGCAAAAATATTTTCATTTGTCATTCACTTGTAGCTCAGAGTCTTCTAGTATAAAATAGGGTTTATGTTGTGGTAAAGATAATCTATCCAAAGTTTAAACTTATGTTTTTCTTCCACCATAGGAGTCTTATCCTGCCTTGCTCCTCAAAAGATGCCATTGGAATATAAAGACACACTTGAGTGTCCAGAAAAGAATGGGGAGGGACCATTGTTTTACTTACCATTTGCTGGGATTTTTCAGTCTTCTCTAAAATATCCAATCCCATCTGATCACTGAGCAAGTAAGCAGCTCATCACTGATGTGTGACTGACACTGTTTTAAGCATTGGGTGTTGCACCAGCAGCTGTAGTTTGAGTCAAAGTTATCATCACCTCTGGTCATCATGCTGCTGATTCTATGCTGTGGCCTCTGTCCTTACCCAGGCCTCTCTTAGTCCACAACTCCCCTCAGCGATAACATATTCTGTACTGGAGCACATGGGCTTTGCATCACTGGGTTGTGGAGATTTGGGCATGCCATCTTCCTAGACAGTCTTCCCTTGCTGCTCCAGCCAATTCCACTTCTACTCCTATCTCAGTTGGGATCATAATGCTCTTGCATCTTGGCCAACACAAGTCCTCTTTGAGGGGCTTGCAAACTTCCAGAGAAGTGAGGAACAACACCTATTAGAGGTCTTTCTAGTGTACTCCTGCTCAGAACTTCAACTGCAGTTAACAATATTAGGAATTTGGGCCGGGGATTTAGCTCAGTGGTTTTGCCGCCTGCTGTGCAAGCACAAAGACCTGAGTTTGAGCCCCGGTACCAAAAAAAAAAAATCATATTAGGAATTTAAGGCATTCCCTATTCTTCTCTCCTTTTTTATTCCATTTTTCTCCCAGTCTCCCCCAACTCAGCTTTTTCCCATAACTCTTGATCGACCCTCCACTCCTATTCAGCATGACAAGAGTTGCTCCTATCTTTTATCTTTCCTCTGAACATCCTCATCCAGCCCTTTCCTGGCTGAAAGAATGATGAAAAGACTGTAGGAAAGAAATCTGGCTTACTGAATTAGTTTGTTTGTGTTGCTATAACAAATTAAAGTAGTATTCTTTTATGCATGGTTAAATGTTCTAAGACTTTCAGTGGATGCCTAAAATTGTAGAGAGTATAAACTATGTATATATATATATATTTTTTTTTTTTCTATGTGCCCTGCAATGCTGCCACTTAATACCAGGATGAATCTGTCTTTCTATGTTTGCTGTCCCATACCTTCTTTGAATCACAACCTTTCTGCTTTGAGGCCATTATTAAATAAAATAAGGGTTATAGGAACAAGTACTGTGATACCACAACAGGCCTTCTGACTAAAGGATGGGTAGTACATTCAGCATGGACATGCTGGATATAGGTATGACTCATGTCCTTCATGGGATGGAGTGGAATGGGGCAAGTTTCATCACACTGCTCAGAATGACATGCACGTTAAAGTTTATGAATTATTTGTTCTGAAATTTTTCATGTAATATTTTGGGACTATGGTTGATTCCTAGTGACTGAACCCAGAAAAAGTCACTCTTTGAATTAGGGAAAACTACTATGTCACAAAATTAATGGCCTAAACAACAGAAATTTATTGTCTCACAATTCTTGAGGCCAGAGGTATGAAATGAAGGTATTGGCAAGGTTGATTCCTTTTGAGGGCTCTGAGGGATAACTTGTCCTTGCCTGCTCTCCTTGTATTATAGATGTCCAGGTTCTCCCTGTGTCTTCATACTGTCTTCCCTCTCTATGTGTCCATGTCAAATTTCCATTTCTTTTGACACAAGTCAAATTGGATTAGGGGGCCACTTTAATGACCTAATTTTAACTTAATTACTTCTATAAAGACCCTCTATTCTAAAAAGGTCACATTCTGAAGCACTTAGGGTTAGAGCTTTAACATATGAATTTTTCAGGGGAGATGGACAATTCATCCCAAAATGATTACCAAGGAGGCCAAACATACTGGAAAACACCTGAAAATATTTCCATTATCCCATTACGTTATATCTATGCATTGGGATGGAATGAGAAACCTGTTGATACTGTGATTGTTTTGATGACTTTAAGTGGAATTGGAAGTGTTCTTCCTTTTCTTACACCACCACTAAGGGTACTGATAATAACTCACTTGGTGACATTTTGGACTAGGATGTGATTGTTAGTGGCCAACCTTAGGCTCTATGAGGTTTCTGATCTTTTAAAGGGTGGGAAAAGGGAGCAAAGAGATGGAGCTGGTGTAACATTTTCCCTAGGAGTTCCTTGTATCATACTCAACCTTGCTGCATCTTGATATGAGAGGTAAAAGGAGAGTATTTGAGACAAAGAAGAGGTAGGAGTGAGTGGAATTGATTGCAGAGATTTAGGCAAGTAATTTGGTTTGTGAGAGTCTGATGGTGATGATAATGAGAATGGTTGCCCCATTTACTGAGCAATCATGTGCCAGACAATTCAAGTACTCATTAATTTGAAGGTCTGCAGATGCAGGACCTTATAGTGATTGAGAATATAGACTGGGGACTCTGAAGCCCAGCCTGCCTGACTTTGAATCCTAGTTCTGATATTTATTCATTGGATTACCTTAGACAATTTGTATAATCTTTCTTTGTTTCAACTTTCTCATCTGAAAAATAGAATTAATAATAATAGTATCTACCTTCTAAGGTTATTATATTAATAAAAGGAATTCACATATGTAAAGAGCTAGGAGAGTAAGAGTCATAAAATAATCACTCTATAAGTGTTATTAACTATTATTAAAAATATGAGATGTTAGATGCTGAGGAATCAAAAGCAACTAAGATACATATTCTGTCTTGAAGAAACTCAAATTTTTAAAATAAAATAGGTAACTGAATACACAAGTGCTATTGACACAAAGGGCATAATATATAGGATACTGTGGGATTTTATAAGAGGGTATTTGATCCTCCTAATTTGATTCTCTTAATTTAGGCTATGTGCTTCAAATACAGCATTCTGGAGGAGGTGATGCCTAATTTGGTTTTAAAATGATAAGTAAGAGTCACATAGGTCAGTGTTTCCAAAATTTTAGCATGTGTCAGAATCAGTGAAGAACATATTAAAATTCAGATTCTTCAGACTAACACCTGAAATTCTGATTTGTTTGTGTGGAAGGGGGATGTGAACTACTTTAGGTCTAAGCAATTCTGGTCTTGGTGAAGAAAAGAAGCAGAGTAGTGACATTCTTGATAGGGAACACGTGTAAAGAACTACAAGTAGCACAATATTGCTAACACATACAGTGTGCGTGGAGTAAGCAGTGTTAGAATCAAAGCACAAAACCACTGTGATGGACACGAAGACAATGAGGGCCTAATTTCATCTTGGGAGCTTGGACTGGGTGATAGAGAGGCAGGATCAGATTTTAACATATTAGCATTAGAAGGGGAAAATTTAGAAATGAAGAAGACTAGTCATTCTTACTATTACTCATTTAGAAATAATAAAGGCCTATACAGTCTATTTTCTGTTGCTATAATGAAACACCTCAGGCTAGATATTTCGTAAGGAAAAGATATTATTTGCTTTATAGTTTTGAAGAATCAAAGTCCAAGATTGGACGAGCTCATCTGCTTGGTCTTTGGTGATAGCCCCTTTGGTTGTGTCACAACACGGTGGAGAAGAACAAAGGGACACAGCTGAGGGCAAAAAAGAAAAAGTACATGGCATAGCCTGGCTAACCTGATCTTCTGAGAATTAACTCATTTTAAGAGACCAGCATCAAATCCTTCTAAGGGCCAGGGTCTGGTGATCTAATTACCTTCCATTAGGTTCAATTTAAAGTTTCCACCATCTCAACACCACTACACTGGGGACTAAGCTTCCAGCAACACAAAACTTTGAGAAATATACTCAAATCCTGTCTAAACTACATGAAGACCTAACCTAGCAGAAATGATGTCAGAGACTTAGTATATTAGGCACGCATCTTTGGCAGCATTTGCAGGTCAATTAGATATGAAACCTGAGGGAGAAGGAAAATCAGCAGTGGCTCCTATGATTTTGATTGAGTCACTGAATTGGGGAAAGACTTATAGTGGAAGAGGAGTTGATAAATTTACTTTTAAATGTGTTGGGTTTGAAGTACATGAAGGATATTCCAGAAGATATATCTTAAAGTATGATCCATTATTCTTCATACATGGTATGTTTAGATTTTGGCCAACAATGAAACCAGGCATTATGTTCTTGATTTTACTGAAATCCACAGAAGTTAAGGAAGGGCCTTACTAAAACTCATGGTCAATATTTGATGTATATGATTCCAAATCCAAAGACCCAAAATGGTTCCAGTCACTATCTCACAGATTCAAAGCTAATGCTACCTAGAGGCCGTTTCCCTTCACTCCTGACGTATATTCTCTACTTTGATTCCAGACCTGGAAACTTCACATGTCACACCCTTTATATGATCCCAAACAGTGTTACCATTTGAAATAACACTAGTGCTAAGATGCCTATTTGTTAGTCCCATGTGATAACTCATCATTCAGTAGTTTTAAATATATTCTAAATGACTTCAATATCTAGGTTAGAAATCATTGGAATCTTGGAGAACTCTCTAATTCAAGGGTACATAATATAAGCAGACTTTCTAAAATTTTTTGAACGTTAAAACTTATTAATATTTTCTGCCTATAAATACCTGCATATTTTATGCTAGAAACAACATAATGTCAACTTTGGCTATTTTAGGTTAGAGGGGGATAAAGAAAACTCTAGTGTGTTCTAACTAAAACACAGTTTCACTAAGAATGATCTATATATTGGATGGTAAAAATATAATTTCAGTTTTGGATATTTTAAGTTATACAAGAGCAAAGAGAAATCTATTGGCTTCTAACTCACACACAGTTTCAAGCTAAGACAAGAAATTTTGTGGGCCATTAGTTCCTAATGGAAATTAGTGACTTAGCTATCTTTTATAAGTGTATAAACGCACTAAACTGGCAAGATACTGAGATTTAAACAACAGCTCAGTTATCTCCAGTCTGCATGCAGAAGAGCTGTCTATCGTGAATGACTTGATACATGAGCTTTAAGGGAAAGCTGGAAGTCAATGGGTGTTCACTGATGAAACCCAAACTCATTGCTCCCTAGAGTGGGATACAAAACATGGCCAACAATCTGATTCTATCTTTCAGATAAAGTACTAAGTAGGAGACTGGGGTTAATATCTGTATGTTTTTTCCTAAGAAGAGACAGGATTAAAGTGTTTTGTGCTTGAGGAAAGGAAACAGTGAAATGGCTTCTCTGTAGACACAGATATATGTGGGTGAATGTAAAAGGCAGAAAAATGAAGAGTTAAAAATGCCATCTTATCTGCAGCTTTAAGTGGACAAAACCCACAAATAGAGGTTATTTGCTTCTAATTTATGTTAGAGTTGGGTAATTCTTTTGTAACAGTAGATATTGTGATCTACTTTTAAAATTTTTTAGTTTTTATTGTTATTTTAATTGAACGTATTTATGGAGTACAGTGTAATAATTTGATATTGCTTTTAAAAATTTGAACTGTGTATTCAGAAAGATTATCTTAGAATTCTACTGATTACTCTTTCTGTGACTGTGTGTGTGTGTGTGTGTATGTGTGCGTGTGTGTGTGTAGTTGAAGTGCTGAGGATTGAACTCAGGGCCTTATGCATGCCGGGCAAGTTCTTTTAACCTCTGAGCTACATCCCCAGCCTTCTTGAGCATACTTTTTAACTTTTCTAGGCAGTAATCTTTCAACTTAAAAATTTACATAATATTTATATGTACTTCAAAGTGCTGTTGTGAACATTACACGTTTATAAAGCACTTACCATAATATCTAGTCTATGACACATACTCAACACCAGCATTTACTATTCCTCTGACCACTTGGGCATGTCCAGTAAAATGCAGCTGACATGTCCTTTCAAAATGTCATGGGTTTCTTCTGCCCTCCGTTCTGCTAGAAAATCATTGGTGGCCTCTGGGCTTTGGTTCAGCCAAGAGTTCTACTTATGAACACTGATTTCTGCCCAGCTAACACTGCTGGGTAAAAAGAGAGAATAGATGTTAGGGTGTGGGATAGAGCTGGAAAGTGAAGAACCTGTGGAGCCGGAGCAATGCCTATCTTTATTTTGGGGGGGCCTCCTCCCTTCTCCAAAATGGACATGGCTTTCTTTCCTGTCATTCTTCTTTCATCTTTTTGCTTCTACATTTCAGTGTCTTCTTCATTATTTGGTATTTTTTCTTTCTTACTTCTTTTCTAGCTACAATGAACTCAATTGAATTGGACCATTTGCCTGAAACATTGTCATTCTTCCGTCTAATGCCACAAACTCTCAAATGGGAGCAGTGTGGGGAAGCAATGTTTAACTGCAGTCTGCTACAACACTGCTGGCTTCTCATTCCTCTATGGTTTGCTTTTTTTTTTTTTTCCATTTTGTTCACCTTTTTTCTGTCATTTATCTATTTATCTTTGTCCATTGGTCTCTTTTCTAGTCAATGGAACCATTTTTTCTTGCTGAAAGCATTCATTAGTCTATCATCTGTGCTGCAGACACTGACTGACCCCCTCATAAGTTTGTTTAAAGATTTTGTGGCTTATTCTGCATATTTCTGTTATTTTATTAATGTTGATTTGTTTGATTCTGCCTAAAAGTTGTACATATACAAATATCTAATATCTTCAAAGATTAAATTACTAAATATTCTGTTCTCACTCTTTCCTACCCAGCTTCCCCATAAAAGATCTGGATAACCTTGAGTTCTCTCAAAGGCTTCAAGGAGAGCTTCTCTGAGGAAAAGCTGCTTTGGTCACCAGTGATGGACTTCTCTGCTTACATTTCTAGTCTTTCATAAAGTGTATACATTGTATTGTTCATGGCTTAAGGAAATGCTCAGATGCTGATTAGATGGTATGTTCTTCCTTCCCTCATCCAGGGGCAAAACCATGTTATAAAGGATCCAAAAGCTGAGGTAATATTTGATACTTCTTTAAGAAAAGGAATGCAAAATCATGAAGAAGTGGAAAAAAAAGTCACAATTTTAAAAAGGTGACAAAATCACAATAACCAGACAACTTAGAAAGGTAAAATTGTATCTCTTTTATTAATTTATTCCTAGATAACATTTTTATCTACATTTGTGGTTACATGCTTCTTAACTGCTTCTTTATAGGAAAAAGATTTTTGAATTCTCTATGTATATTGAGAGAACAACCCTATCTTTTTCTTTAGCACAATGATAATAATTTGTATGTCTGTATTGACAGTTTATAAAAGTTTCTTTTTCCTACACTTTTTGTTATTGGTAGTGTCATACTAAGGCACATCAGAATGCATAAAACATGTGGATTTACTCAAAGATATATTTACTGTTTATAGCATTATTATAGTTTTGTTTCCTACCTGCACAAGAATGTTGATAAGTTGTATTTGGTACATTTTCCATCAAAAACAAAATAAATATAAGGTGCATTAAAATAGAAAAGTTCTGCATCAGATAGAATATTCTTTAGAGGAGAGAACTTGCATTATGCCTAGGTATTAAATACATTCTCTATTATAATTTTACATATCTGATCTTGAAAGAATGTTTTACAGAATAGTTCGGGCTCTACACGTTTCGATCTTTATTTCTTATCCATTACTAACATTCTTTTTGATTTAGTCACCATAAGCCAAATTCTTATGATGATGTTCTCTCTGGTAAATGTATATAATACCTTCAAATAATGAGGCTGATGAGTTGTCACAGAGGGCAATAACAATTTTCCTCACAGCCATCTACCTATATGAAGATGACTATAAATACCAATGATACATGCAAATTATTTAACATTACATAAATATATTCTGCCAAGTCCAAACCAAATACATCCTAAACTCAACTTAACCTTTGGTGGATCCAAAATTGCCTACTCCAATGTCCCTACAAATAAGGCTAAGTGCATAAGGGAAAGAAAAAGGAGGGAGGGGGTAGGGAGAGAGAGATCTTTTGAAAAATTCAAATATTATAAAAGCATATTGCCTGAGACCCTATTTTAGACACATAATATTTGTAACTACTTATGAGGGTACATTATAGCAATTGATATATGTATACAAGTATACAATATATAATAATGAAACCTGGGTAAGAAACATTTCCATTTCTTCAAGCAGAAATCATATTGTATATTGGGAATTTCATACTGTGCTAATTATTTTTAAATATGTCCTAGTTTGTTTTAAACAATATTTACCCTACTATTCTTTCATAAGACATGGAGGAAAATCTAAGCAGTAGAAGGATTCCTGCAGAGTAATGTATTAGTCTTCTGATAAATTCACTTCTGCCTGCTGCCTTCCTATTTGCCTCTTTCCCTAATTACTGGCCACCCTCAACTCTTTTTTTCTTTCCCTCTTTGTCTTCTTTCCCCCCTTCCTTCCATTACAGAGTGATTGAAAGCATTGTGACTAAGAGTGATTGCCTAGATTGGCATCTCAGTTGCATCATTTATTATCTATATATTTTTCCATGGACTCTTTAACCTCTCTGAACTTCAATTGCTTCATATGTTAAGTGAGAATAATGATAGTGCTTGTTATATAGAACTGGAAGAATTAAGATAATATAGGTAAATTATTTAACTGCCCCATACTGAGTGCCCCCAAAAATGTCAGAGGCTCTTCTATATGTTGACCCATATAAATACAAAAGAGAAGAGGTGTCACATACTTTTGGGATTTGAAATAAGTGAAAAATTATATTATGTCTTTTCAAAATTGGCAAATGCTCCCATATCAGGTGGTGAATGTCCTAGTAATATCTAGTTGTATGGTGTGTCAAATAAATGAGGCTTGGCTTAATTGGGTGGAGGCATTTATGGAAAAGCTGGATACTGACAGACAAAAAAGAGGAGGGTAAAAGACATATACCTATTGGAGACTGATACAAAAAAAGGAAAGTCAAAAATGCTGGAAAACATGTCGCTATCTTTTTATAAGTCCCCTTGTCTCACCAAAGTAAATTATGGAATAAAATTTACAACTGGTAAATTCTTATTCCCAATTAAAAAAAAAAGTTAAATTCTGGATCCCACTCCATTGTTAACAAATGTTAGCATTTAATGCAACCAAGGGATGCTTAGCAAATGAATATTCAACAGAAAATTCTGTAATTACTATGGCAGACACCATTAGTTGGCTGACACAATTGTCTTGATTTCCTTTTTTTGCTGCCTCTATATTACAGACAATAGAAAGTTACATGTTCATATTATCAACTTCCCCTGACAAAGTCTTATGAGTAAAATTGTACTGAAGATTATTTGAGAAAAATTTTACTTTCCTGATGGGGCTACACAAGGTTAGTAACACATTTTCTTCCTTTTATTTTCTCTTGAGTGTAGATATATTGCCTGGAGTTGGAACTATCTTCACATCAAGAGAATTATAGAGACATTGGCTTTGACATCACAGGTCTACTAAAACAATGCTGTCAGCTACCGGGTGAGAGCCAAAAATCACTTGTTTGATTACTTATGTCCAGTAACAGTTGAAGTATAAAGTAGATAATTTTTTATACAACTTAAGAGTTTTCATTTAGGTACTAAACAGGAAGTTAGAGACTTTGAGTCTTTTATCCAAATTATCTGTGTGACCTTGCCTGAATTATTGAACCTCCATTGTCTCATTTATAAGAAGTCCATTATACCATGTGTCTTATAGGGGCATTGTGAGTACTAGTAAATAAGTCTAAAGTGCTTCATAAATGCTTAATGATGATAATGATCATGCAAGCAGAACCACTTTTTTAGGATACAAAAATGATCTCCCCTGAAGAAGGTACCAATGAAATGTAGACAAGAAATAGTACTTTGTACTGGGAGAGAGTATGCATATTCCTAAGGAAAGGTGCTCATTTAAACCCTGCTATCTAACTGAAGACCAAATGGAGAAGTTGATGGTGTCATGATTGGATTTATTCAGAATATAACTGAAGACTCATGTGCTGAAAAGGAGACTCATTTTGTTTTCTCCTCAAATTGTATAGCACAGGAAGTCATGACCAGGGGAATGTTAGTTTATTAATCACTATAAAACAGCTCACCTTTTACCCTCCTCCAAATTTTGCTTACCTTTTCTGTATGATAGAGAAAAGGAATCAAGGTTAAGTAGCTAGAGATAGGACAAATGGATTAAAAAGCCCTATAATATTAGAAAGCATTTAAAAAGTAGTTATGTCTGTTGAAAGCCCATTTTATTTTTGTTGCAAATTCTTAGTCATGGGGCTATGGATTATTCATCAGGGGCTTTGCTCATTTAAATTCTCCAGACCACTGCCAGACCTGTTCTCCTCCAATGATGAGACTTCAGTTAATTCAGGTAAAAATTTCAAATTTTCTAATTGTTTTTCCATGTTTCTTTTTTAAAATTTTTAACTGTTATTTTGTTTTCTTCAAAAAACCAAACATATATGTGTATATGACCTGTTGGAATTGTTCTGTCCATAGTATATGCATTTCCCTGTCTTTTGGGCTGGTTAGGTCAGTTGAATGGACATGTGCCTAATGAAGCTGACTGTATGCTTTCGATTCCAGCTAATGAACTAGTTAAATTTTCACAGAGAAAAATGCCCCTCATTAGGCAAAAGCTATGGTTTCAATTTGCTAATATGTACTCCTGATTCCTAAGTGTGAGAGACTATGCTTTCTTTGTTGAGAAGACAACTCAAGGAAACATTGTATAGGAAAAACGAAAGGATTAGCATCTGCAAACATCATAGTTAAAAAAAGTGGGCAGGAAAATTGAGTAAAATTCCAGTATATTTAATAAGTATTTGTAGCTTTGAATTGGACCTCCTTTTTACTTTTTTACTAGTATATGTTTGCAGTGCATAATGATTACATTTATTGTGAGGAGTTGGTACATGTGCATAACACATCTTATTTCTTTTTTCAGCCCTCTTCTCCTTCCCCCTCTTCATCTCTTGATCTCCTTCCTATTTGAGAAATATCTATCTTCCTACTTGCTATTATCTTTTATTTTGGTTTTTATTTATGTTTGTTTTTCTCATAAAAGAGAAACCATGCAATAAATTAAATAAATCACACAAGATTCTTTTATTTTTGATACAGGGTTTTGTTAAATTGCCCAGGCTGACTTCAAACCTGTGATCCTCCTACCTCAGCCTCCAAACTGCTGGGATTACACCCATGTGCCATGAGCTTATGCTTGAAAGGAAGTTACCTTCCTGGACATGCTTTTTCTCTTCCCACTTTTTCTTCTGTTTTTGAAAAACACAAGCAGTGCTTTAAAGGATCTTGGTAGCACAGTCATTGAGATTCCATTCATTTTAGGTGGTCATCCCTACGTTTCTCTTTTCTCCGCATGTAGAAAAGTATCTATTTTCCTTTAAATCACAATTGATGACTGTCCATGAGTTATTAGTGACTACTAGCTTTCTGGCTCATCAGGGTAGACTAGCTGAGAATGAATGCAGGGACTTCTTTCATAGTTTCTGACATTCTTTCACAGATGTAGGTAGGTATATTATAAAGAATTATTTTCTAGTCTCAAATGGCAACTTTCACTAACTTCTAATTTTTAAATGCTAGTATTAAAATTTATTAAAAATTTAAATAAATATTCATTTATTCATTTTTTAAATACACAACTATTTATTTAAGTCCTATCCAAAGTGTTTCTATTTTCTTTGCTAAAACATAAATGAACACACACACACACACATATATACAAACATATACTCTTTTCTCTTAACATAATTTTTCTCTATAGGCTAGTTTAATATATTTAAGTGGATGCCAGTGTTTAATATTCAGTATGCAATTGTTATATTTTCACTGAAATAGTTCTATTTATATGACTTCTTAAAAACTAAGCTAGTGCATATTCGTACATTTCATATTAACAGTTCAGTACTTCATAAAATGATGGTGTACTTCTGTAAATTCTTTAAACTTATCCTTTAATGTGTTTCTCATTCTAATGGATCTAATTTTTTGGTAACACATTATGCATCTGGAATGATATATTTCATACTTATCCTTTAAAAAGCCATTGGCAAGAATTGTAAGTATAAGTAATAAAGGTCTCTCCTCACCTATTAGAAAAAAATAAAAGGTGGGGGAAGAACTGCATCAATTATCTGGAAAGAGAAGCTGATAATAGCTGATAATGTCCTTTTGTAAGAAACACTCTGAAAAGATAATGAACATGAAAAATTAATTAGATTTCAGGTTGGAAGTGTCTTTCTCTACTTGATGAATTTGATAGTGCTGCTATTGCTACTTTAATGTATAAGAGGAAAAATGTCAAAATTAATAAGATAGTTAAGACAAATGAAAGTGGAATGGTTATCTTGCAGGGGGCTGAGTGCTCACCAGAAATAATAGCTAATTGGTATAAAGCTAACTTAGGAAAAGAATCAAGCAATATTGTTTTAGACATCTCTGATTGGCATGGTCTCTAAAAACATTCTAGTTTTCAGAAATTTAAATGCATTATAATGGAAATGAGATATGTTTGGACTAAAAATTAGTGTTTATGTCTGGCTACTAAGTTGTAAACATATTGTCGAAAGATTTTTATTTTTTTGAGAGGATGTGAGCCAGACATTTAGGATTTTCATGTCTTTCACATTCCAATTTGTTCTTTCACAAAATTAAAACACTTTTTGGAGTTCAAAAAGATTTTTCAGGGGCAAATGTGTGAAGGAAACTAAATGAGAATTTTATTTTAACCTCCCACATTCCTCTCATCAGTGATTATTTGAAAACCGTTTATCTCAGTGATGATAAATAAAATCTGGACACCTGTCATCTTGCAGCTTAATTAAAAAGTTTAAGAAAAATATTTCATACCTTATTCAGAAGAGCCTGGGCCAAATGATCTCTTGAAGACTCTTTCAGCTTCAGATAAGTTTTTCCTATAAATATTTAGCCTCCAGGATTAGTATCCAAATGATCCAAATGATTACTCTGACTTTCAATAGCTCTATACACTGATAAGGAATTATAATCTCTTATTATGTGTCAAAACTACAATGGGTGGTATATTGGCAATGTTTCCTGAGCTGTGTTTTGGACAAAGGGGTGAAATTAATCTATGTAAAAAGGGCTCTATGTCAAAATTAATTTTCAAAATGTTATAAAAGTGTGTTCAGAAAAGACAGATTGGTCTAGAGCCAACTGTTTCCCTAGAACCAAGTGAAATCTGGTTGGATAGCAAAGGTGATGGTATCAGAGACTAATATCCTTTTAAATTCAGAGATGTGTAGTCTCTTATATAATTTGAAACATTATAAATTAGACTTTCTCTAAAACTAATCAAACAAAACAAGTCTCAAAGGTGAACTTAATTCAAATGATCTGTGAGATCACTGAATACTTTTACATTGGCCCTTTAACCCTGTGAAGCTCGCTCTCCAATGTCCTCAGTCACACTGGGGGCAGCTGTATTTGTTCTCACACCATGGCTCCACTTGTCAGAATCTCTAACTTATGTGCTGGGGATTTTCTCCTGTATTTTGTTTATTTTTTAGATTGTTTTAATTTTATTTTTAGATTATTGTCTTACTCTATTATTTTTAATAAAATAATGGATACTGATATTTGTTATATTAAAAGAATAAGATGCTCTATAAGGACATCCACCCTAGCAAAGTATAAACAGCCCAATCTTTGTTCTTCTATAATGTCACACAATCTACAGTGTAAGCTTTCTATGTTATCTCTTGTCACCAGACAGGAAAGAGAAAGATTAATGTCAAAGATCACACACAGGGTTGAGTTGAGTATTATTTCTGCTTACCTTGTGTGGAAGAGAATTTAGTTACTTGGTCATACACACCTACTAGAGAGGTTGAAAAACATGGTTTAGCCATGAGTATGGGAAAGAAGGAAGAAAAGATTTTGATGAATAACCAGAAATCTATATGTTGCTTGTCAAAAAATTAGGTGAAGTGCAAAGCAGAGAGCAAAATATCACCTTAAATTCTACCACCTAAAGTAACATGGTATATATCAATCCGCACATCTTTTTTTCTGGACAAACACAGAGTGAATGGAGAAATGGATGGTGGATAAGAGAAAAGTAATAGTGAAATGATACTAGTGTTATGATACTACCTTTAATTTTATTTAAGTTAAATATTATTTAAATTCATTTAAATTTTAGAAGAAAAAGGAGCTGAAGTGAAATGTAAGGGATTGTCAATTTTCCTTCATAGAGAGAGGATAGTAATCCTTATATCATTATACTGATGGCATAAAGACTTTTTAAAGCTTGTGGTGAAAAAAATTTTAAATTATATACTTCAACTAAAATAAGTAGATAGGCATCTGGATAGGAAAGATGAGGCTCTAAACACTCCTCTACTTCTTTTCACTTTCTGCCCTTCCTGTACCTCCTAGTTTTTATTTCAAATTGTCTTTTCTTTGTCAGCATTGTAGCATTACATTTTATTCCGCAAACATAATTCCCTCCTTGGATCATTATGAGTTCTCTATTTAAACAGAAGCATTGTTCAGTGCTCATTCTTTTAGCATTACTTTTTCATTACTGAGTTTACTTTTTAATTTATCACTTGGTTGGTTGGATTTTATTGTACTGTAGCTTTTAAATTTTTTAATTTACTTTATTTTTAGTAAATGAATTATAAGTTCTTCATTCTCAGAGTTTTTTCACATTTGAGAACACCAGCCCATTGCCTTATACCTGCAACACTTGACCCAATGTATTGGTCTTTGTCATACATGTTGGCTCTTAGAATATTACAGACACTGTTCTGTGGAACGAGGTATCGCTGTGGAAATGTATGAAGCCAACCTCATTTTCCCCTATAAGTTTTCTGCTTAGATACCTGATTTTTTCCTTATTTTTTTTTGAAGTTTGATAATTTAAGTTGAATGAATCTTGCTGCTGATCACACCAATAGACAATTGGTATATCTAGGTCCTATTCTAAGAACTTCATGTATATTAACATATTTAACTCCTAGTACCATTTTTACTGAGGTAGCAGGTAATGCTATTTATATTTATATGACCAGAGCAGTGCTTTAT
The DNA here is from genome assembly GCF_000247695.1 of Heterocephalus glaber. Next base: position 14,896,667 of record NW_004624748.1, read on the forward strand.
ATAGAAGTGAAGGATCATGATAATAAGTAGCAGGATCAGGATTTAGACTTATGTTTTAGGGCTCCAAATTGTAGCCATAAAATGCTATTCTCTTCTATCTTCACTATCATACTGAATCACACAGATGATGTATATAATGTATTCAGATCACTCCCTGGTATCCCAGGTTCTATTTTTACCTGGAAATTCAGGTTTTTATATATTCCCATGAAAATTTCCTGCACTTTATATTTGAATCTTTTTTCCATTCCATATATGTTTAATTCTATATACTAAAGATTGGCAAATTATAGCAAATGGGCCAAATCTAGCCTGCTATCAGTTTTTGTAACTAGAGTTTTACAAAGGCATACTAATTCATTTACATGTTGTCTGTGGTTACTTTCTGGTTACAGAAGCAAAGAAGAGCAACTGTGACAGAGACTCTGCAGCTTGCAAAATTTCAAATATTTACTGTCAGATCCTTTACAGAAAAATTTGAAGAACCTTGCTTTAAATGATTCATGTAATTGTTAATCATGTGCATTTTCTTTTCTTTTTCTAATTTATTGTATGCTTTCCTTTTATTGTTGCTATTTATCATAGTGGGCACTTTATAGATATTGTGTTCTTATTAATTTTTAAATAATGCATGTTTTGACTGCTTCTTTTTTCCTTACATCCTGGCAATCTGGGTTCTTTGTATGTCTGTCCTGTAGACTATGTATTTCTCTTCCTTTTCCTTTCTTTCTTTTTGATTATAGCATGTTTGCATAGTTCTCATGCCTTCCCCTTCTAGGCTGCTCACTTTTAAGTGGAGTGGCTCTACCTACATCTTTTATTTATCTGTGATCTCCTTCTCAGAACCACTTAGTCTTCCTTCTCGCTACAACTTGATGAATGAGTGTTGATTTCCACATATTCCTTGCAGTCTGAAAACATGAGGTTGAAATTAAGGGAGACTTCTTTCGGGATTAAATGTGTCTTTGGCTTGGCTCTGAAGTTTTTTCTTGGATTTCATTAAAGGTTTTGTATAAATTCCCTCTGTATCCCAAGCAGGGTATATTCCATCTATGGGTTTCAGTGATGTTTCCTCCCACTCAGCACACCTGCTTTCCCTAACATGGCTGCATCTTGTGAAGGGATGTGGCTCCACTGATGGCTACTGTCCATCAGAAAGTTTCCTTTTAACCTGGATGACATTTGTGGAGATACCTCTGGGTGGCACAGGTTACAGTCTTACCTTTTTTCAGAACTGCTTGGAGGAATGAGTGACATTAAGAGCCCATTATCTAATTTCTTGGGTAAGGCACCACAACAATGCTTTAATGATCAAGCAGTGCTGTGAAATCTAACTATGAATTTTCATTATATCTGCAAGCAAATGGCTCTGACCATTAATTTTGAATTTTCTCTTTGGTTTGCAAACAATTTCTTCTAGAGTGCATTGCTTTCTACTTCACAGAGGTCTTGAATATAAACACAGAGCTAAGAAAGATGTAGCAAAACAAAAGAGCCTCTTTGAAATGCATATCTCCATAGCCCTTAAGTTAACTGCCTTCCCCATTTCAACCCTGGAGATCCTGGAGGAAATGGAAAATGGCCATCTATCAAAAATAACAAGAGATCAAAAGGTTTTGACAAGTTGAATTATAATTACTATAGCTGTTCTCTTGTATTTTAAAAATTGCTGTTAGGGCCGGGGATTTAGCTCAGTGGTCCTGCCACCTGCCTTGCAAGTGCAAGGTCCTGAGTTCGATACCTGGCACCAAAAAAAAAAAAATTACTGTTCAATAGTAATTACAAAATATCCATTTTAGGAGCTATGACTTTTATAAATTCTGCTTTATAGCTGCTCTTTCTCTTTTCTTCCCAGTCTTTAGAAGTGATTCTGTTAATACATTCAAATGTTATTGCTCCCATTTGGGAGCTAATAGTTGTCCATCCTGTTAGTGTCAACAAGAAAGCCAAAATAAAACATAAACATGACCATTACCTTGCTAGTTCCCAAAATGCTCCATTTAGCTATTTCCCATGAAGGGCTGGGACCATGGAGTGCTACTTTAAACAAAGTTGATTTTTGATACCCATTGTAGGGGAATATTCTGGTCCTTTGATTAGGTATTTGGAGATGGTAGACATGTGGCACATGGGTCATGGTCATTGCCTTGTGTGCACCCTTCAGAAATCCTGGTGTTTACTTAAGCCCACTTAGCTCAGAGCCAGCTCTGCAATCTTTTCTCACATGCAACTCCAGGGGGTTGCTGCCAGTACCTAATTGTCACGTGTGTGTTGGAACTGTTCAGCTACTCTTAATGAGCATCAGTGACTTAGTTTAAAAATTAGAATAGCAAAATTGACATTAAAGCCCCCTTTATTCTTAATTCTGAAAGTCTTGTAGAATCTTGGAATGTCAGGTGTTCATCATTTTGAGAACAAATTTTGATTGCTTTAGAAAAACATAGGAGTAATGGTGAATATTCAGTAACTCATTCATGCATTCACATTCTCTTCACAAATAACACTGTGAGTGTCTAGAAAGTGCTGAGGTGTGATTGTTTCTAGAAAGGCCTCAACCTCTCTCATTCAAGTTTCTTAGTCCAGTGATGGAGATGGCTGCACATAGGGAAATGTTGTCAGGGCTCCAACCAAGGGGTGTAGAAAGTAATGGGGGTAGCCACTGAGCTTGCCTGGGTGCATTGGGGTGGAAGAATCAGACAGCTCCAGGTTCCCTTGAGCCAGATACTTAACACGTGTCAGTATTATCATTTGAATTGTGATTTAAAGATAACTTTAATATCTATTATTTTCTTTTTTTAATACTACTAATTAAAATTCACCATCAAAAGTAATAGCAAGAGAGCAGTTGAAGATAATTGTCTTTTGGGACTTGCTGCAGCTCTAAAACCTCACTCAATATCCTCCAGAGATCTGGCATTACCTGCCTACAACTGCCTTCTTCACTGAGCAAAGCACAGAAGCATAGACATCTCTCTAGGCATTATTTTGAGGGTTTCTTATAGCTGATTTCCTTGATTTTCCAATGAAAGAAATAGACTTTATAAAACTATCTCAAGGGGCTGCAAAAATTTTTGGCCACAATCCACAAAAGAAATATATTTTAAGCCTCACAATCATATATATATATATATATATATATATATATAATTTTTATATTATATATTTAAGAAAAATAGAATATTTTTATATTATATACTCATATACAAATATATGTATAAAATTTCATGTAAGTTATCCTATGTGAATTAGCAATTTTCTTCTTTTCTTATCAATGTTCTATTAAGAAGTTGGTCATGACAAACAAAATTTATTTTATAATAATAATATTGCATAACTCAAATTTGAATAACATTCATCTAAAAGAAGCATCTTCATAAATTTTCATTATAAATTAAAATCAAGATTACATAGGAAGGTGAATCCAGTAGAGAATATAAATCACAAGGTATCTTTCTGAGCCAGATATAAGTAATTTGGGAACTAATAGTCTGGATACCACAAATTTTGTACTTTTTTTGAACAAGAAAATCTTGAATTTGGTCATGTTTTTCTCTTTGTGTTACTACCAAGCTCAGAGTCAAATCTGGACTTCATAGCATGCATATCGTGATAATTTCACCTCTAACTTCATTTTATTTTTATTCTTTTTTTGCTGAAGTTCTGGAGTTGCTTTTTAAAAAAATCCTATGTATTATTTGCTTTTTGTAAGGTGCAGCTATAGATTTTGGATCAAGATACAAATAAATAAAATCAATATTACCATTGCTGCTATCAGTGCAGACAAGTGAGCAGTGTAACTATCTGAATTTTGTATTGTGCTTTGAATTACTTTGTGTGAATTACGCAGAACACTCCTGCTTTTTAATGTGTTTGTAGCATCATTCCATTGTGACTAGTTCAGGCTTATGCTCTTGAAATTCTTTAGTTACAGTGTGAACAGAAACTCACAAAAATGGCATAGAGAACTTGGAAATAACTTGCACCTGTCTCCCTGGCTAATGCTGTAGAGAAATAGCTCCATATTTCAACATGTTCCTATGGAACACCCTGTTCCAATTACTTTCTATTGTAATTCATAGGTTGTTATGGCAGAGAGATTCACAAGAACAAAAAGTCCCTGGTGAAAATTTGATGCTTTTATACATTTAAAAAACCAAAAAACAAACCTCTAAGCATGCTAATTACTTCAACTATGCCATGTCAAGTGTATCCCTGAAAAGGGAGTTTTGTGATTTGGAACATAAGAGATGCTGTGACTACCCAATGGAAGGGCAGATATTTGCCTACACGTAATTACCTATGGTAATTGTGTCCCAAGTGAAAATAAGGTTTACGAAGCCTGCTGGAATAATTACTAGTGCCAGAGAAAGCATGTTAACATCCAGATATTGACTCAGAATAATTCACAGGCAGCCTGACTAAGAGTCTATAGGGTTTGTGTTTCACCCATGTTGGTTGTCAAACATGCCACAAGTATTTTCCACATGAGCAGGTGCCTAAAGCCAAAACATTATATAAGCTGCCTTGGGTTTTACATTGCATAATTCTCATTATATACATGCACATCTCTACTGGTTTCAAATTTTTATGCAGATTTTGTCTGCATTTAAGCATAAGTACTGACTAATGACTTAACAATAAACATTGAATTGTGAGGCTCCACACTGTATTGATGGATTACTTAAGAATTTTCCAAAAGTACACAAGTGATTCACAGATTTCACAGAAGATTATTGATGTCTGGAGCAAAATATGCAAATATGAGGCTTTACTAAAGATAAAACAAAACCTGAAAAATTTTGATATGTATCTTCTCATTTTATGCTACTGTTACTACTGTTATCAATATGAACCAGTCTTGCAAAAAGTGAGGAATAAACACTAAGTAGAAGAAACGAAGAGAGAAGGATTTACTTTTCTTTTTTTTCTCCCTCTCTGTTAATGACATAAAACTAAAACTCACAGAGGCTGCGAATAGGCCAGGGATCGCACTAAGTGTTTCAAGGCGGAAGAGAGAAGGGTTTAGTTTTCTGCATCCTCTTTCTGTTCTTTTGTTGAAGACCTCCTAGTCTTCCGTTGAGGTTTACTGAACTTGTTCATTTATTGCACTTCTTTGTAGAAGAAACTTAAATCTTTATTGACTACCTTCTGTGTACTAGGCGCTGTGCTAACTCTTGGGATAGAGCAATGAACAAACCAACCCTATTTTGTCCTTCATGGAGATTTAGTGTCTGAGAAGGGATATCCACTGAATAGCAACTTACAAAGGGGACTTTTGCTTATCATCTAGATTTTATTCTCATCAACCCTGAGACACTGAGATGCACTTTTCTGTTTTGTCATTTGATATATTCTAGGGTGTTTGATTTCTGATGAGTGGCATTTCAATTTCAAGACTTAAAGAAATGTTTTAAACCAATGCTCGAATAGTCTCCTGAAGGATCTACAGGGAGCCCCTTCTAATGTATGCTACATATAAATTCATATTTTTCTTCTCAATTCCTTAGGAACTTTAGTCTGATTGGGTTTTTTTTTGATATCTGAAAAGAAAATGAGGGTTGGTTAATTAGAATTCCACATAAAACCCCCAATGAGACCATGATGACAGTATTGTCTGCCTTTTGTTTCAGCCCAGTGGCTGATGGTCAAATAAAGTTTCTTCTACAAAGTTTCTCATATATCCTGGATGGCCAGATGCTTTGGCATCCCCCCTCCCCATAGAATAACAGCTCTTTAGGACTAGGAATAGACATTAAAATACCTGAGAAGTGTTTTGCTGGATTATTTCATATAAAGGGGAAAAAGGAGTATATATATTTTTTTATAAAAGAATCATTTTCCTTTTAGCTAAGGCTACAAAATGAGCTGATTTAATTTTAATGAGTTTTAATCTGTCATTGTCTGCTCTTAACACTTATATTTTCCAAATCAGCATTCCATTGTCTGTGCATAAGACTGGAAAGGTTTTCATATATTTTAGAGAGTTTTTTTCAGAGGGCTTCTTTTGTTTTGCAAACAATGCTTTGCCCTCTTTCCTATAAGTAGTTACTTTTTCAGAGTCTCAAAAAAAGCTATGGCTTTAACACCTACAGTTTTTAATCAGAAAACTTCAGGGTCTCAAAATAATATTTCTTTATTGGGGCAAAATAATGCACCAATCTTATGAATTACAGAACATTTGGTATATTAAGAATAATTTTGTATATCCACAAGTACTTAAAAGTATGTGCCCCTCTATAACAAGTAGTAGAATTTAAAACATTTAATATTTTAATCTAATGTTTTTCTTTATGATGTGTTCTGAGTGCTGAAATTTGGAGAAAATATTGATATATCTTTTTTGTGCTTTTTATGCATCTTTTTACCCATAGAGCTTCTTTTTTTACTTTAATGTGTTGCAAGTAGATATTAATAAAGAAAATATAAAAGCCATTCTATGAAAAAAGAATTTTTTGTAATAAAAATTATTAGAGAATAACCACAATAAATTGTAATCCTAAAAATATGTATTTTCATTTGCTAGTCTCTCAGCTCATTTCCTAATAATACAATATCTTTTTTTTGCATAAAACATTTTAAGTATTGACAAAGTATCTCACATTCTGTATAATTTTGAATAATTTCTTCCTACTTCACAATATTTATTATTCTTTTAGATCTATATTTTCACTTTCAGTTTCTCACATCAGAGAGGCAATGCAGTGTTTACACGTGTGTGTTCAATTTATTTCACCTAAGAGTATGTTCTCAGGGTGCATCCATTTACCTAGAAATGTCTCAAGTTTATCCTTCTTTATAGCTGAATAGTACTCCATTATATTAAAAAAAACCACATCGTTTTTATTGATTCATCAGTTGGTGGGCATTTGAGTTGTTTGCAAGATTTAGCTATTACAAACTGTGTAGCTATAAACATGGGTACACATACATTGCTGTGGTATGATGCTTTCAATTCTTTTGGGAAGATACCCACAAGGGGAATAACTGGGTCAAATGGGACCTCTAATCCTAGTTTTTTGAGAAGTCTCTACACTGATTTCCACAGTGGTTGCACCAGTCTATACTCCCACCAACGGTGGAGAAGGGTTCTTTTTGCCCCACAACCCTACCATCATTTGTTCTTGGTTGATTTCTTGATAATAGCCATTCTTTCTGGAGTGAGATAGAATGTTTTAATTTGCATCTCTCTAATGACCAGTTGTGTTGAATTTTTTTTCATGTATTTATTTTCTGTTTCTACTTCTTCATTTGAGAAGTGTGTATTCATCTCAGATGGCCATTTTTGGACTGGGTCTTTAAATTTGAGTGGGCTGATTTTTTTCAGTTTTTTTTATGTTCTACATATCAGTCCTTTGTCTGAAGAACTGCTGGCTAAAATTTTTCCACTCTGTGTGGGGTGTCTTTTCACTCTGTTGGTGATTTCTTTTACTGTGTGAAAGATTTTTAATAAGATGAGGTCCCAGTTGTTGATTCTTTGTAGTATTTCTCATGCAGTGTGGATTTTGTTCATGAAGTCTTTGCTTACTCTTATGTTCTTAAGCATTCTATATATTTTGTCTTCCAGCAGATTTAGTGTTTCTGTTTTAATATTTAGGTCTTTGATCCAATTGATTTTAGTTTAGTGTATGGTGAGAGACAACACATACAACTTTTTATGAAGTATATTTCTAATAAGGTACACATATGTACATGTTACACATCTATAATGAATATCTACATATGCCTTTCACAGATATTTATATAAAATTCCCTCTCTTTTATTATATTTATGCAGGATAACTAATAATAATATTATAATAATAAGACAATTTAGTCACAGGAAATCTCAGGTCTTTTTAAAATAGAAGAACTAAGGAAATATTTTTTCTGTGACCAACAATTTAAAAACAAATATTCAATATTTGTTCTCAAGAAGCTAGGCAATGTTTGATTTAAAACCAGATGACAGCAGAAGTTTATTATGGAAATCAGAATAGTCCAAACAGAGACTTTTACTTATGGATATCTAACCTAGTTTTCATGATTTTAAGAAACAATTATAAAGGAATAAAAATAACTGTGGGTAGAAAGTCAAAGTCTTGCATAGTGATTGATACTAGGTTTCTTTTTGGATTTTGTCATACATATATTAAAAATGGAAGATAAAGTCTGAAAAAGTAGGAGTAGAAAGTAATATCAGTGATACACTAGGAATATGAACTATAAATTGTATTCTTAACTGCAATCCCACAATTTTGTGAATTGAAATTCCTTGGCTTTTCTCTTCTGTAACTTAAGAACAACTAAGCCCAGAGACAGTTTCTTCAGGTTATTTTATACACAATTCCCTTACCCAGGCTATAGTTTCCTTCTTTGTGGAACTCTGGAGGACCATTGAAAGGAGCACAGTAGAGCAACATTATTTCCAAGGCCCTTGGAAGTCTACAAAGAATTGATCTGTGTGTTCCTGGTCTTGAGAAGTAAGCCTTATTTTGTTCAGAAAGCAAAGCATCACAACACATTTTTCTAAGGTGTGTAGTTATTGTAGACAGCTAAGTTAGATAGAAATTAATAGGCAGCCAAAGAGACCTTGGGCCCTTGAGGGCATCAGTATGGAAGGAGAGACACACCAAGATGGCTGGAGGTGAACCTGAAGGGAAGCAGAGCTGGAGCTGGAGATATAGTAGCCAGGATGGCAAGCCTCTGCAGAGATAAATAGCAGTTTGAGATTGTGATTAGCATTTCCTGGTCCAATAAGCCCAGAGAGGCATCAGGTATATAGGTGGGTGACCAGGATATCCGGACCCATACTTCATGTCTTTCTAGGAATGCCTTTGATCTTTCCATATACAGCACCTTTGCTATGTGAATTATTTCCCTTTTAGATCATTATTAGCTAAGCAACTACACTGGTAATCTTGTAGGTTGATTGTAGTTTGACCCATGTTGTACCAACATTGTGATTTTGCTATATCAATTATCTTTGACTTAGAGCCTCAGTGGCCACCCAGTTGGGACCCATTCTGGAAATCCAGCAGCTATTCTTTTCCACCTTATTTCCAGTGAAACTGTCCTGGCTTCCTTCTTTTGTTCACAACTTCATTTCTTGATGTTGTGAGGCCACGAAGTTGGCACATCTGACATCTAATAGGTTGGGAGTTATTTTCTCCATATCAGAGTGACACTCGGGTATTACATAGGGAACTTTAGATTTCTCAACTTAAGTTAAACATTGCTAGATTCCATGCCCTTTGTGTCAGGAAAAATTACTGGTCCTGTTTCCCTGGACCATAAGTAGTAGTGAAGACCCTGAAACCCTACAGTTTGGGGTCAAGGCTGAAATTGGTCTGAAAAATCATGCTATCCCTGGCAGATGTGAAGCTGGCTTCCCAATAAAGAAGCTGTTGGAGGCATTGTGTGTGTGTGGTGAGGGGTGGGGGGTGTATGGAAAAGTTAGGGATTTTGTTGTTTCTGGCCCTATTTGAGAAAGAAATGACAATTTACTTTTGAAAGTTATACTTTTAGGAATTACTTTCAAAGGCAAATTAAAAGTAATAAAAATGGTTGGGATATGTATAATAAAGGGATGGATAAATAAAGAAATGAAATGCAGATGCCATGCAAGTTCACCTTATAGATAAAATCATCTTGGGTCCCATCAATATTTCAGAGGTTGGTTGTGCAATTCAAATACTTTTGAAATAAAAGATTATATCAAGAAACTGCTAAAGAATGACTTCAAGGCATTATTACTACTAGAACTTAAATAAATCAAAACTATGGTGATTCCTTGAGGTAAAATATATTTTCTGCCAAATACTGGTCATATTTAGAAAAGCAGATTTCTCCCACTGTCTCTGTTTCTGTCTTCATCTCTCTCTTCACCCCTTTCTCTCTTTTAAGAAAAGTGGGAATTAAAAATTATTAAAGTCTTTAAACTCTCCTTTTTATTAATGAGCAGACTCCTCATCGGGATGGCCTGTAGTTCCCCAAAGAGAACACAGAACAGAAAAGCTTACTGAATTTATTGTATGTAGATTAGAAAATTGTCGCTCAAAGGATATGCATAATAACAGCCAAGTTCAAATTTTCTCTTGTTCTCTCTTGTTTTGCACCTGCTCCTCCCTGAGCAGGGACTCAGGGCCACAGAAGGAATCCTTCTGGGACAAGAAGCAGAGTGAGAAATTGATGCTTGAAAAGGACGAAATTCTTAATGAGCCTTATCAGACTTATTTATAAGAAACATGAGCTGTGGATCTTGGGGATGTGGTAAAGAACTGAGTTGGCTCAAGGATGCATTTGTAAAGGGAAGTAACTTACAGAAGTCAGAGTAGATTTTATTTCAGCAAGTGTAGTTGGGGTGGTTAACGACTATATGAAAGACTCAGGATACCTGGTATGGAATACCATGAGGAAGGGGGATACCTTGCCTCTGGCAGCTCTGTTTGCTTTGGCCCAGAAGTTATTTTTGACCCTATTGAGATTCTTATCTTCTAACTGCAAACATTTCTCTAATCTCCAGTTGTCTTTATCATTATTAATCACCTCCTCAATGTGTTTAGGTTTGCTGAGCACCTCAAAACCAATGGGAGACAAACTGAGAGGGCCTACATAGCAGTTCTCTGAAAATATAATCCTTACCGCCCCATCTGGTTTTTTAAATTAATTATATTGGTACTTTTAAGGTATATAATATAATGACATTCATCATTGGAAATTTGTACCTTAACATAATCCATCTTGGTTTTTAATTTTTTCCCATTCCCCTGCCCTCCCTTCAACCCCACCACCCCTCCCTATCTACAGAGACTTTGTTTTCATTTTTTCTTTTTCTCATGTTAATTCCATTCCCTTCTTTCTTTTCCCCTACCCCTCCCATTTCCCCTTCCTTTTTGCCCCTTTTCTTCCTACTTCACATTCAGTGCAACATTGTTAGGTGTTCTTAGTGTGATTTAAAATTGTTCTGAATTCCCCAGATAATTAATTCAACCTGTTCTTTATCTTTCTTTCAACATGAAAAAGGATTTAGGAAACTACAAAAAAGGAGAAAGAATAGAACAATGAGTACTCACATATCTTTTGCCTGGCTTAATCAATTGCTACCATTAATCAACATTTAACATACCTTTGCCTTTATTTATATATATGCAAATGTATACGTTTTTGATCAACTGCTTGAAAATAAATTGCAGACAGTAAGATATTTCATTGATAATGTTTAGCACTAATGTTCTAATAAAAAGACTTTCACATTAAGCATCATTAAAAAAAAGTCATGTCATTCACTATATAATCTATTTTTAAACTTCTCTAATGGCCCTATAAATGTCATCAATAGCATTTTTTAAAATTACAGGATCCAATCAAGTTTCAGGTTTCAGAGAAATGTTAATTTAGAACATTTCTCCTCATCTGTTTCTTTGTTTTCTATGTCAAAGACTTTTATCAAGAACCTAGGCCAGTTAATGTGAAGCATGTTGTTCATTTTGTATTTGTCTGATAATTTAGTTATGATTAGAATCAAGTTTGACCTTTGTTTGGCAGGAATATTAAAAAATGACTGGTATATAAATTATTTTTTAAAAACAATTCTCTACTCTTCTTTCTTTTTCTTTCCGAACATTCCTTAGTAGAGCATATTTCCTACCAGAGTCTTTGCATTTCACTACCTGACTTGCTGAGGCCAGTAGTGTGTTAGCAGATATGTCATCAGCTATTGGATTTGTCCTCTTGTGCTTCTCCATTAATATGAGAAAAAAAATTTCTGGATCTCAGAGAACTGAGTGATGTATAGACTCATCTGGAATTACTATTACAGCTTGCAGCCAAACCTTGCCTAAATCAGCAGAACCCCTCAGCTAATCTGCAGGTGTATAAGCAGAAGTGTTTGTTGTATGCCCCTGGGGTTTTATGGTTAATGGTAAGCAAAAAATGATAAATAAGACAGCAGTTGTATCCATGTCTCTCTTTTTTTTAATTATGGTAAAAAAACATGAGATCTACTTTCTTAAAATTTTAACCATGGTGCAATATTGGTAACCATATGTACATTGTAAAGCAGGTCTCTAGAACATTTTCATCTTGAGTAACTGATACTTTATATCCATTTGTTATGGCTTGTATGTAGATGTTCCCGCAAAGCTTCATGCAGTCTCTTTCGGAGGTGGCTGCATCTGGAATATGTGATGCTGACATTAAGGTCGTGTGATTACTAAACCACTACATGTGAGTGATTGGTTTTGGCACCATCCCAATCCCTGTGTCTGGATGGGATAAAAGGGCCAGAAAGACACTCTTAAGGTCCCTTGTCGCCTTTGCTACCTTGTATGCACCATGTTGTTTCTCCTCTTTGATGCCTGTTTGCCATCTCTGTCTTGGAGCCAGCTATGGACTGACACCTTTATGAACTGTAAGCCAAATAAACCCTTTCCCCTCTGACTTAGGATGTTGGATATTTTGTCTCAGAAACGAGAGAAAAGTAACTAACATACCATTGAAGAGCAACATCCTATTTTCCTCTACTCCCAGCTTCTGGCAGATACCATTCTACTTTCTGCTATGGACTTGACTACTTTAGATACTTTATGTAAGTAGAACTATGCAGTATTTGTTCTGGGACAGGCTTTTTTTTTACTTAGTGTAATGTACTCAAGGCTCACCCATGTTAGCATATGATAGGATTTCTTTCTTCTTTAATTAGAGTAGTATTCCATTGTATGCATATATTACATTTTCTTTATATATTCATCTGTTAATTTACATTGTTTCTACCTTTTAGCTATCATAAATAATGTGGAATGAACATGGGAATGCAGATCCTGTTTTAAATTCTTTCAAATAGATAGCTAGAATTGGAATTGCGGGAGGACATGATATTTATATTTTTCTTTTTTTTAGAAATTTCAATTCTGTTTTTTATGATGGCTGTACTAATTTACATACCTACCAACAATGTGTGAGGCTCTCCTTTTTTCTTTATCCTTTCTATTGTTGTATTTTGCCTTTTTCATAAGAGACAGTCTACAGAGGGGATTAATACTCATTGTGGTTTTGATTTGAATTTTTCTGATGATTAGTGCAGTTGAGCATCTTTGCATAGTGTGCCTTCTTTGGAAGAATGTTAATTCAAATTCTTTGCCTATTTTTAAATGAACATTTTTGGTTTTTTGCTATTGAGCTGAATGAGCTCTTTATGTATTTTGGTTCTTAATTTCTTATTGGACATATGGTTTGCAAATATTTTCTCCAGTGTGTAGATTGCCTTCCCATCCTGTTTCTTCTTTCCTTTGTTATGCAGAAAGCTTTTAGTTTGTTGTAATATCATATGCCATTTTTCTTGGGTTCCCTGTTCTTTTGGTATCATATAGTACATGAAATCACTACCAAGTCCCATGTCATAAAACTATTCCCTGTATATTTTCTCTTAGAAGTTTTATAGTTTCAGGTTTTATGTGAAAGTCTAATCCATTTTGTGTTGATTTTTTGTGCATTGTGTCAGATAAGGATCCAGTTTCATAATTTTGCACATGGATATTTAGTTTTCCTAACACTATTTGTTAAGGAGACTTTGAATATTTCCCTTTGAGTATTCTTGGCTCTTTGTTGCAAAAGCGTTGACTATATATGGATTATTTCTGAGCTCTCTGTTTTATTCCATTGGTCTATATGTCTATCTTTATCCTATTACCACACTGTAACATTGATTACTACTGTAAATGGATAACTAGTAAATGGATTAAATTACTACTATAAATGGATTGTTTCATGTTTGTGTAGGAATGTAACTGATTTTTGTATATTCATTTGTATCCTGCTAATTTACTGAATTCATTTATTTTTCTAAAAAGTAAGTTTTCCTATACACAATACCATGTGATCAAATGCAAACAAGTTATTCAGCTTCTTTCTTTCCAATTTTATGTCTTTTATCTCTTTTTCTCACCTCATTTCTCTAACTAGGACATCCACTACAATGCTGTGTTGAATAGAAATGGTAAAAGTGGACATCTTTGCCTTGTTCCTGATTTTAGAGGAAACATTTCCAGTTTCTTACCATTGATTATGGTGTTAACTGTGGGCTTTACATTTATATTGAAGTAATTTCCTTTTAGTCCTTCATTTCCCTTAGGCATCCCCCTAAAAATGGTAATATTAATTGAATACTCCAACTTTACCCTGCCTATGGAGAAGCCAGTCCTGAGCATTTTCTCTACTTATTTCACAGGAAGCTGGGGAGGGATTATGGTAAGTGAGTTCTCTGTTCTAAGTCACTACTTTGTTCTCAGTAGCTCTGTTGTCCTTTCCTATCAACTCATAGATTCAGGCAAGACAGAAATCAGATCCTTGAGGAGCCCCACAAAAATGTCTCAAGAGTAGATGTTTGTTTTGGTCTTCTCTTTCCCATATCAGGGAGAAACTGGGAGTTGAGCATCTTCTATTTTGTACCACACTAAGCCTGAGTGAAGAACAATGGTGGCTGAGTGTCATATATCTTTCTATTGGCTTTGATTTGTCTGGTTCCTTATAGATCTGGGGAATAGGAGCCTCTTAAGACACCTATGGATATCTCACAAAGGGAATAGGTCTATAAGACGCTCCTGCTGAGGGTTTTCACTGGAGAAAGAAGGTCTGGGGCTTCTTATTCTCTCATCTTTCTGATGTCACTCCTCCCTGTCTATTTCTTTTTACATGACATGAAATCAGATTTACCACCATTAGGGATACAATATGGGTAATGATCAGCACATATTTCCATTATTAAGATACAATTTTTTCTCTGTAAATATTAAGTCATATGTAGAGTAATATTTTAATATGTGTAGAGATCCTTTCTCAACAACCTCTCACTGAGTGATGTTGACATTTGTTGATAGTCCTTACCTGAATTAACTATTACATTAGCGCTCTGATCCTCTCATTTTATGCTGTAATTGGTTTTTCTGATTCCCCCAATACATCTACTTACTGGGGAAGAGAAAGTACCTCTGTCGTGGAGGTGAAACATAATTGCTTCAAACATAATTTATCTGTGTTGTCTTGGGAATGGAGTCTCCAGTGGGTCCTTGTTAGAGGATGGAGAAGGGAACTATGGAGCTATGGCAATTCTTTCTAAAAGATTTCAGGTATTTTCACCGTAACCTTTACCTAAAATTTGGCCTATATAGCAAAAGAAGAAATTACTGCTTAAAGATAATTTAAGAAGATCAAAGATAGAACACTTATTAAATTATGGTACATCCATAGATTGGAATACTAGAAAGACATTAAAATGAGTGTTGTAGATAAATACTTAATAATATGGAAAATGCCTATATTTTATTAACAGGTTGTTTAATAATGCACAGTATAAAAAGAAATATATATGTGTATAATGAAGTTACATTACAAAAGATCAAGGTATTCGGTAATCAGATCATGTATGATCAAATTATGCTTAAAATAACTTTAATTTATTGACAAAAGTAATACATGTGGTTTTAGTACCTACAAACTACTTAGTAATTCATATACATTCTGAAATTTGAGAACCATTGAATTGATGGAAAGAACTAAAGGGAAGGTTTATATGTAGATTTTTGGGAACCAGAACAAGTCTCGCTTTAAAATAAGTATCGGTGACCTGGAAATCAATGGGAGATGGTTGGATTAAGAATTAGAAAATGTTTCTGCTTATCTGCAAGCACTATTCTCCTCTTCATATTATTAAGCCTCTAAATATTAATTCAATTAAATAGAACTGTGTGCTGTTATGAGAATTTAATGAAGTAAGGAGATTTATCTTGGGGAAAGCAATAAATAGTTAGGTCCTAAAATCTGTGCATGAGTTAAAAGCTTAAATGCATGAATGATTCAATTCATAGTATGCTGAAATGTGCATGGATGTGTGTATGCACTAAACCTTGTGAAAAATACACCAAAATTATTAACAATAATTAATTATTATTACAAAATGGTATATTTTGAGTCATTTTACATGCTTTGTAGATTTTTAATAATATTTTCTATGTTGAATATTTATTACTGTGATAATTACTTTGTTATATATATTTTATAAAACAAAAGACTTATTCTTTTCTTTTTCTTCTTCTGTTTATTAATTTTTTGTTTTGTGCTTTAAACCAGAGCTCAGTCCTGAGTGAATTTAGGTACCAAAGAGGATTTGGGGTAAATAAATCTTCTCTTGTTGAATCCCAGAAAAAGAGGATCCATAGAACAGCCCTTGTGGTGGTAGGCAGACTTCTTGAGATAAAAAGCAGGAACCTTCGCAGGAACCCCAGTGTGGGCTTCTCAGCACGGGCAATCCTCACTTGGGTCAGTACCTTGATAGCAGGATGTGGATAAAGAGCAAAAGGAGTAAATTAGGTTCAAACTAAATACTACTTATCTCTAAATTGCATTACCCAATTAAACAAGTAATTCCAAAGGTGGTGTTTTCTTCTTTCCAAACTGAGCATAAATTTTAACATCTTTACTATCACAGAATTGAAAATCTCTGAGCTCATATCCGTATTCCCCAAGGAGTGTCAAAATGCAATATAATTTATCAGGATTTCCAAAATTAGCTTTTATCTGGTGGATGTTAAAATAAAGACCCCAATTCTTGGTTCCACCAGTGGGTTGTCTTTTCATATTGAGAATCCACATCTTTTTTAACCCTAGTCTTATGATTAAAATATTCAACATATACTAGAAACATACACAAGAGTATAAAATCATGTGACAGAGTAATAAAATAATACCTTAAATCAGAATTACCGTTGTAAATGGCAAATAAGCCAATCATTTAGACTCAAATAGAACACAGATTAGATTATGAACTATTAATCAAAATAATTAATAACATATTAGATGCCATTAAGGAACTGGTATTATGTTAGATGCTCTAAATCTCACTTAATCCTCTCAGTAATCTTGTGCAGTAGGTGAACTTTCTTATCTCCTTTTTAGAGGTGAGGAAATTGAGGCTTAGAGAGTGTCTTGGTGTGTTTTTGTTGCTGTAACAAAATACCTTAGGCTGGGAAATTTATAAACAACAGAAATTGTTTATAATTCTGTAGCCTGGAAAGTCCAAGTTCAAGCCACTAGCAGATCTGGTATGGAGTGAAAGCCTGCTCTGCTTCAGAGATGGAGCTTTTTCACTTTGTCCTCAGATGGCGGAAAAGGAAGATAGCTCCCTCCCCAATCTTCTCTAATCCCTTTTAACAAGACAGAGCCTAATGGCTTTATTACCTCCATCAGCCCCCCCCCCCCTTTTTTTACTGTTACACTGGGGTTTAAGTTTCAACATATGAATTGGGGATAGGACGAGGAACATTCAGACTATATCAGAGAGCTAAGGTCAGGAAGATGATAAATAGTAAGGCCTGAATTCTAAAGGTCAAACTCTTTCTGTTAATTCTTGAGAAAATTTTTCCATTTTTAGAGAATAAAGACTTGAGGGGCCCCCAGATATTGATATCTGAGAAATTATTTTAATCAAGAGGTCAAGCAATGAGAAGCTTCTTGGAGATACTATATATGAAATTTAGAAAATGTCAAGATGCCTGCAGATCAGAGAGTGAAGTCAAGGAAAAAGGAAGGATAAACAGGACAGCAAGAAGTCAATGGGATGGGACAGGACAATGTGAAGGGCAGGTCACAAAATGTTTGTGAAAGTGGAGCAGTGAGGGAAAGCCACAGTGGTACTTCAGGAGGACAAGATGGAGAGCAGGGAGGAGCTACATACAACCTAAACTGGTGGTTATGAAGGAATTTATTGATAGAAGTAAAATCTTAAATTGCAAGCTTAATGTCAATCTGGTTTATAGTTTTAGCTACTGTAAACCAAGGGTGATAAACGCAGAGCAGATGGCAAGAAGCAAGTTTTATAGATAGCAAATCACCAATGTTTGTGGAATGGACAGGGCAGGGACAGTGCTTGCTTCCAGGGGGCTTCAGGTCCCTTGTCAAGTGCTTTCTGTGTGACAGTCATGGGTAGATAGCACCCACTAACAAATTTTCAATAAGGAAAGTTTCTCCAGTTTTCAACGAGGAGAGTCTGTTAGCTCATTTGGTATGATTTGCCTATTTCATTTTAGGAGAATCAAATAATCTCCTGATAGGAACATTGTGGCAATGACTTTTCAAAAACAGATGTACCATGATAATTTAATGGCAAACCCCTTTCCTTGATTTTCTTACCAAATGTTTGCTTCTTCTCTGGAAAACTGTTGGAAATGTTTGGGCAATTGCTGTGTTATGCAGGCTGTTACCCACTGTTACCCACTATTTGGCTGACAGAGGAATAGAGGGAAATCAGAAGTCTCCTCTTCCTACCACCTCCTCCACAATTGCTTGCTCTACAAGATTTAAAAATTGTTTTACTGGTAGGACACAGCACAATGACACATGGGTAGGTGCAAGGTAGGACTCTTTGTTATAACTCCCAAAGGAGAGAGGGCTGCCTGCTAGAGCCACCCAGAGGGTTGTACCTTGGGGTAGGTGACAATGAGTGGGAAATGGAAGAGGTGACTTGCTATGGCAAATAGGTTGGGGGACCTAGGTTTCATCAGCTTCCTAGATATTGCTCAATATGAAAAATTCCTTGTGTTATCTTGAGACAGACATGCTGTCATTAATTGATTCACATCTGGCCCTGGGGAGGTAAGGGTTTTTGTTTAAGGCCCAGGAGAATGCAAGTAAGATAAGGAACCTATTTGGGGTTTAACAAATTGCTTGTAAGGCCTTTTGAGAATTCTTAGCTGTGATTTTAAATACTGAATCAAGACAACCCTTGTGAAATATTACATTATACCATTATGACTGCTAAAGATTTGAAGCTAGAACCTGCAAGAATAATCATTTTTCTCATGTTCTTTCTGACTTTGAGTTCTCCTTTTGTTCAGGGACATTAAGACTTTTTGTGATAAGGGAGATATTTATATTCTCTTCCCTTTAGGGATTCTAAACTCTCCCCAGCTACTCCATTTTTAGAAGTAATACCTTATCCTTTCAGTATTATCTTTAAATTCTTCACCATACCTTTTTATGTTGCTGCTTGCCTCCTCTTTCCTAATTTATTTATGCTTTTCCACTCCTATAGCTGCCATCTTAGCTCAGAGCTATATTATCTCATAATTATTTAAGTAATCCTTTTAAGCCACTTTCCCTTCCTCTAGGCCAGGGGTCAGCAAATTATGGACTACAGTCCAAATCCAGTACGTTTTAGGTTTTTATAAATAAATTCTTATTGGGCTGGAGATTTAGCTCAGTGGTGCCGCTACCTGCCTTGAAAGCGCAAGGGTCTGAGTTCGATCTCTGTACCAAAAAAAAAAAAAAAAAAAAAGAACACAATAAATAAATTCTTATTGAAACATGACCACACTTATTTATTTATATATTGTCTATGGCTTGTGTTTGAAGTTTAACACAAGGGCAGAATACAGTAGTTGCAATAGAAACTATGGCCTGCATACTTGAAATATTTGCTATCTACCTTTATAAAAAAGTTTGTCAACTTCTATGCCTAGTATACAATACTAGATAGCCATTCAGAATTTTGATTATGTTAATCTAGGAGATAAAGGGAGGAGAGGAAGCCATGACACACATTGAACACTCCTTGAAAAAGCTGGACCTGACTTACTACATAAATAAAACCCAGGTCTGTGTATCCAGAGGAGTAAAGCAGTGCAAATCCCTCTTTCTTCTGAAATTTAATTCTAATTATAATATTCATTATGAAATCTCATCCTCTTGGATATCAGAAACTTAATCTCAATCAGTTCAGTTCAGTCTTCCCCTCCCTCCCTTCCCTGTGGCTTTCTTTGTTCTGTGGAGGGGAAGAATAGTATAGATATTGGCTGGGCTGTGCCACATCTGATTACTCTCATCAGCCTCACTGAGTTGATTGTCATTCATCAGCAAGGTCTTGTTACCTGTCCCTTGCTCCTATTCTGGGGTGTGCCTCTCTTTGTATCTCTTGTGCCAGTCTGGGATTTACAGAAGATATGATCTATCTCCCATTTGAACCTATAATTGATTTCTACTTTTTCTTTTTTCTGGTACCAGGAATCAAACTCAGAACCTTGTGCTTGCCAGGCAGGTGGGGGCACCACTGAGCTACATCCCTGGCCCTTGAATTTATAACTGAAACTTTGTGGGCAGTGTCATTGTCTTCCAAGCCCCTGTAGGTACATGTGTTATTTCTGTTGCCCCTTGGACACATTGATCCTTAGGGATGCAGTGAGACTCAAGAATCTTTCTACTTGAGACTCATAGCACAATCATTTCTTCATTGGCATCTTGCTGACTTCTCCAATCCTAAAAAATTTATCCAGTGGTTCTCTCCATGCTTCCTAGAACTAAGCTGGCAGCAAGTCTCTGTAAATGGTTCTATTTTCCCTGCACTGTGGAATCCAATTGATTTCTGTTTGTTTATAGCCCTTCTCCATTGTGCAGCCTGGAGCTTTCTGTCTCATAAACAAATGAAGCCTCAGGGGTGGGAAAAGCCAAGTTTGGTCCCATTCACCACACATTATCCCAAATTGCAGTAGATACACATGACTTCTTTCTGTTCCTTGCTGAAGCTTAGACTCCTGAAACTTAAAATTCAAGGACTGACTCCTATTCACTCTTCTTTTATATCATGACTTTCTTTTTTTTTTTTCTTTCAGTAATTTTATTAGTACATTTTAGGTATACAACATGCTGACATTCATTATTGGGAATTTGTACCTTTACATAACATATCTTGGTTCTTATTTTTTCTCCATTCTCCTGCCCTCCCTTCATGACTTTCTTGACCAGTGTTTACAGTTATACAGGGAAAACACATGAGAAAATAATCTAGTAATAGCATCCTCTTCCTCATGCCCTCTGCTCCTTTGCTAATTATCTTATTTAAAATAGCAGTGACAGGTAAAGATTTCTGCTCCCATTATGTAAATGAGGAAATAGATCCAACTGAGTTAAGTGGTGGAGTAAAAATGTGAATTCTAGTCTAACAAATGAGTGTTCTTCCCTTTATATGGCACCACAGTATTCATTTTACACCAAAGTTTGGCTCTCATGTATCTCTGTTCTACTCTCCTTCCTTGCTTAATGTCTATTCTGTAGGCTACCCATCTTCCTACTCCCTCTGGTTGTAATAATTTTATAGCTTTTTGGACTCTCTATGTATTATGAAATCACGAGTTAAAAATGCAGACTAAAAACTCTATACTTTCATGTGTTCATTTAATCATAGAACAAATATTCATTGGTCCATTGAGTGCAAAACAGTGTGTTAAGCACTATGACTCTGGAACATGGACCCTACAACAGGAAGTATATAATATAGTAACAAAAAAAGATATCAAATAGCCTTCACTTACACAAGATGCAGGGAAGTGTGCAAGGAATTTTTCTGTGGTTCTACAGGAGAATATTTAATTTGTAAAGAGGAATCAGGGAAGGTTTCATAGAAGAAGCAATGTCTGAACTGGATCTTAGAGGATGTATAGAACTTTGAGTGGCAGAAGAATATACGGAAGAACCTTTCAGGCAGGGAAAGCCACTGGTTGGAAGAAGAATTTGTTTTACTCCTGGTTTGGCAAATAGCTTGAGATATTAAAATTACAGGATAAATGATGAGATGAAGTAGAAAATGGGTTTTACCTCACAGCATAAATCAGGACCAGAACATGAAGAAGGCCTAATGCCTTGCTAAGAAGTAAGAACATTATCTCAGGTAAAAGAAAACCAGTGATGACTTAAGAAAGGAGATATCCTTTCCAACCTAAAATCAACGCATGTGGTAATTTTGACATGTGGTTTGTAGGGATAGAGATCAAGTTTCAAATCTCTGGTTAAAATTCACAATTATAAATAATTATTTGTATATTTAAGTTCACTGTCTGCATTAACCTTGACTTCAATTAAAATAAGTCAAATTGACTTCTAGATATGAGATATTGATAGAACAGAGATTCTATCTGTGTTTGGATGGTCCCTATAGCTGCTATGCTTATTAATCCCTGTTAGTCCTTTGATTCCTTTTATGAGCATTTTGTTATTTTGTCTTTGGATAATAATAGATATGTCTGAGTAAATATGCTACATCTAACTGAGAAGAGCTTGCCTGGTAGAGATCATGGTGCTAATCAGTTTTGAGATGATATACAGTATACCCTTCTTGTGAAGACTATGCTTGTAGCTACATCTTCTTCTTTTTTTTCCTTCCAGGAAAAGGATTGGATACATCCTATTAGCTCTTAATTTGCTCTTCCAGGAAAATCTTTTTGAAAACTTTTGCCCTTTTGAGTATACAGCTCAGGAATGTTTATGCTGGAGGATAGTTAGCAAATGATCAATCTATTTTCATTATAGAAGGATGGAAGGAAAAGGGGAAGAAGATTAAATGCAAGAATGATTGATTTCCACCTCTAACCTCATTATTTGAAAGAGAGAGATATGTTTCCTTACTCTGTACTATGTGAGGCATTTGGATTTACTTATTGATTTTTTTTTGATTGACTGATTTATCAGAAAACATTGAGCATATGCCACAGACTGGACATTGGACTGAAAGACAAGGTTCAATTCAGAGATCACATCTATTAATTTTAAAATCAAATTTCAGTGGTGTATTGCTGATATACTTAACAAAAATTGTTTTTTCACATTTAACATGCATAATGATTGCACTAGATGCTACGGAGGGTATAAACGTATTTGAAATTGATATAAACAATTATGAAAACATGTCCAGTCAGTGTTTGCTTATCACATAAATAGTAACTGAGGATAAACTTCACATGGTCTCTTACAGGTCAGAAGACAGGGAGCTTTCTGCTTTCTATGGATTCCATAGATCAGGAAATCCCCATGAAAAAGTGGTGGGAACTGGCCTATGCTGACATGACATCTATCACTTCACTCCCATGTCTGATCAACCATAAACAATTTTAATCTGTTTATGGTTAAATAAAAAAGAAATATTTTAAATTTGTATTGAGTTACACTCTGATTGGTTAATAAATGAAGACAATTTCCATAAGTTTGTTGAGAGATGAGAAAATTAGTTATGGGTGAGCTTAGTCCATTAATTATTGCATGTACCTGAAGACTTGGGGAAAGTTGTGGCTTCACAACATGGTCCCAGCATGTTAAATTTTGCACTTGATTCCCTGCCTTTGCTGAAGATGAGTAAAATTGGATGACTCCCTGTTGACTACGCATCTGAGGCAGCTACTGTGTATTATTTCCCTAGAGGAGAATCCTATAACATCCCACTTTTAGTCAAATAATGCTTCTTTCTCCCCAAAGATTTTCACATGCAAGTGGATTAGATGAACTGTCCGAGTTCATAGTGACAGACTTCTGGGAATAGCTAAATGTTCCTATATTGCTTTAGAGATTATTTTTAATTATGAAGTATTTTAAACATAGAGAAAAGCATATGAAATAATATAATAAAGACAATTGACCTTGTGCCTAGATTTAGCAGATGTTAGCATTGTGTCGTAGTATTTTGCTTCAGATCTCTCTCTCTCTCTCTCTGCCTGTCTCTCCCTCTCTCTCCTTTTAAAGGAATAGAATAATTATTTATATAGCTAATGCTTCCCCTTTACATCACTTCCTTCTCTCTGTCTCAAGAATTAGTTGCTATTCTGAAGTTGGTTACTTTTATGAATACATACATTTTTACTTGCTTTGTAGATACTGAGGAATAAAAATGGTTATGGTTTATGATTCTGCATAAGTGATGTCACAGCAAGCCTCTCTGTTTTGCTTTTTCCATTCAGCATTATGCTTTTGAAATTTTTTTGGAGACATGGTCTTACTATGTAGTTCAAGTGGGCCTTAAATTCACTTTATAGCCCTGGCTGATCTCAAACTGCAAAGATCCTCCTGCCTCAGGCTCCTGAGTGCTGGGATTACAGATGTGTGCTATCTTACCAGGCTGAGACCTATGTTTTTGAAACTTAAGCATACTGACCCATGTAAATCTCATATACTCACCTCATTTTTATATAGCATTTCTTTTTCTCAATCATAGTTTATTTAAACTCTATTTTAAATAAGGCATTTTAATTTGTGTATGTGTATGTTTCTTTGGGAGCACACAAGAAATACAGTAGGTTCTATCACTAAAAGTCAGTAATTTGTGATGCACAAAGAAGTTCAGTTCTTGCTCACATTAAATCCAGAGCAGGTGCTCTTATCCATGAGTGTGTGATAGTATGTGTCAACTGGACTGGGTTGTAGATTCCCATTTAGTTGATTAAATATTATTTTGGGGTGTGTCTGTTAAGGGTGTTTCTGGAAAGTACCAGCATTTGGATTGGTGAACAAAATTAAAGCTGATGGCTCTCCCTTTTGTGAGTGGGTCTCAGCACACCTGAATAGAATAAAAAGATGGAGGAAGTGTGGGTAATTTGCTGGCTCTCTGCCTACAGCTTAAACTGGGACAGCTTTTCTCCTTCCTTCAGTGCTGCTCCTTCTGGGACTGGAATCTGTACCACGGGTTTCCCAACTCTCAGGCCTTCAAACTACACTGGATCTCCCCCACTCTCCCAAATACATATCCTACTTGTTCTGCTTCTCTGGAGGACTATGAATAATATAAGAAGGGTCTCCTAAGTGAGGTGACTCAGGGACTCAGTCTTCTTCTCACTGTCCTCATCACTGTTTTGCTTCTTCATGCTCAGCATGTAGCTGTAGGATGTGGAGAAAGAGCATGAAGGAAACACCTTTGCCCTCCTAAAAGCTCTAGGTTGAAATTGGTATAAACCACGTCTGCTCCTCCTGGATAGATAACAAATTTGTTATTTATGTGTACTCTGTGGGCAGTTAACTTTATTATGGAAGTGATCCATAGTAGAAGTTATCTTTAGCCTCTTTTTCAGGTCAGCTTTCATACATTGGCCTGGACTATTATGGATGATGAAATTGTCCCGTATTTCCTTTGTACAAGTCAAAGTGGAGTCTGTGTAGTCACAAATACATTGTGCTGTACTTGGATTAAACCTCAGACCAAATAGAGAATCATAACAAAACATTTTTAAAAATCACTATTGTTTCTTCAGATAAATCCCAGGGGTTTTTGGGCTTAGTTTAGGTACTTGGGTCTGGGGTAGAAGGGGGAAGCATGGCTAAGGTAAACAGTGCAGGCTCACCTCATCCTATTGCTGAGGGTTCTATTAATATAAGCCTTAATTAAATGTTGACTAAGTCATGTTGGTGGTTTGGGCCAAGCCTCAGTGGGTAAGATTTATCAGAATGACTGACCAATGATATACACATAGAAAAATTTGCTAGAAACAAAAACAACATAGAAAAGAGTGGATATTTTTTATGAGTCTCTGACATTTCTGTGCACAAAAGTACTGATTTTTTTGCTCTGTATGATTGTGATCATACATGTTTTTCCTGATGGTCATGATTTTGTGGCGCAAAGGACAGTCATGTTAGTGTCTATTATACAGAATTAGGTTTCCTAATTAAGCTCAGAGCTCCTCTCCTGTAACTCAATAAACTGTGTGTGTAGGTATTCTCTTGTCCTTTTCTTTTCTTTTCTTTTTTTTTCAAGCATGAGGAAACTTTTATTGGTACATTGTAGGTATACAACACAATTACATTTCTCACTGAGAATTGTACCTTTACATGATGCATCTTGGTTCTTATTTTTTTCCCATTCCTAGCCCTCCCTTCACCACCTCCACCCTTCCCTATTTACAAAGACTTTATTTCCATTTTTCCCACTTCTCAGCATTTTTCCTTTCCCTTCTTTCCTTTCCCCTGCCCCTCCCACTACCCCTACCCCTTTGGACCTTTTCTTCCTATTTTGCATTAT
>NW_004624748.1:14924450-14951215 GCF_000247695.1 Heterocephalus glaber
TAACCAGCTACTTGACTGAATTTGGTTATTAAGTGTAGAAGACTTTTGGTGGAGTTCTTGGGGTCTTGTATATACAGTATCATGTCATCTGCATATAATGACAATTTGACTTCTTCATTTCCTATCTTTATTCCTTTTATTTCTTTCTCTTGTCTAATTGACTTGGCTAATATTTCCAGAGCTATATTGAACATCCTCTTGTCCTTTTCAAATCATCTCATGGAAACTGGGCCTTGGGGAAGTGGCACAAAATGGTGGTACTCTGGCAACTCTTATTACTGAGGATAATAAAGACTTTTGCTTCTGATCCAGGAATTTTATGTCTGCTGTGAATATTTGTGATGGTTGATCGTAAGTGTCAACTAGATTGGCTTGAGAAATCATTAAGATATACTTCTGGGTATATGTATATGGTTCATGGTGGGGGTGACCTTGGTGACTATATCTGGTCTCTGATCCCTTCAATTCAAGATTTTCCCCTGTGCTCTGCTTCCTAGATGGCATGAATCGATCAGTTTTCCTCTGTTCTCATCTTGTACCAGGATGTTTCTGCTTGAAATCAGCCAATCACGAGCTAAAACCTCTGAAACTGTGAGCCAAAAGAAATTTGTTCTCCTTTAAGTTGTGTATGTCAGCTATTTTGTCTCAGCAATTGAAAAGTGACTAATACTGTATTCATGATGATGTAGCAGGCTAACTTGTGGCTTTCAAGTAAGGTAAAGATGTCAATTCTTTAAAAAATCTTGCCAATGAGATAATAAAGATAATTTAACTTGATCACGAGCAAAGTAACTAACCATTTTTGTCATTTTATATATTTTTTATAAGTACAGAGATTTCAGTTAGATTAGATTACTGTTAAGGTTTTTGAAAGCCTAAAGAGCTATGGCTCCATTAGGCAGCACCTCATCCCTTGTTCAACATAATCCACTGGAATGGTTATTAAAGAAACATTTGTTTATGCTGGTCAACATCTTTGGCTGCTTCTCTTTGACACTTCTGTTTTAGTCTGTCTGAATTTCTAAGTCAGTAAGTACATAGTAGATTCCTCAGGGGGAAATTTGAGAAATCATAGTTTCCAAAAGACAATTCTATATTGTAACCAATGGTTGAAGACATGAAAAGGGTTTTAAGCAAAATCTCTGACAAGAAAAATCCATGCTTAGTGTGGCCTCTTGTTTCAGCAGATAAGACAAGGCAGTTCTGACAATTGGAGTTGTCTGAGGAACATCACGGCAGTATGAATTTGTACTTTATTGCTTACCAAAGAAATAAAGAGATCAGAAACTAAGCAAAGGGCACTGATTCAGCTCACCCAGCTTTAAAACTCCTTGTTTGTTTTGAATATCAAATCAGTTGTCTT
Source organism: Heterocephalus glaber (assembly GCF_000247695.1). The sequence continues at coordinate 14,925,814 of NW_004624748.1, forward strand.
TTTTTGGTGGTGAAGATGTTACACTGACAAACTTGATTGCTAACCTTACTTTTTCATATGGGACTCTGTAAGGCTTGACCTGAGGGTAGAGGGCAGTGAGAGTCTCAAGTGGAAAAAGGTCAGGAGAGATCTGTTTTTGCAGGGTTCCCTAGCATGATTGTGACTGAGATATTTGCTCTTTGCTCTTCAGATGGTTCTTAAACTCAAACGCCATCCCTCATATACATGACAAGAGGCTATGGGTCAAGCATTGTGAGGACTTGATTGACAGAGTAAAAGCCCTAGCTCAAGAGGAAGACAGAGGGAAGGAAGACCATGAGAGACACTGCAGAGGGAAGCTGGTATCCAGGCAGAGTAAGCAGTGCTGCAGGATCTTGCTCTCCTACTTCGTTCTCCTAATCTCTACATTCAAGCCATGTGCCTCAGGGACTGTGAGTTGCACACTTGCTCATTTATTGGTCCTTTTCTGGAATGCTGAGCAGCACTGAGTTGGCTGGGTGTACAGGTATCTATCTCTAAGGCCAATGGAAGAAGAAACTCCTGTCCTTCCTGGTCACCTAGATAGAGAGCTTTACGAAGCATTTCCTGCTGTCTTTCAGGCCACAGCATTGCAATGCATATTTCCTAAAGAAGCCGCATAATTTCTATAAACTGTGAGGCTCTTAAATATTCCTGAAGTGCTGCTGCTACCTTTTCACACGCAGTTTTATCCTCCCACCAAGTGCATTTTCTTTTGCATTTTTCAGGGCTATAGTTCTTTAACTTGAAAAAAAACCAAGCTCTGCTATCAAGGGAACTTGCTTTTTCTCATTAAGACCCTGAACCACAGGAGTGTCTGATTAAATTAACTGCAAGTTCAACAGAACAAGCAGTGCTCTGTTTAATCTTCAGATTTCTGATCCATACAGGAATGATACCAATACTTTTCTCCCTTCCTATTACATGGGGTTCCCTCGGCACACAGACCCTTTCTTGTTGCTGGCTCTGAAAGACGTGTGTCTCATAAATGGTAGTCAGAGTAGATCAATACTGTGTATTTTGGCAGACACTTGTTACTTATAAAATAAGATATGTGAGAGAGAAGCAGTATATCCTAGGTGGAAGAAAATATTTCACATTTTCAGTCACGTTTTCTCAGAAATAAAGTGTATCCAAATATTCACTACATGAAAAGAAAGCATCCTGTCTGCTTGTTTCTTCCCTGCCCACCAGACTGTGCTTTTCCTTGCCTATTTTTTCTTCTCATTTTAGTTCTGTGCTTAACCTTGTCCTCCCCTCTTATCCGCTTCTCTCCGAATTTATTAATCAGGTCATCCATCTTTACTGTGTAGGCAGTGCCGTCACCACAAATCCTGCAGCTTCTCAGAATGACTATAAAGTAAACCTCTTTCAGAAGCCTCAGAATGGTGACTGGTTGCATAAAGTAGATTATGGCTGTCTGGAGTTCCCTGGAAATTGTTGTATTCCACTTATTACCTGTCTTTGAAATGAAAATATCAAGATAGTTTATCTTTGAAATGCTTCTCTCTTGACTATGAGGTTGAAAACTTAATAGTATCATGAATTCAGTTTAAAACAACAATCTATTTATTCAAGATACTCTCTCTTCAATATTATACCTCAGAAATGCTCTCAATAAAGCTATACCTTTTAATTTTGTTTTTACTACACCAGTTTATGCACACCAAATATAATTTATTGAGTCCAACACATACTTAGGGTTGGGAGGGTCAGACAGGAAAGAAGGGAGGTAAGGGGGGAGATAAATTACTTTTTAATGAGGTTATAATCTAAAAGTCTGCTTGAAGATGAAAGTATTCTAGAAATGTGATTTCCTCTTTTGTTTCTGTCTTTGTCTTTCTTAAATATATCCACCTGAGTGAAGAGGTCATCTGTTTCTTTGACAATCTCACTTTATACCTTCTAACGCTAAGACTTAAAGCATATAGATTTAAGGCTGCTCACTTATTTCTTTCTTCTCACATGAGCAGTCAGAATTTTGAGCCAATGTTGAGTCTATTTCATAATGTTGTGTTTGCAGTAGTGCCTCTCATATGGGAATGTTTCCCCTTCACTTTCTTCCCAAGGGATCCTTGGGAAGGTCTGGAGACATTTTTGGTTGTCTCAAGTCTGTGTAGGCAAGCATCATTGGCATCTTGTAGGAAGACATTGGCGATACCAATATAGCCCCCAGAACAAACAATTTTCCACTCCAAAAGTCAATAGTGCTGAGGAGGGTGAACATCTTTTATTTACACTAACCAGAATGAGTGGCATAAAGGGGAGGCAGGAGCAATTGGATAAAAGATAGGAAGGAAATAGAAATAAATTGAGAAAATACTAAAGGCCTGATACACATATTCATGTATGACATTTTTCTTTGAATCTTCATAAAGCTACCAGGAAATAAGGCTGATTCTTCATGCTTTTCTTCTTTCAGTCAAGTGAATAATCTAAGGCCTAGAAAGGTCAATGATGTGCTTCAAGCCACTTCTTTTTGTAGTGAGTGTAATTCTAAAGCCTATGTTTCCTGTATTTCCCATCAGTAGGATCCAGGAGGGAATTATTTCATTAAAGACTCAGAAGAGAGAAAATGGAAGCTGGTTTGGTATGTTTGTATATGCTTTTATTATATATAATTAAGTAATCATAAATTTCTAGAATTATTTTAACTTTACATGTTTGGAAGAATTTTACTTGTATTTTAATGTTTTCTTTGGGAAAATGTGGTCATTTTCCTTTTCTATCTCTCCCAAATTTCATTCTTAAGAAACTTCACCAGTTACCTAGACCTTGGGCTGTAGTGTATGATATATTACATCAGGTGTCTAAACAGAGGACAATGTGCCATTGGTTATGAATTAAGAACACTATAGACTACAGATGCTTCAGGCTTAAAGCTTAGTCAGAAAATAATGAGTTCCTGAACTGAAAATTATTGGACATAGAATGTGTTACCAAAAGGACTCTATCATCTTTTCTCTGGCTACCTTGAGGAATAAAATAAATTTTCATCCATTGACAGGATTTAGAAAATGAACTTTCTTCCTTAAAATTCTTCCTTTCATTAACTTGATTTTTTTTTCTGTTTATGGTCACAATTTTTGGTCATATAGAAAAGAGTGGGGTAAGATAATTCTTGTTAAAATTTATCTTCTTTGGGTGTTGTTAAACATAAATGAAAAGTGAGAGAAAATGACCATTCCTTCCTATCAGCTTCTGACTTTCTAGAATCAGAATTCTCATAAGTAGACCTGGCATTTGTAAAATGGAAATGTATAAGTTCCACAGGAAATTTTATTTTAATAAGCATAGTACTTTGAACTTAGTACTACTCCATAATTACTTCTTCTTAATGATGGTTGCCTTGTTGATTGACCCATCTGCTCTTGGGTCAATTGGATTCCAACTCATATCTACATTTGTTAGTATTGTGAAAGTGTTATTTTCCCAAATGTTATAAGCAGATATTTTAGATATGGCTTTAAATAACTTTTAAAAGTATAAAGCCATTGCTACAGAAAAAGAGTACAAGTTTTCACAATAGAGTCTTAATGCTTTAAACATTCAGCCTCTCTGAGTCTTGGGTTTTTATTGGAAACCATAGACAATACTAAAACCTTCGCCTCATTATGCACTCAACAATAAAATGAGATGATATATAAAAGTACTTAGTAAACTGAAAAAGGAAGATACTGTTATATTTTTTACTGTTTGTCTCCTTGTTACACTTATTATTTTTGACAGCTTGAGTCTTTGAATTCAACCTTTATCTTTAGAGGGACATTCGAAATCTGTAAGTTTTGAGACAAAATTCTCTACCTAATGCAGGAATATAGCACAAAGACTTCAAACTTAGTAACAAGAACTAATCAGGTCAATGGACATGCGTTGTTCACCTCATTAAGTGTTGAACACTTTAAAAGAGTGATATATACTGAAAATTCAAGTGATTTCACATAAAGATTTTGATTTCAGATTTATATTTCACTTACATATCCTAGAGCAGTTTAGTAATCTTGTCTAGATCCTGTAGCCGTGTGGATTTACAACTAAGGTTCTTAAAGTATGGCCCAAGACCAAAAGAATTAGCACCACCTAGAACATAAATTACACTTAGAACATAAATTCTATGTGTAGGTCCTCACCCCTGACTTACTGAATCAGAAATTCTGGAGACATGGCTTAGCAAAATGTTTTTGCAAGCCTTCTCAGTGATTCTGGTGCACTTCGGATTTTGAGAACTGCTGCTGCACAATGTCACAGTCAAAAATGGGCCACTGTCTCCTTTCTGAGCTTGTCTAGTGTTAGGAAACTCAATCTTATGTCTAATTGTTATAAAGTTTTTTCCTTTATCAAGCTACACGTTATTGCCCTGTCCTTTTCTCTACTGCTGGCTTTTCTTTCCTTCTTCTTCTTGAATTTGAGTAACTAAGAAAAACAGTATCTTTGAGGTTCTTAACATTTTTACTCACAGAAGCAGTTTGTGAAGATGAACCTTCCTGTTCCCAAGCTACAGACTTCCTGCCATTCTTTAAGGGTGTCCTTATCTTACACCTGTTTGTTGGATATATCCTTAAAAAATTCTGTTTCTCCTCTTTCAAAACTAAGCAATTGTAAGCAGCCTAGAGAAAATGCAAATTTGTGCTTTTATTTTGACATTTCTTCCAACATTGATTAGATAACTTCTGATCTGTTTATTGTTTTGTATTAGAGTGTGAACATTTCTAGAATTACTCTCCTTTGTCTCTTTGTTGAGGGAAAATTCATAGTCTAATGACTGTTATACTATGAAGCCAAGATTCTTGTGAGATTTGTAAATTAAGTTTTCTTTCCAACTTTTGTTTAATATATTCAGTGTCACCTTGTAAGGCAACTGAGATAATTTTGTGTATCCTATCAATTTGCTTCTTGTTTGACATCTGTGTTTGTTTATATTGCTTTCAGAGGTGGTGAATTCTGTCACCAATTAATGTTGGTGGTTGTGAGTTAGAGAGAAGAGAGTATGCTTACAAATGAAAGTTTTTGCTTCTAAGTTGTGTTTTATTGTAGCTGAGTGTTTTCTAAGTAAATACTCACTGACTTTATTGAATACTCCAATTGAATAATGAAATCGCAGGGTTTCAGAGGAGTGGAAATTCCATATAATTTTATTTATAAGAAATTCCTCTGCTGTTGAATAGTGGAACAATTGAAAATGCATTAATGGAATATCTTCAAGTAACTGACTCAGTTTGTGTTTCCTTGAGAAAGTGAATTGTTGAACTAAGGTAGCTGCTCACATAATTTTAGGGTGGACATTTTTAAGGATCTTGCCCATCAAAATAGGAGTTCCTAGTTTCTGGTCTTATAGGTTGGTTAGAGAATCACCTAGGGATTATGTTGAAAATATCACTTTAGTAGCTTTGTGATTGGGACTTGGAAACTGTATTTTACACCCCTCCCCAGGTGATTTTTAAGTTATAGATGGGGTTGGGAACCATTATGCAAAAATCACACATTGTTTCCTCTATGAAGCCAGAAATGTTATGCTTCACCAAAGCATCTGCTATATTTTGATCTTGTGGACATCCATTATAACTCTTAGAACTGCTTGTCCCTTTTTGATTTGACTATAAGTAAGTTCAGAGGCAATCTTGATTCCCTTTAGTCTTTGCATAAGATTAGATTTTTCTAGAATATAGACTATATTTCTAGAATATATGGCTTTATTTTAGCATTTGTCTCATTTTTTTACTCTGATGTCTGTTTTTATTTAATTTTTATGTCATTTTAAATAAGTTTTCATGTTATAATGCATATTTTAGTATAAAGAATAGTATAAATAAAAATAATAATAGCAAGAATACTGTCAGGTCATTAATGAAGCTACGTTAGGGAGTGTTACTTGGTAATTCTAAACTAACTGTTGCTGAAGTTAGGATTTGTTTTCTACATGAAATGATGCTATGATAGTAAACTATTGAAACTGAAACATGGTTGCAGAGTATATAGAATTATATGGTTTATATCCCCTTTATGAGTTTCACAGTGCACATTAGAGACTTGGAAAAAACCTACAGTAAAGATAGTTAAAAAAAAAAAGTCTTTCGCCCAATATTGTCCAAACTTTTCAAAATCATATAACCCCCCCACATACCCCAAATATATTTAACTTTTCCAGAACAATATTTTATTTGGGAAATGGTGTATTATTTGTATGTTTGCAAGCACTGAATGGCAATATAGATGAAATAAGAAAAGCTATTGTGTTGGTTGAATAAAAATGATCAGGCATAGTTGATAGAAACTGAGTTAAGTGAGTAAACTTTAGGAAAAGAGTACCAGTCTATTGTCATTTGTGAAGAAATAGATACAATAAAGAGAAGAAAAAGATGATAGTATATTTGTACTTCTTCAATTGCAGAAGCAAAATATCCAAAAGCAAAAATTTGAAGTACAACCAAGTAAAGTGGAGATCCTTACTATTATGGCCTGAATATATGATGATTCACTAAAGCCTCATTGTATGAAAGGCTTAGTATATGATGGGATGTGGAAATGTGATTAGATCATGAAAGCCCTAATTTTATCAGAGGAATAATTTAACAGCATTACTGGGGGGAAGTGAAAATTAGTTGGGCTCTAGTTGAAAAGAGTGGAGCATAGAATAGGGGCATGGGTTTGGCTCTTGGGGACTGTACTGGTCCCTGGCCCCTTCCTCTCTGGCCCTCGTACACTGTACTTTTTGTCCACCATGAGGTGAGAAGTTTTCCTCCATTATGTCTTTGCATCAAGATATTCTGCCTTGCTTCAGGGTTTAAGTAATGGAGCAAACAAACCATGAATTGAAACTCCTGAAACCATAGACTTAAATAAATCTTTGTTCCTGAATTGACTTATGCCAGGTATTTCATCACAGAGTCGAAGTACCACTGTAGTTCCATCTTCTGAAGGGTGTGGCAGTATCATAAGATGTTATGTAAATAAATTAAATAGTTACCTCCCCCAGTGGTCTGGAGAGAAATATAGATGAATATGTGTCATAAAGAGGTTAAATCAATGGAGGAAGAATTTCATTTAACTTAGGAACTTATGAAAAAGTTAAATTTTCCTTAAGGGCATGTGATCTCCCTAGGTTTTGTAGACGTTGTTTCTCTTGATCACTTTCATCAGAGTGTGATTAATTTAAATATCCCTAAATATCCATACTGCTTCGCTTTTTCTATCTGTATCTTTAGGATAAATAGGAAAACAGTTTTATTCTAAGGAAATTTTATTCTGTTGAAGAAAATACTTCATGCAATGTAACATTAATTGGTCACTTAGTCATTTTAGCTCAGAGTCCATTTTAAATCATGATAAACATTATCCTTACCTCTAAATAAATAAAAATTTGACAAGGCTGGGAAGTAACCAATCTAATACAATTCAGTTTGGAAATAGCTAATATGTAAAGATATGAAGTGTGATAGAAAAATATGACTAATATTTAAATTTTTAAAATTATTACAGTAACAGACGCATTGCCATTAAAGCCCCCTCAGAAGACCCCCCCCCCATTTTGAATACTTTTATGCCATCCTTAAACTTTCTGAAGTACCTCTGGAGGCTTTATTTTGTGTCTTTGGATGCCCTCTTGTGATTGCGTCTGTGTCCTGAATCAGTCCAAAATGTCTGCTTATTTTAGTCATTTTTTTTCTTTGAGGAAGAGCCAAAAGTTGCACAGTGCTGGATTCTGTGAATAAGGTGATGAGGATGCTTTTAAGAGGTACCACACCTCCAATTATATAGAGATACCATGCTTTCTATTGATAGGAAAATATCATATTAAAAGAAGTAAGACTACTCAATATAAAATTCTGTGGCGCAAAGCAATGAGTAAATTGAAACAGATTTGGTAGTCACTTGCAAGGTAATTCAACTAATAATATCTGAAAGCCAACTGCACAATCATTGTTTCATTATTAAGTTGATCACTTCAACCCATCTTAATTAACTGGGAATCTTCTGTATCAATCTTTTCTGATCAAGAAATTCTCCTTTCTTCCATATCTCTTTGTCAGTTTATCTCTGTTAATTTGATAAAATATCTGTAAAATCTCATTCAAATTGTATTCTTTTGTATAAAAATATACTTCACTGAAGAAAGGTTTTCTAAAGAAATTTTGGTTACCACAAACCATTAGTATTAATACTTAATACATGCTAATGTAAATAATTTATGTGCAACTGGAATTAAATACAATTCTACCTCTAAAATTTAAGTAGATGAACAGAGAGAAATTGAAGAGTTGAGTTTACTGATGGATGAAAAATTTGTCCAGAATAGGAAGCCAGTGATTCAGAATGTTGCTTTGACTCAAATCCTCTACTTTTAGTGTCCCTACTTTCATTCTTTTCAGATTAGAAGGGGATTAAAAATAGATACCACACAAGAAATAAAGTAATATAACTATGTAACACATAAGGATTGTACTGGCCAGTGTAGGCTAAATTATAATGCAATTAATGGACATTCCCTAAATACCTGTTTAAAACAACTAAGACGTTTCCTTTTACTCTACAGATCCAACATGGGCCAGCTGAGACTCTCCATTGCTTCAGAGTCCTTAGGGACTCAGGTTAGTGGGCTATCAGTCCCTTCTAATTCAATGGGAACCCACTAGGAATAAAGTGCTTAGTCACTGGCCTTGGCAATGGGCTACAATTGCTTCTACTCCCAGCTCAATGGGAAAAATCATTCACAAAGCCTCACCCAGGTGAAGCTAAAAGCATAAGCTTTCCAAAGAGCCTGGAAAGAGAGTAGAAACAGGTAAGGTTGGGCAACTGAATGACAACCACAGTGTTGCTGGGGTTGGTTTTCTGTCATCAGTGTGATATCTTCACCATTTCAGTTTGCTTTCCTATCAGTTATGGATACTTTCAACAGGTGCTATGTGTAATTTTGTTTCTTTCTCATCATGGATTGTCTTATTCTTTGCTCTGCCTCTAGGTAGCCAATTGTTGATGGACAAATTTCTTACCCTCTCCAAGCTTAATTTTATCAACCATAAAATAAAGAGATTAGGAAAACTTTAAGAGATTTGCCATGTTAAACATTGTATGCCTTCACAAGAAGGCAAAATAAATCTTTCTCCTTTGATTATCTTGCACTGGCCAGGCAGCAAACAAGTGGTTGGGAAGACAGAATCCAACAATGAAGAGATAAGCAACAGAGGGCCACTGGTGCTGAGCAGGAGAGATATTAAGGATGAACTACTGAGGTAGAATTAGGCTCCAATCTAAAAATTTAAAGACAGATAAGAAATAGTGAAAAAATGGTCAATTCTAGGGTCTTTTGACATTCAGCTTTTATTGACTGGCCATGGGAAGACATTTACTTACTTCAAGTATCAACTACTAACTCTCTAAGATCTCAGTGAAATATACCTAGGGCTTATGATTTTTTTGTTTGCTTAGTAAGGTCATGATTGTTACAAATGTCTTTCTCCAAGTGGCAAAGTAACCAAACTACAGCATGAGATTTTTCCAAAGCAGACTAACCTCTCATCAGTTCAATTAGAAAAAAGCACACTACAGAAATAAATAACAGCAATTGTCTTGGTAAGTCGTGTTTCTAAGAATTCAGATCATTTTCATTGTTCTAACCTGCATTTTAAATTATGCACACTCTTCTTAAAGTATGACTTTCTAAAATAAGCACACTGGTTCAAGAAATCAGGTATATAAATGTAACGAAGCCATGAAAGGTGAGAGAAAATGTATGGACTTGAGATGCCTCCATTGAGGCAAAGCTCTGGAGTAGATTATTGGGGTAGAAGAGAGTGGAAAAGAGTCTCAAGGTCCTGGGAAATGACTACAGACACAGCAGAGGGAAGACTCTGCTTACAAATATTTATCTGTTTATATATTTACACTGCTCTCTTTGTTGTCACCTTATCTAATAATTTAACTGATCAGCCTTTACATATGGAAAATGTGCCTAAAAGTAAAGCTCACCTAGAGAAATCAAATGTGAGAAATGGAAAGTGATTCTTAATCAGGGAAATTGAGAACCTAGGTCCATTCCTGCCAAGACCTGAAGCTGTTCAGTACTTCTGAAATTTTCCATTACAAAACCCACTAATTTTGCTTCCTTTGGTTAGGATAGACTTAGCTGAGTTTCTTCCATTTGTATTGGAAAAATGACTAACTTGTATATGGGATGGAGGATTATTGAAAAGCCATTCTGGTAGGAAACAGCTTCAGCAAAGTCATTTCAGGAGAAAATCACAGAATTTATTCAAACTAGAGTATGCATTAAATGGAAAGATGGGAGGTAGGTCTAGAAAGGAAAATCCTTTGAATTTCCTAAGGAATGTGGATTTTTTTCTGTAGGAAAAAGGAATGGTGAAAAGTTTTCAGGTAGCAAGTGAAATGTATGAGCTATGCTTTTTGAAGAGTTTCCTAGTGTAAAAAAGTAGGAAGATTTAGAAGGGGGAGATTTAGGAGTTTATTATAAAAGAAAAAACATGCCCATCGATAATCAATCATTTTGGTAGTGGATAGGAAGTCTGATTATATATATGAAGTAGAGTACACAGGAGGAGAAAGCAGGATTTATTCTGAGATTTTAAGTTTTTTCCCTGTCTAGTGAAATGGTAGGTATTCAATAACTGGGTTTGAAAGGCTGGTTATGCAGATAAACAGAGGTATTCTACTGGCATATTATTAGATATAGATGAAGGGAATATATTTGATATTAAGCCAAGGTTATGCTAAATTATTTAATACTAAAAATATAGAAGAGAGAAAGCATATTCTTTATCAGTCTCTAGGATTCAAAACCCAAATGACTATTTGTCAGTTTGTCTGAAACATAAATAGTGATTATGGAAAGTAAATAATTATCTTTCTCATTAAATTGAAGAGGTTTTATTTATTTATTTTTCTAGTGCTGGGGTTCAGACTCAGGGATATGTGCATGTTGGGCAAGTGCTCCACCACTGAGCTACTCTCCCAGCCTTGGTGAGTGTATTTTGAAAGAAGCTCTAAATCTTCTCAGGAATGAGGTCAGTGTGTATTACTTTAGCCTAGGGGTACACATTGGCAACCTACAAGACGGAGATCAAGACTATAGGAGAGAGTTCTCTGGGCCAGATTGTTATTATTCTAGACATCAAACACAATTCCAGTAGGCCGTTTATCTTTCCTTTCCCTCCTCCAGTTCCCGTCTTTCTGCGTGGTGCATCTCCATTCCCTTGGCACAGGGAGAACCTGCTTCAGGTTTTCTAAAGTACAAGTCTGTCCCTCCTAAACCTTCAGTCCCATGTTCCATCATACCGTTATGACTAAATTTTCCTTCCTTGATAGTTGCCTAATTTTCAAAATTGCTTCCTTTTCTACTCCTCTTCAGTCATTTTTATTCTTTACTTGGAACTCTGAGGAAAATTTTTATTTTATTTTATTTTAGGACTGCTTGCAGCCTGGTATCAGCACTCATATTGTTCATTTGGCTGAACTATGACACCTGGTTATTTAATCAAACACTCATCTAGATGTTGCCTTTTTAAATTAGCTGATTTTAAGAAAAGGAGATTACTATACATACTGTGTGCAGGTCTCATCTAATCAGTTGCAGTCTTTAGGAGCAAGCATAGGTTTCCTGGTAAAGGAAGAAATTTTGCCTCAAGACTGAAACAGAAGCTCTTACTGTTTTTCCCAGCCTGCTGGCATGCTCAACACATTTTGAACTTGTCAGCCGATACACACATAAGCCAATTCCTTCCTGTCTACATCTGTTTACCTATCTATCCACTTATCTATGTCCTATTGGTTCAGTATTTCTGGAGACCCCTGATTGATATAAACTCAAGCTATTTGTGTGGTGCTGTGATTGGATAACAGCTAAACTTAAGTAACAGTGTTAGCAGCATTTGTGAGATGCTACCAAATATTTTGAAAAGAAACTTAAATTTGTCTTCACAGTATAGTTCAAAGGAGCTGGCTATACCTACCTGTTCAGACTGGTCCTTAGATTTAGGGGCATCTATTGGTGGAGTAATCAAAAATATGATTGCAAGCTGAAAATGCTGGAAGCTATTAACAGTGAGGGAAACTTCCCAGGTTAAAATCAATACATTGTGCTTGGAATTGGAGATTGGAATGAAATCTTGGTCATTATTCCCTCCAACTTTCTTATTTCAAAGATAATGAAATATTTCACTTAACATTATGTTCTCAAGTTGCATCCATTTGCTGTGATTGCCTCAGTTTATCTTTATTTATGGCAGAGTAGTAATCCATTGTTTATAAATGTTTTCTTTATTCATTCATCTATTGATGAACCCATACACTGTTTCCAAGATCTAGCTATTATTAATTGTGCTGCTATAAACATGGATTTCATGTATCCCAGTAATGTGATGACTTCAGTACTTTTAGGAGGATATCTAGAAGAAGGATAGCTGGACTGAATTAAATTCCTATTTTTAAGTTTTTGAGGAATCTCCACACTGATTTCCATAATGGTTGTGCTAATTTACATTCCCACCAATAATATGGAAGAGTTCCTTTTTCCCCACATTCTCACCAGCATTTTTTATTACTATATTTGATTGTTTTGATGATAGCCATGCTTTGTGGAGTAAGATGGTATCTCGATGTACTTTTAAATTGAATTTCTATAATGGCCAGAAAGATAAACTGAAAGTAGGAAGAAGTTCAAATAATTCCCCGAATCATCTATAATGTTCCATAACTATTATAAGACACATGCTAATTTGTTTTATTTACACTACTAGTTTCTCTGTTCATTGAAAAGAAAGTTTTGTCCTTTTACTTGTTGGTTTCTCTTTTTAAGGAGTCTTTTTTTTTTCTATGAATTGTTCCCTCAGTAACATTGTAGCCATTCTTCTCAGATCATGATACACAGTATATTAATCATTGTTATTCTCTATTTTATCATGAGATTTTGTTTTATTTTTTCATAGAAGTAAGAAGAGTATTTTTAAATTTTTTACTAATTCCTACTTGTGTTACATTACAATAAAAATTTTAAAAATGCAAAAAAGATAATGAAATAGAAGTTCAAGGAAAATTAAGTATGCTGTGCAAACTCAAAATCATTGGGCTAATAATGTATCTTTTGAATTTTTTTCCACTTGAAGATTTTTAATATTTCCTTTTATTATTAAGCATTTTGCTAATGCATGTTTTTTTTTATTTTGGCCTGGACAGTATTCCGTGATATAAATGTGCTAAAATAATAATGAATCTGTACTTAGTGCTCTTTAGTTATATTTACACTTTCATGCCTCTTCCAAGCACACCCCCCCTCTGAACAGCATATTCAACTATGAACTCATCAATAGATTAATCCATTGATGAGTATAGTACCACCATCATGCAATCACTTTCCAAAAGCCTGATCTCTGAGCACATGAGATTCTTTTGGGGGCCATTTTAGATCTAAAGCATATCACATTCTATAAACAGAGTCTTATTTTAATACTCATTACTCTATTAATTAGCAAAGTTGAATTTTTTCACTCTAATCTTGCTAGTTGTATATACTTTATATATTTTAATATACTTCCCCACGTTTTAAATTGGAGTTTATACTCTATTGATTGGTAGAAATTTAAAAAAAGGAAATACAGTACACGGTGGGTGTTTTTATAATTATTGATATTGTCATCATTTGCTTTGTCATGGTTAATATTATGATGTCTGCTGCTAGAATGCTATCTAATACTTAGGAAGAAACTATGAAGTTTACACTGCCTAGGGTCCAATAGCCCATTTTAGGCTGATCAGAAGGTAAAATATATCCATATTTCTTTGGGAAAATGCACCAAAGTATATCCCAATTATGCTGTTGATTTTTAAATATTTCACATGCATCTTTTAGCCAGGCTGTGTTGTCTCTGGAATAAAATAAAGATGTGGTTTATGCTTCAGGCAAATGTTTAATGGCATGCAAACCACTCCACCTCTTTGGTTTGCTCTCTAACTAGTCACTGGTATTCTTTTCTTGGCAATTGTGGGAATTCACCTCAAAGAATGTATAAATTGCAAAGTGCTTCCTTTTTTATATAACATTTTACATTATTCCTCTATTTCTCCCTCTAGAAAGTGTGAAATTGTGTATCTTAAATGAAATCTGTGTAGCAGTTTTTTTATCTTTTTAAATATTTAGCGCTACATAGTGTTTACTTTCTATGTTTCATTCTCGAATATTGTGTTTTATAGGAGACTATGGGGGAGTTTTCTTTTTCATTTTCATAGTAGGTCTCACACTCCTCTGGGCTTGTGTTCATTCATTTTCAGGCTCCTGTACTTGGCCTCTTCCCCTGGGGAAGAAAAAGTATTTATGATAGGTTATTACATCAAGCAGCTTTTAGTGAGGAAGCATGGGAGAGACTGCTCACATATCTGGAACAGTGTAGTGCATTGCAAGTGAGAACTGAAAAATACATATTAAACTACTTTTCATGTTTGGTTATGGAGAGTTTTTTACCTCCTCAAATGAGTGACTGTATGTAGTTTGTTTATTACAGTTCCTGACACATGGTTGATATGTAATAAAATTGGTAGTTTCCTTCTTTATCAGTTAGGGCTCTTTAGAAAAACAGAACCAAGAGGACTTCTTTACATCTATTTGAACACAGAAGAGATTTATTTTAAGGAATAAAGCATTTGTTCAAATAACTGTGGAAGAACATCTCTGAAACTGGTAGGAAAGGCTAGCAGGCTAGAAACTCAGCCCAGACTTGATGTTGCAGTCCCGAGTCTGAAATCTGTAGGGTAAGTTTCAGGCTGGAAAGTCAAGATTTTTATGTTTCATTCCTGACACAGATTCCTAGCACTCTAGGAAATCTCAGTTTTTGTTAAGACATTCAATTGATTAGATGAGGCCTATGTATCTTATCCACAGCCATCTCTTTTACTTACAGTCAACTAGCTGTGGAGGTTAATTATCTACAAAATACCTTCAGAGTAACATCTGTCTTGGTATTGGACCAAACAACTATCATAGCCAGGCCAGGCTGACATATAAAATTTCCGTCATACCTTCTTTGTACACTCATTTTTTCTCACATGTAAAAGGGAATGAGTCTCTCTCAGGAAACCAGGAATCATTTCCTCCTCAGTTTCAAGATTTCAGTTTCATGAACTGAGATTTAGGCACAGTTTTGAATAAGAGAGACAAAAGAAGTTTTGTGCTGGTTTTGGAAGTAAGAACAGCAGAAGGATAGGTGAAAGATGATGCCCCTGCTTTCTTCACAGCAGTAAGGACAGTGGCAGCTTGGAGGAGAGCAGGAAGGAATGGGCTTCCTCAAACAATTTCTTGCTACAGAATAGGGGTGCTATGGACTAAATGAGGTAAGGCCTGCTGTCATTCTCTGGGAGAATCCTCTGTGAGTCCAAAGAAATGTCCAGATCATTCTTCAATGTAGCAGTGTAGACCTAGACTGAGTCCTCATCCCATCTAGACTGAGAATGAGCATTGGAGAAACAGTTTCTAGGAGCAGAAAGAGAATGGGCTTGAGGGGCTGGGGATTTAGCTCAGTAGTTCTGCCACCTGCCTCACAATCATAAGGACCAGAGTTCGATCCCCGGTACCAAAAAAAAAAAAAAAAAAAAGAGAGAGAGAGAGAATGGGCTTCAATGAAGCAGAGGAATTCATCCTGTGTTGCTGGTGAAGTTGCTCAACTTCAGGTATGTAGGAGGATAATAATATCAACCCCCAACCTATTAAATAGGGCAAATGAGTTAAAACTATGATAAATTTTTAAATCCGTGTCAATCAGCAAATTCAAAGCACAGTACTATAATTAGAAACTCCTGATTACCCCTAGAATATCCTTGTGGGCCAAATTAACTCATACTGAAAAATTTTAGCACTTATTTTAATCTCAGATATAGCCTGGTTCAAATGAGTTGATTTTAAAATTCTGAGCCTGAAGGGACACCTACCCTATGTGTAAGATAGATTCCCTTTAGAGATGGAATCTTTTGTTATTTCAGAAACTTGGTGCCAGTCTTTCTGAGGTCATGGTCAACAACTTAAATTTGAAAACTTAATCTAGCAACTCAGGGTGCAAATTTTTAATGCACAGAATATGGTTTTTCGAAGTAACTAATGTGACTATTAGATTTATTGAATGAGTGACTTTACCGTATACTCTTATAAGGTCTGCTTATGTATTATGAGCATACTTGTTATATGGTCACTTCAGCTGTTTTAAGTAAGATAAGTGGAAATACATCCAATAGCTAATTTTTAAGACGTCTCTTAGAACTGACATTTGGGTAGGGTATTATTTGCTGGTACTTCAATTTACTGCCTTTTGAAATATTTCTTTTTAATGATTATTCATTTTGAGAAACACAAAATAAATACACAGTGATCTCTTTCTTTTTAACAGAGACTTTTCCTTTTTCAGCTAAGAATCTTGAGCCTCCCATAAAATTTCCTGTATTAGTGTTTGTAGATAATAGTATAAATGACTTAAACGTTACCTGGGTTATTTACATAGGAGGGAATGATACAATACAGTAATAATGAGGGCAATGAATTTTGGAAGCTGAAAGGTTAGTTACATGAATCATAATTCTGAAGACTAAGCACCATATATTCGCATCAGTAGGCTGGTATTTGTTTAATGTGATTTTTCAGAAAAAGTTATCAGAAAAGCTTTCCCTATAATCAGCCATATGACCTCCAGGAGGCAGTTAAGAAAAATGTAATGGTACTATTTGATATAGTATAGGTTGTGTCTTTGGCAGTGGTCCAGTTTTTTTCCAGTCTTTATTCAGTAGGGAGTAAAATTATTGCCTCGTAAAACAAGAGAAATGTCCAGTTATTTCTTAAGTAGAACCCTATTAACTTTAACGCTGTCACAAGTTCCTTCCACAATAATAAAATCTTTCCAGCCTGTGGCAAGGGGGATGTTACATGCCCTACATTAGTAATCCATGGACAGTTATTTTGAAAAACATATATTTCCTTGAAAGACCCAATTTTGAAAGAACTAATTCTTAGAAATGATGTTTCGATGAACTGCTGGATTTAGAATTTTTTGTTTAACCTTTTGCCTATGTCAAAACTATGAGGCCAGATATAATAAAGTGAGCCTTAATATCAAGGAAATTTTATTATTAAGAGAGTTTGATTATTGAAATGCATTATAATGTTTCACCATAAAATCATTGAATTAAACTTCAATTTATTTGGCAAACCTGGATAGATATCCCTAGTTTCCATCTGAATATTGCCAGTGTGTATAAAGTCTGTTTAGACCATAATGAAAGTTGTAGTTCCCTTTCTGCAAAATAGGCAAATAAAATTTTTGCTCACAAAGTCTAGGTGAGAATGAACAGAATTAATTTGAGAAAGAATAATAGTTCCTACAAAAGAGGACCCCAAAGGTCGACTTTGGTCCATTCTGTTTGGGATGTATATTATCAAGAATTAGCTAGGAACTAATATCAGATTTAACTAAGGGTAGTGTCAGTCTCCATACACAAAATCTAATACCTTTGACTCAGGGTGAGCCTCTGAGAACCAAACCCTTTGCAGCCATTTCTACTTATTCCTTAGCTGAGATTTTTGCATTCAGCAAAGCTAGGTCTGGGATTTGTATAACCATATCTGAGTTATTCTTGTCCAACCTATATAAATAGAATTTTGTTAGACTGCAAGTCATAGAATCTGAGCTGAGTTCCTCCAAGAGTAAACTTTAAGTCAAAAACTTTGATGAAAGAATGAAACAGAGATAAAAGAAAAGCCAATAAAGTATTTGTTAAAGAGTAAGTTAATTCTTTTTGTAACGGGCTCAGAACACTGAGGAATTTTAAGAAACCAATAGGAAGAGCCTGAGAATTGTTCCCTGGAAGGATACAAACTATGCATCATTAGTAGAAAGTTACCCTCATGGGTGCGAACTACCCGTAGTACTGAGTTGTAGTCGTGACATGCTAAATGAGTATTCACAGGAGTAAAAAAAGGCCTGTCCCTGGAAACTATCAATGAGATAAAGATATTCCCAGATAGAAGGATATAAGGGAGGTTTCCTTGAGTATGCCTGGGCAGCGGGGGAGTCTTTTCCTTGGTATAAATAGTCATCCACTTTGAGGCTAGGGCACAGGAAGATTTTTTTTTTATTATTTGTGAGAACTTTTCTTTTGTGAGATTAACTTTATACTTCTTGGGAGCAACACCAATCATTGAAATAATTTTAAGAGGTACCAGATGTGTGATTGTGCAAATAAATGAATGCTTTAGAAATATTAATATACTCAAAACATTACATTATAAGTAACAGAAAGATCAATATGTAAATCTCCTCTTAAAAATTCAGGAAATTTCTCTCCAATAATAAATTTGCTTTCAGGAAGAAAACTAGTACTTCTAAACAAAGAATCTGAGTCAATGGAGAGTAGGATCTTAATCATTCTGCTTGGTAGATTGAGCCTGTGATGAATATTCACTAACAATCAATCAATAAGCTATTTTTCCTATTTTTTATACTAGAGTTGAAACATAAAAATGAAGAAAAGCAAACATCTTCTAATTATTCAGAAGAATAATGACCACTGTCAACATGTTCCACCACCTTCAGACATAACACTTTTCATCAGAATAGTTTCCTACACCTTTAGGTTAAGGATTCTTTTGCTACCTTCCCCATTATCAATATTTGAGGTCTACCAAAACAAACACAATGGAGACTTGAGGCACTTACACAAAGTGCAAAAATAATTTTTTTTTCATTTTCTTTAAATTGGTTAGGTAAAGCAAAATTATATTGTACAACATTGTACAATTATACAGAATTGACATGGCCCTAGATGGTATAGTGACTGAAAATTTATTTCATGGATATAGAGTGGGCCCTGGAGTCTCCTGAAGAATATAATGGCTACATTTCCATGCTTGAGCACATGTACAAGTAGAGTTTTAAAGTTGTTGTGTGTCAGACTGAATTTCTGGTTTTTTTTTTTCAATTAATGATGGTATTTTTTTTCCAGCACATCTTAAAATAGAATGCAGTGATGCAGGTTAGTTATTTTGTTATTTGATTGTTCTAAACAGTTAATTAAATAATTTTGAACAAAATAAAATTTGAGACTCTTAAATTTTGTAATTGAAATATTTGGTTAGGTTTTAAACATAAATTAAGTAGCTAATAAATTTCCTGTTTTTCTCTATGTTGCATAGATATGATATTTGAGATATAGGATAGTTCAGGTATTCAGGTTTTCTTTCTTGTTTCCTTGCTTGCTTACCTTATTATTTTTATCCTTTTTTATCCAGGCAACTTTAAGGGAATATACACATATATAATTTTAAAAACATTTTTTAAAATAAAAAGATCATCTCTATTACACTAGTATGTATTGAACTCAACTTACAATTTTTCCAGAATACCATTCAAAATCAAGATTCTCAGGAACCCTCATATTTAAAAAATATTTATTCTTTGTTTCTTTTCAGATTTTTTTAGTGAGTGTTTAATTTTTTCTCTAAAATATATTTCATTGACAAATAACACTTAAAATATTTTTTATTGTTTTATTACTCACTAATTCATGCAAATTTGTTCTACACCTTGTTTTTGCTAAATACAAAACAACCTTTTCCTTCAACTTGTAAAAATAAAAACTGAATTCCTTGGCAGCAATATTATCAAAATAGTCTTCACATAACTGCTTTTCTACTTCTTCACTATATTATCAAGACTGGTATCTGCAGGGTTTACTAAATTTTGAACTTTATAATTTAAATCCAATCTTTTTTTAAAACTCAAGACCAATTTCTCTGCTCTTTGGATTACTGATTTTGGAAGATGAGAGTGAAAAATGCCCTTAAAAGTGGGGCTCTTTCAACTGGAAATGTTGGTTTTATATATGCTACCTCTCAGCCTTCCCTAATGATTTTTAGCAGAAGGGTTTGAAAGCAAGTGAAAAGATTGAAGTGGCTTTTACTTGTGTAGTTTTGAGTGAAGAGCCTTCCAAACACAAATCACTTTCTTTTTTTTTGTCTAAATGTGAACTTGGTGTCGATGAAAGGGGTCATGCAGATAACTGTTGGTCCTGTAAAGTGTTTTCTGGAAAATACATGGCATATGGATAAAAATTCTACTTCTTACTTGGTGATATACCTCTGATTTAAGACTCTCAGTATGTAGGCCAAAGAAATAGTTTTTTCTCAGTGATCAGAGATTTATGAAAATTTCAGCTTAACCCACTGAAAAAACATGGGCAATGCTTGAAATGGGGGTTGAAAGCAATAGCTTGCTGAATTTTGGGAGCAAGACAACCTTAGAATTTTCTTATATATGTGAAAAAATGTACTTTCTTTAAAAGACATGCTAAACATGCAAAATATACTAATTTTAACATATATTCTCACTATTTTGCCAACTGTGAATGAGCAAGTAGTGATACATTTCTGACGAAAAACTTCGGCTTAAAGCAATTTTTATGTTTTAGCAGTCTGAAAAATCAGGATGACTTTAGTCTAGAAATATGAAAATAGTTGAGTTCTTATCTTCCTATTTTGAAAGTGCTTGTGGATAAGTTGATCTGAGTGTCTAGAATTGATGTTTCTAATGGTTTCTGTATTGACAACGGAACTTATGATCCCAAGTTTTTCATTGTGTTCTTCTGTTGAAAATAAAGGGATGCATTTTCATCTCAAGCGTGGGGACCTAACAAAATCCTTAGGACATATTTTGAATATATTTCATTCTATGTCTGATTGAGTATGTAGCTATTACTTTTCATAATATACTTGTGGTTGTATAGGTGGGTCTAAATCACTGACAGGAATAGGAGAGGCTTGGCTTATAATATTAGGCATGAATTTTAAACAATGATTTTCTTTTGAAAATGGTTTCTGCCTAGTCATTTCTGCAAAATTTTCATTAAAATAGCTCTAAAGATATTTGAAAAGGTGAAATCCACAATAATGTTCAGGACTAATACTCATTTGCCACAACTTTGCAGAACATTCTACTAATTGCCAGTCTAGTACAACTCTATTGAAAACCACATGGCTGAGTGGTTAAGTACATAGATAGCAAACAGATCCCAAACCTATTCTCTATTCTCTCACCATCTTGCTTTGTGACTTGGCCAATTTACTTTACCTGTTGGTGTCTCAGTTTATTCACCTGTAAAGGAGGTCATAATGGATCCTACTCCACAACCCAGAGTTTCAAATGGATTAATACATGTTTATATAGTCTTCGAACAATTCTCATAATACTATGAGCTGAAGAAAATGTTATCTATTATTATTCAGTGGCCTAATCTTACTATGTCTGCTTGACATTAGGTATAAAAGCACTTTATTCAGTTAAAAAGGGCTAAATCAACAACTGACAATATACAATATTGTCTTTTTGAAGCATTCACTGTCTTACTTTCTCTCAGTTGTGTACAACTCAGCAAAGCTCTGATTTGGTACAGGACAAAATAGACTTCTCTTGGCAGCAATGATTTCTGTAGTTTTATGTCCAATGGGATTCTTTTGAATGTCTCTATTCCTAATATCTCTTCATCAAACACATGTTTTATAATATGGTAATCAAGCTGTGATGAAATCTTTTTTTAACCTGTGAGGAACTAAACTTCAGAGATATAAAGTGAACTGGCACCAGGATTGAGAAAGGAACTTTGATTCAGATTTCATTATAATGACCTTCAAAGAATGCCTATATTTTTCCTTTTTCTCTTCCTGTTATTTTTTGGTATCTTTCAATAGATTCAAATTGAGCATCTTTCCGGTGAGTTAGTAATGTACCTATTAAATTGATCCATTTATCAACTTTCATCTCTCTACACTATATTTTTGTTTTTTGCAATAAGGAGAAGTATATTCTACTTAAGCAAGAGACGTTAAGTTATGAAGAAACAGTCAACTCAATAAGAAATCCAAATTCTTCCTAGCCAGAAGCCTGCCCAGACAGCAGTTGGCATGGATGCACAGGCCCTAGCCAGGGCCCTTCCCAGACACCAGCAGCTTGGGTCTGCAGGCCCCAGCTAAAGGCCTGCCTGGAAAACAGCTGTGCAGGTGTACAGGTCCTAGCCAAAACCCCACTGAGAGACCATCAGTAAGTGTACATAGATCCCAGCCAGAAACTTGTCAGATAGCAGCAGCTCAGCAGCCTAGACCCCAGCCAGAAGCCCGGCTGGCCAACAGCCCATTGTAGGGATCCAGAAGGCCATCATTCTGAACCCAGGTATTGGCATAGTGGTGAACAACAGGGACAAAGCCTCTGTGAGGATTATTGAGAAATGAAGCCCACTGGGAGAGCACTCACCTCAATAAAGGCACAGCAGACTGGATTGGTTGAAATGAGAAGAAACCTTAACAAGTCTTAAAACCAGACTTCCAGATCACCAAAGGCAACTCCAAGAGCAATGACATGGAACAAAGTAAAACTCAACCACCTGGACTCCCTGAAGTGGCAAAGAAAATGGGCCTGGAAAAAATAAAATCAGAAATAATTTACCAGATAACAAGAGAGATTGTGTCCATAGTGAAAGACATGTTTAATAACTCTAGAGCAGACACAGATTAAAAAAAAAAATAGAAGAGCTGAGGAACATGATGGAATCTCAGTATAGAAAACAAATGGAATCCATGAAAGAGATGCAAACAGATTTCCAGGAGATTAAAAGGACCATTGAAAGTTTACACAGCAGAATGTGCAAATGTGAGGACAGAATATCAGATATAGAAGACAGGATTGTGATTAGTGACCATGAAAAGAAAGATTTCTTAAAAATAGAAAGAGACAATGAGAAATCAATCCAGCATCTGCTAGATGATGCAAAGAAGAATAATGTAAGACTAATCAGAGGCAATGAAGAAACAGGAGATACTGAAAATGACATTAAAAAAAAAAAAACTGTTCACAGAAGCAATGGCAGAAAACTTCCCAAGCAGGGGAAAAGAACTTGACATACAAGTAAGTAAGGCATATAGGGCTCCAACTAGCTGAGATTAAAAAAATCTACACCTATGTACATAGTAGTCAAGATTCCAGAAACCTAAAAGAAGAACAAAATCCTACAGAGAAAAGAAACAAATCACATACAAAGGAAAGCCCATCAGAATCACAGCAGACTTCTCAATACAAACCCTCAAGTCAAGAAGAGCCTAGAGTGAAGTATTTTAAGCCCTAAAGAAAACAACCTGCAGTCCAGATTGATATATCCTGCAAAGCTATCTTTCAAAATCAATGGAGAAATAAGATACTTTCATGACAAGGAGCACCTGAGGAATGTCATGAATACCAAACCAGCACTCCAAAAATTTTAAACAATATCCTAGGACAAAACAATGAGGACCCAAACCCCACAAAGCCCAGCAGAATGAATCAACCAGGCAACAAGAAATGAAATGCAAAGGGAGAGAATCCAACAGGAAAAGGTCATGACAAGGATAAGTCAATACATATCAAGTTATAATGATCAATATTAATGATCTCAATTCACCAGTCAAAAGAAATAGACTGGCAGAATGGGTCAAGAAGCAAGATCAAACAATATGCTGCATATAAGAAACACACTTAATTCAAAAAGAAATTCATAGACTGAAAATTAAAGAGTAGAAAACAATATTCCATGTGACAGGTCCCCCAAAAAAGCAGGAGTAGCTGTCCTCTTTACAGATAAATGGATTTCAAACTAACACCAGTGAAGAGAGACAAAGAAGGACACTACATCCTTGTAAAGGGAACAATCCAAGAGGAAGAGATGACAATCATAAATATATATGCAGCAAATATGAGTGTACCCAACTATATAAAACAAATATTAACAGAAATGAAAAATCAAATAAGCACTAATATGATAGTAGTGGGGGACCTCAATACCCTACTGTCACAAATAGATCAGCTAGACAAAAAATAAACAATGAAATACTAGAACTCAACCAAACTCACAAACAAATGGACTTAACAGATATTTACAGAGTGTTCCACCCCACAAAATTAGAATACACATTCTTTTCATCTGAACGTGCATCATTCTCCAAAATAGACCACATACTTGCTCATAGAACATGTTTAAGTGAAAAAGAATTGAAATAATCCCCTGTATATTATGAGATCATAGAGCAATGAAATTGGAGATTAATAGCAAAAGAAACCACAAGAATTTCATAAACACATGGAAATTGAACAACATACTTCTGAACAACCAGTGGGTCATAGAGGAAATTAAAGAAGAAATCAGACAGTTTCTACAGTTAAATGACAATCCCAATACAACACATTTGAATTTATGGAAAACAATGAAAGCTGTCTTATGAAGGAAATTCATAGCAATGAAAACTCATATTAAGAAAACAGAGCCAGCTCAAATAAACAACCTGCTGCTGAACCTCAAGCTTCTAAAAAAAAAAGAGCAGGACAAACCCAAAGCTCATACAAAGGAAGAAATTATGAAGATCAGAGCAGAAAGCAATGCAATGGAGAGTAAGAGAATGATACGAAATATCAATAAAGCATGGAGTTGGTTCTTTGAAAGAATAAATAAAATTGACAACCCCTTAGCCAACCTTATCAGAAAAAGGAAAGAAATAGCTCAAATCCATGCAATTAGGAATGAAAAGGGTGAAATTACAATAGACCCAGCAGAAATCCAGAGGATCATCAATACCTACTTTGAGAACCTATACATCAATAAGATGGAAAACACAGAAGAAATGGACAGATTTATAGATACATATGAATTACCAAAGTTGAAGGAAGAAGACTTAAAAATTTTAAACTCAATGTCAATCAACAAAATTGAAAATGTAATTAAAAACTTATCGACTAAGAAAAGCCCGTGTCCTGATGGCTTCACTGGTGAATTCTACAAGACATTTAGAGAAGTACTACTGCCACTACTGTTTAAACTCATCAATGAAATTGAAAGGAAAGGAATACTCCCAAATTCATTCCTGGAAGCAAGCATCACATTGATCCCCAAAGCAGAGAAAAACACAACTGAAAAAAAGAACTGTAGGCCAATCTCCCTAATGAACATACATACAAAAATCCTTAATAAGGTACTGGCAAACAAAATGGAGAAGGTCATCAAGAAGATCATACACTGTGACCAAGTGGGATTCATCCCAAGGATGCAGGAATGGTTCAACATTTGCAAATCAATAAATGTAGTCCACTATATTAACAGAGCTAAGGACAAAAACCATATGATCATCTTAATAGACACAGAAAAAGTGTTTGATGTAATCCAACACCCATTCATCATGAAAACCCCACAGAAAATTGAAATAGATAGTTTCTATCTCAACTTGATAAAAGTCATCTCTGAAAAACTGACAGCCAACATCATACTAAATGGTCAAAAACTGAAATCCTTCACACTAAAATCAGGAACAAGACAAGGATGTCCCCTATCGCCACTC
>NW_004624748.1:14961386-15037679 GCF_000247695.1 Heterocephalus glaber
TTTTAGCAGGTATTCCTCAGATAAAGGTCTAGTATCTAGAATATATAAAGAACTTAAAAAAATCAGAACCCCCAAATATAAAGACCCAATCAAAAAATGGGCATCTGAAATGAAAAGCCATTTCTCAGATAAAGAAGTAGAAACAGCAAATAAACATATGAAAAAATGTTCAACATCACCAGTCATTGGAGAGATGCAAGTCAAAACAATGATGAGATTCCACCTCACTCCAAAAAGAATGGCTGCTATCAAGAAATCAACTAATAACAAATGATGGCAGGGTTGTGGGGAAAAAGGAACCCTTATCCACTGTTGGTGGTAGTGTTGAATGGTGCAACCACTGTGGAAATCAGTATGGAGATACTTCAAAAACTAGGACTAGAGGTCCCATTTGACCCAGCTATTTCCCTGCTGGGTATCTTCCCAAAAGAATTAAAAGCATCATACCACAGCAATATATGTACACCCATGTTTATAGCGGCACAATTTGTAATAGCTAAAACTTGGAAACAGCCCAATTGCCCATCACCTGGAGACTGGATAAAGAAGATGTGATTTTTTTATAAAATGGAGTACTACTCAAAGAATAAGAAACTAGAGACATTTATAGCTAAATGGATGCACATTGAGGCCATACTCTTAAATGAAATAAATAGGACACATATGTGTAAATATCGAATAGTTTCTCTGGTGTGATAAAATGAAAGTATAAATAAGGATCAAAATGTATATTAGATAATGTGAAATTGGAAGAAAATTTCCAAAGGGGAACAGGAAGTGGGAGGGTTAGGGTAAAGGAAAGAAGGTAAAGGAATAATTATGAGAAAAGGAGAAAATGGAAACAAAGTGTTTGTAAATAGGGAAGGGTGGTGGTGTTGGGGGCGCAGGGGAATGGGGAAAAAAATAAGAACCAAGATATATCATGTACAGGTACAAATTCCCAATGATGAATGTCATCATATTATATATCTAAAATGTACCAATAAACTTAATGAATTAAAAAAGAAATTCAAATTCTGCTTCTGTGTTTCAACTATTTTGGGCTTGATTTGTACTACTAAGAGTGCAAACACCTGTGTCCTTATTTGTATCTCCTTGACATTGATATGTATATGTGTTTTTATTTATTCCTTAGACATGAAATGCAATAAGGTGCAGCTTAGTAAAAAGGTTAACATCAAGGTAGAAATAGTTATTCATGTGTAGTATTTATTATTGGGCCATCCATCTAATTTACTATCTGAATAAATTTCCAATAGATCAAATAGATCAAAGTTCTTTTTTTTTTTCTCCCTGATGTGTTCTCTCGGTACAATAAATTTTGTTCTTGATAATGGATTTATTGGTCCTTTCCTGATCATGAGCCTGAAGCTATCTCAACAAAGTCCATGTCACAAGGAGTTTGTAGCAAATTAAACCAAATCAGACAATCAGCATTCATTAAATATTAGGCTAGTTGGCTGGATCTAGTTATCAGTTATTAACTCAGCATGACTCAGCTTCTCCGTGCTGTGCTTCACATTGCAGGGGCTGAAAGTCTGTGAATAGCATTTTTTAAAAAAGAAATCTGTCAATAGGGTTCTAGGTTAGATTTTACCAAAAAGTGGCATCAGTGTAAGATTTCAAAAGTGGAGAGAGAGGCAGAAAACATCATTCATCAAGTAGTGGAGGGTTGGCAGACAGGATTTAGAAAAGGCCTCTAGGCATTTCCCTGTGAATTACTTTATTGCTGCAGGCAGCTGTTGTCCTTGCTAGCAGTTTCTCAAAGTTCTGGGTAGTTTCCTGACTCTGAAGCCTAGTGACAAGTCTGAGAACTACAAACAGTTTTCCCAGACTCCACTCTTTCAGCGTTTTCATTGCTTACTACCTTGAGTTAAATCTCTGCTTGAAAAAGCCTAAATTATTGACATTAATCAAGATTAATTCACTATGAGATTCATCAAGATGCCTCAAAGTTCTTGTTTCTCATTTTTAAAATGAAAACTTGGCATTACAGTATCCACGTTATGTAATCTTGGGTCTAGCCAGAACGTGCTCTAGAAATGTATTTCCTTTAAAGCAAGGAAT
Source organism: Heterocephalus glaber (assembly GCF_000247695.1). Next base: position 14,963,454 of record NW_004624748.1, read on the forward strand.
AAAGAAAAGCCTTGTACCAGTGAATGTTAACTGTCCAGATATGCTTATGTAAAAGTATTATTTGGATTACTCAGTCACAGTATCAAAAAATTAATGTTACCTTTAAACATTTGATTTTGAATAAAAATATGAAGTTTTGGGTCATTTTTAAAAGTCAGAAGGGCTGGGTGTGGTGATGCATGCCTGTTATCCCAGCATTCTGGAGTTGGAGACAGGAGAATCACCGTGAGTTCAAGGCCAGCCTAGGCTGCATAGTAAGACCTTGTCTCAAAAAGAAAAAAAAAAAAAGAGTCAGAAGGTCTGACAACCCTGGCATGAATTTCTCCACACTAGCAGTTGGCTGGAGCTGAGGCACAGCTGCTGCATCCTCATCTTGTCCTATTGGCTTCCCAGGTGGTGTCAGTTGTCATGAAATTTTTTCATTTTTCCCTTATAGTACAGTTATTGTTTTGAACTCAAGCTTTTACTAAAAGAAGGTAAAATTAAAGATAAAGAGGGCAATATGTTTCAAAAACTAGGGTATACTGTTTTGTGCAGAATACTTCTACAAACTTATTTACCATGTCCTCGCCCCTTTACTCCTTTATTTATTTGCTTCCTACGTGTAAATTTTTGAGCTCTTGTCTTGTCTGTAGTATGGGTTTTTCATCTTACTTGGGTCACAAAGCCTTTGAAGAATACCATAAAAACTACTGGACACTTCCCCAGAAAGAAATACAAGAACACAAACATATAATATTTCCATCACAGGTTTCTTTGAAGTATTACATGCATCTTAGTTTAATAAGATCCATTGCTCTAGAGCAGCACTTCTTGTTAAAAGACCTGCCACTAGGTCTGGCAAGTGCCTGAGATTCTGCATTTCTTTTATTTATTTAGGTACTGGGGATCGAACTCAGGGCCTTGCGATTGTGAGGCAGGCAGTAGAACCACTGAGCTAAATCCCCGGCCCCTGATTCTGCATTTCTAACAAGCTCTTAGGTGATATTAATATTGTTCTGAGGACCACACTGTGAATAACAAGGATCCTGTGGTTCTTAAATTTTCTTTCAACATTAAAATTTCCTGGGCACATCTTTAAAAATGAAAGGTCAATGCCCAGGTAATGGTATTTTTAAGCAGTTCTCATCTGAGTGGTTTGGGAACATCTGCTCTACGTCAGTGGTCATTTACTGAAATAAGCAGAGGCAGTCAGGCAGGGGTGCTAGAGGGTCCCAGGTCCCAGGTGCAAACTGCAATGGAGAGGAGTGGGTCAAACAGAAAGGCAGGATATTACCAATGACTAACACTTTTATTTTTCTGAGATTGACTTATTCCTTTATCTGCAGTAGAAAGAATAGCAGTAACTTAATGCCTAATGGAAGACTGACACCACTGGAATCACAAAGATCATGTAGTAGAGGTTACCAGCATAGTGCCCATCTACTGGTCCATTTCATAAGCAGACCATATGTTGGGGAAAGAAAGGTGAGTTGGGTAGAGATGAATTTTCTAGTTATTGTTTATCATTTACAACCTAGTATTTTTTTCTTATAATGTAATCCTGTCCAAAGCCACTAAAAAGACACAAAAGTTGCTGTGGTAGAATTTGTGTCAAGTAAAGAATTAGTTTGAAACAGTGTCCATTGCCAGCATTTGGGAGTCCATAATAATTTAGGAAATAACATGACCATAACACAAAAGACATGTGTCCCTGACATTGCTTGATCTGGGCTTCAAAGACAGAGCTCAAAGCTGAACTTCAATTGGTGTCAGATCAGTGGAAAGTTCTCACAAACGATATCACAGCCAGGGTCATCAGCACTCCTCTCCTTCACCTTGTGTGGCAGTCTCCATGCTCCTGCCCCTAATTTGCATATCTTGAACAAGGAAGACTTCTGATGCTAAATGTGCGGAAATTTCCAAAGAGGTATTTCCATTTTAAAGAGATTAAAACATTAAATCATCTCCACCTTTAAAAGTTCTATTCCTGTAGGAAAAAAGGTAATTATACACATTAAGATATGGTTGGCTTTTGTTTAAAAAAAATCCTTAGTTGGCACTGCCTAATCACAAGGAATTATTTCATAATTATGAAGTAATAATAGCCCTAAAAACTCTAAGGTTCAAAGAAACCCTTCAGTAAAATTTAGCTCTTGATGCTTATGTCTACTTACTCAATGATGTCTTAAAATAAATTCTGCAATAATTTTTTCTGTTAATTTCATAATTAAACTTCTCCATCACGCACGATCAAGTCATTAGTCAGCCGTCATTTTTTGTTCTTTGACTTCTGAATATCTGGTAGAGCTACAAAAAAAATGGACATGACATTTAAAACACATGTCAGAAAACTTTGGAATATTGTTCTTTTCTGTCTGCTTCACACTTCAGAGAGGAGGAAGCAGGAGATGGGTGCCTTCTGAACAATAGCAAATTGGACTACTGGGTGACGTGGTGAAGCCTCAAGGGACCAGCAGCTGCCAACAATCCCCTTTCTCTGTGAGGTCATCATCTCTAATACACACCATTTTCTCCACATAATAGACTTGCACCTGTCACTCAATTGGGAATGACAAAGAAAATATTTCTGCTTCCATCTTGTCTGTTTTTTTGTGAGCTTTCTCTTTTATCCTACTCCAGAGAACAGATGTTCTGCATCCACTAAGGTTGATTTTACATTGTTTTGGCTTTCAAGGAGTGTTTTAAACATTCCTGCTGATGATTTAGCATAAATTGTTCTTGTAATTAGCGTGGTTAATGAACTCCCCACCTATGTTTTAGTAGGCAATTATGAAGCTGGTGTATATTATTAGCAGGTACTGTAAAAAGATGAGAGGAGGGCTGGTGATTATAGATTCCATCCTCATGTCTCTAAGACCAAATCCCAAATGGTTTAATCATCATCAATGTCAACCTTTGCCATATCTTCATTCTACATGCCATATATTATAATGCTGCATTTACATTCCATTTTGACTTTGATGTTTGCTCCTTCAGAATAGAGGTGCCCTGATTAGATAAGGCAACTGGCAGTTGAAAGAGGTGTTTTTAAAATATGGAATGTACCATTACCAATTTCCTACTAGTTCTATCTTTTACTATGTGAGTTTACAAAGTTTTTTGTTTTGTTGGAAATAGTTACAACAGAAAAAATTAGTCTATGGCCAAAAAAAAAAAAAGGTCCCTTCTTTGGTACAGGGGGAAACTAGAAGGATGGGGTTCTCTTTATGCAGAATGTGAAATGATTGAGTATTTCAAATATGTAAATACTGTGCATGTATTTGTTTATATTTAACAAAGTCCTATTGTGAAAATTTCATATCCAATTTTTGTCATCTTTTTTACATTCCTTTTCTCTGGTCATTTCATGCCAACTATTGCTGAAATAATATTGGGCAGTCATGGATGTCAGGAATCTTGCTCTGAACCAATCAACCTTTGATTTTTAAATATTTATTAGTCATCTACTAGGTGTAAGTAACTTTAATAACAGATTAGAAAATAAAAAGGGAGAGTTGCAAAGTGTGTGAATGAAGAGAACAGTTGACTTGTCTCAAATTAGAAGAACTACTTTTATATAAAATTTATAGAAGAGTAGGTAGCTTTTATGGGTACAGGCACTTGATCTCAATAGTGTACAGTAAGTGGTAGGAAATGCAAAGAAATTTAATATCTGGTCTCTGTCTTCAGTTTATCATAATTCTAGTTAGGAAAATTGGGTGATAGTACACGACAAATTTAAGAGCCATATTTAGTTATGAATTTAAGATATAACAGTAACTTAAAAATAGTTTTAAGACAGTGGGTGATTGCTTGCTCAATGATGCTATACACATTTAATATTATGGGTTCCAGGAGGAAGACTTACTACATAGTGATGTGTTTTTGGATGGTTTAAGTAAAAAAAAATACAAAAACTGTTCATGAAAAAGAACAGTTCTGTGCTGGGCACTTGATCTCTCTGCTGCTCATGCGTGGACCATGTGAGGCTTTCTTTGCCTTGCATTTCTTCAAGTTTTAGAGACCAGAAGAGGAGCTTTCAACTGACTAATTCTCTACTGTGAGCCTGCACCAAAATTGCCAGAGAAGTGGGAGAGGGAGATGAACTCTTTCTGCTTCCTTGATGTCTATGACTATAGACATTTATTTAAAGAACACTGGTCATACTTTGACCAGACAAAGTCAGTACCAGAGGAAGATGGCGATAATGAGATATAGTAGTTGACTGGAATTCTTATAATCTCTGCAAATGGCATAATTACTTATGGTGCTTTTATGGTTATAAAATATCTACTAACTCTACTTTGCCCCAAATAGTCACAGAATTGGGATCTTCTGTGAAGGGAGAGACAAAAGTGTATTCTCTCCATTTAGGGTTGGCCTTTGAATGCTGGTGAACAAAAGATGACAAGAGTCCATTACCTGTGGATTTGAGTAATATACATTTCTGAGTCTCAGTTTCTTCTTTCAAATGGATAGCTCATGATATTGTGAATATGAAATGAGGCAATAAATATAAAAACTGTTTGAAAGATGGAAAGTGCAAAAAAATGTAGAAAAGGAAGATTAACCAAGAGAAGAAGTATTTCTGTAATCTCTTAGGATACTATAAATTGAAATTCACAAGACCTGAAAATTGTGTCTAAAACTGACCACTTCAGAATCTTATTGCACATTCTTAGATACCTCTGAATGTGAGATATAAGAGCAAAGCACACTAGCTGGTAGGTTCTACTAATTGATTTTTCACACTGATTGAAAGAGTGAATATTTCTGTCCACCTTTAACAGTTATTAAATGGAAAGCAGTTAGGGAAACACTCTGCATTCGTCAATGGAGCTACCAGAATGAATATTTGGAAAATGAATAAGAATGAAAATTAAATGAGGCATTTGGGGACATGCAGACCTACTTCAAACTCTTCCTGGAAAATGGGAGTCTCTAGAGGAGCTTCTGTAAAACACTCTCTTGCTGTGATTCCCTGAGATTATACTAAAATTATCCCTTTCTATGTGCATTTTGTTCCCAATTTTACATTTTTTACTCAGCATAGCTGAGAAGAACAAAAGAGGAGTGTACTCCAACCTCATTTATATTTATTCTTTGGATTGACATGGTTGTTTCATTTCCAGCAGGTTTATATCATCTACTAGAGGAGTCTTTTTGTAAACAGGATGCCTCATCTGAGGCTCTACCAGAGAAGATGAGCCTTAAATGACAGCTTCAGAAGGGCCTTTTCTGTGTCAAGAAACTTGGAATGAAGCTGGCTGTCAAGTGACATAGTCACATCCATCAGCTTCTTGAGGATGAGATGCATGGCCTCTAGCCCACTGATTCCAGCTCTCTCTCTCTCTCTCTCTCTCTCTCTCTCTCTCTCTTTCTTTTGTTCAGAGTCTCCTCACAGCAGTCAGATGATTGGTCTCTTTGTAGGAACATTGCACATGTTGCAACATTACTGTCTATTCAAAACTGGTGAAGCTTCTCCTGTGAGTTTTGTCTCCAGTAACAAAAAGAAGAGACAGTGAGCTCCCCCTTTGTAGAGACCTGAAAAGCACTAGGAACTGGCAGGTTCCCAATTTTGATTTTTATTCTAATTACATACTGAAAACAATTCACAGAATTTAATGTCTAATTTGAGATATTTTAATCTTAGTTTCATCCATTAATTTGTCAAGACCATGTTGAGAGAGAAATTTGAAAGTAAGTTCACTCTGTCAGGAAAACCCTTTCAAAGCCTCAAAGAAAAAAATCTATCTTAATCACATATTCACTTTACCCAAAGCACCTGAATATAGAGGTCCACAACACATGCATGAATCTGAACAATTATTCTTATTTCAGAGAGCAACAAGCCAATCTGGATGCAGTCTTGACCCTTCCATCCAATTAACAATTTTCATGTCCCACAGAGATTATTTATGCAATGTTAAGAAACATAACCCCTGCAGGTCTCAGTGTGCCCATCTATAAAATGATAATTTTGGAATTGAATCTTAAAGGTTCCTTTCAGATTTTTATTTCTTTGCTTTAAAAATGTATTTGATTAAAGATAATATTAGATAATAAAATGCTATCATTATAATTTATTAAATCTAGTTTTTCTAACATTAATATTTGAAGTTAGTACTTAAGGCATACTTTATTCTCAGACTTCATTATTGAAAACTTACAAACCTTAACTCATGTATAGACTGAAGTTCAAATATCTTTACATGGGAATAAACTAGAATAATGTGCATCTACTTTGGGAAGAACACTCCAATCTTCCCTTCTGTCTTTGATTTTGAATACCTTATCTGTGCTTCCCTCATCTTCCCCCAAACCATGAGGGCACATTCTTAATGTCCATAATCTTCAAGGAAAATGCAGGTATTGTGTGTATGTCACCAAGTGAATTAATTGTCTGGATATTCAAACCACATATTTCCATGTTAACAGATGGTCTTTGATAGTGTCAAACAAAAGTCAACAGAGCAATGCAGCTCTTGTGATTACAGATTTTCAGATCTATCATATGAACCCTTTTTACTCATGGATAAAATATATGTCAACGTGACAGCCTAATTGTTTTCTACCATTACCACTGGGCTTCACTAGTACCATGAAAGGATATATTTTAAAATTGGGTAGACATGAATTGTATTAGCTTGATATCTGCATTTTATAACTTCCGGTCCTTCTGCCACCACTGTAAAAACCTATACGAGTTTCTGTGCTTTTGCTTTTCAAACAGCAGCTTGTGATGTGATGTGGGACCTAAGTTGTGAAAGACGGTTTGTGTTCAGGGATAAGTTTGTGTTCTTATATAGAAAGAGGTCATATATTGGTAGGAAATCCTTCTTGCTGTGGAATACAAGCAGAGTTGGAAGGAAGAGGACAAAATCCAAACAGAACTCTCTCTTGTTTTTCTTTTCCCTCTGTCATTTTAGGAAATGTCTTTTATCACTTTGATCATGTTACTTTGTAGAGCTTTTTGTGCAAGTCCCTACCGTTAGATAAGCCCACTGACTTCCACCTAATAGGGTCATATTTATGTGGCTAGAAGGCTGCTGAGTGGCTCCATTCCCCAGGAAGTAACTCATGGCTAGTTTTGGGAGGGACATTATAAGCTCACAAGCTTTATCAAATCTGTGAAACCAAGTGTGATTTACACCTACAGTTGGGGCAAAGAAACATCCCACAGTTGGATTCTAAAGCTTCCTCCCTGACGAGGTAGAAGGAATTTGAGTCAGAAGCCAACAAATAAGACTGATTTCTGCTTATCTTGAAAATTTCCAGACTTATTTATAAATTTGACAGGAGTGCTATCAGAGAGAAACACTTTGAAATGATAAAAAGTAAACACTCGAAGTGAGACCCAGAGATGTGGATATCTTGCAGCTGGCTAAGCTTGGTACAGAGAGCCACAGTGACAACAGAATATGATGCTGCATCCTCTCTCCATTACGTGTTTTAAACTGCCTCTGGAAATGTGGATGGGCGAGAGTTATTCAGTCTCAAATGTACTTTAAAAATATAAACTGAGAGGAAACAAGGATGACTGAGGAGGTAACAAAAATTATTTTTTTACATACAAAAATGTCAGAAGAACAAAACTGACATAAGTTCTATTTTGATTATTTTTCTGATTAGTAAATGATAGAGAAATAAGAGGGATTCTTTTCTTTCTGGCGGCTTATGATAAGGTAGTGTCACCTGCTCTAATAGCAAAATTAAGTAGGGATGAGTGGAAGATGAGAAGAGTTTTCAATGATCATCCTATTTGATAGTTTGACAGTATCACGGAGAAACTGTTTAAATCACCATGAGATAGAATTTTTAAATTTCCAGAGAAAATGATAGATTTATCTCAAATTTTAAATACCATGAAACTTTGTTACTTTCACACTCCAGGAAGCCAATCTTTTTTTAAAAAAATATTTACCAAAAAGAAATTGTATAAAGTAATAATACACTCACATATTTTCATCTCTATTTTTGTGGACAAAAACTTCTGACCAGCTTGTAACAAGATAATCAGTATTGCCATGCTGAATTAAAATAATTCTAACCTAAGGCAAAGTAATTTATGTCTGGCAACCTGTACAGTCTTATCAAGAGCAAATGTGTGTGCACATGTGTACATGTTTTTGTCTTTTTGAAATGCCAAATATAACCAGAGGAACCTTTTTGCCATCCTCAAGGATATCTAAGAGGGTTGAAATCTACGTTGCCAACCAGTGAACAATCTCAACTAATCCAGGAATTTCTATTTCAAAGTAGTTCCAAGCAAAGCATTTAAAAATATGGAACAAATAACTACAATAAAACAATTTCACAGTTTGTTGTATGGAAAAATCTTCATCTTTTTGTACGTGTGGTACTGGGTCTTCACACTGAATTTTTATATTTTTATATATTTTTATTTTGAGACAGGGTCTCATTGAATTGCTAGGTTACTCAAGGTGTCCTCAAACTTAGGACCCTACTGCCTCAGCTTCCCATAATGCTGGGATTAAAGGTGTGTAACACCATGCCCAGTTTATATCTTCATTTTTTTTAATGGAGGATATTTCCTGTCATGAAGGAAGCAGGAAAAAGACAAATGTAGTCTTCCATCAGGAATGCAGAGACATTTCAGACAAAAATAATAATGAAGAGGTCTTTTCTACATAGAACAGTAAAAAAAACTATCCTTAACTTGAGAATCTTAGACTTTTTCTTTTTTGGTTCTAAAATGTTGAATGAAACTCTTGGAAAAGAAGAAGTGAACTCTGGTTAGTTGAATCCCTTAAGCTCCTGTGTCTTTAAAGACCAGCATATATAGGCTTTCTTTGTGCCATGTGTGTCTGTATGTGTGTGTTGGGGTGTGGCAGGGATATTAGAAACACCAGATTTGTTGCCACATTAGACCTGGCAGAAAACACATCTCCAAAGCTGGCTTTCACCCCATGCCACAGCTTTAAGGGTGAGGTGGTAAACCTTTTTCCTCCGGACGTTTTAATTTTCACTTCTCCCAAGGAATCTTGCCATATTTTTAAATAGGTGCAACATATAATACTTAATTTATGCACTTAAGTAAGCAGATCTGACAAAACAATAAAAGCTACATAAGGTTTATGTGGGCAAATTGCCACTTCTTGAACTTTGGAATTTGCATGCACAGTAAGTTGAGAGTTTGCTAATTAACTCTATCCACATGCCCAGAAATAGACTCACAAATATTGTTTCTTGTCACTGAAAATGTGTTTACAATATGCCAAACCAAATGCACCTTCAGATAATATATCCGGGTCAACAAATACTGTGTATCACAATATTTTTAGATTCTTGATCTCACTTCTTTTCACTATTCGACCCAATTGTCCTAAGAATATTTTCTATTGGTGGTTGTCAGCTGTGTAGGTTAACAAAATAGAATACGTGCTTTAACCTATATAATCCTCTTTGGGGAAAATTGGCCGAGGGTACATACTCTCTGCAGATGAAACATCAGATGTTTGGGATATTGGATATATATGGAATCATAGAACCTTAGAGTAGCAAATTTAATATTTAAGAATAATCTACTGAAACAAAAACATACAAATACAGGGATATGGTCATGGCAGACTATTTCTTTCTCACTTAAGAGATCAGAGATGAATAGTTCAGAATTGTCAGGAAATCACTGCTCGTGGCAGTCTTTGGGAAACCTAGCTTCCTTCCAATGTATGGTTCTATTATCCTCTAGTGTGTTGTCCATGTCTCTTTAATTGAAATCAGGTCACTGCCAAATCTAGATGCCATCCAGTAGAAAGAGATAGGAGAGGAAAACAAGAACAGGCAGCTTCTTTTTTCAGATGATTGCCCAGCAGCTGGCCACAACATATGTGACCACATGCAACTGGTTGGAACCCTATCATATGGAGAGAGAGTTGTAGAAGAAAGTGCAGGCTGCCAGGAATCCCAAGAATGAGTCTAGCTCTCATTCTTATTGGGTGACAAATTTGCAAGAATGGGTAGCTCATTCTGGATATTCTGGGGAAATTCCTTGAGCTTTTAAATGCCTTTATTTCTACAGATTTAATAAAAGTTCAATAAAATTTTTTCCATTAAGTTTATTGGTACATTTTAGGTATACAATACCATTACATTCATCATTGGGATCTTGTACCTTTACATGATGTATCTTGGTTCTTTTTCCCCCCCCTTTCCCTGCCCTTGCTTCACCCCCTCCTCCCCTATTTGCAAAGACTTCATTTCCATTTTTTTCTTTTCCCTTCTTTTTTTTCCCCTACTCCTCTCATTTCCCCTACTCCTTTAGATCTTTTCTTCCTATTTCACAATATCAATTATACATTTTGAAAGATCAATAAAATTTTAAAAAATGAAGCCATTTAAGAAAGTTTAAAGACCTTTTTCTTGATCTATGAATATGTGAATTAATACAACATTCACTTAACATAATTCTTTTTTTAGTGTCCATTTATTTTCAAAAAATAAAATAGAAGTCCATATGAAATTTGTCCTTGTAACTAATGAATCTAAATGATCTTAATGACTAAGGGAAAGGATTTATTGATTAGTTCAAAGAATACTATATACGGTACACTTAGCCTATCATTGTCATACACTCAAGGGGAGATAAAAAGCTAAGTGATTACATACATCTCAAAGGTCAATGTGGGTAAGGTTCCTTTGTCCCATGTTCTGAGGCATTATAAAATTTGGGTATAAAAGACTTTCCCCTCTGATCCCCTTTTTATTTCCACTTCATGTGGCATTCCTAAATCTTCAATTTTATGAGAGTGTGAGAGAAATTGATAGCTGGAGACCTCCCAATTCCCTAATGAATTCAGTGAATGTTTTACAATCACCAGTCCATATCAGGTAACTTCCAGGGTCTGGTGAAAGAATGGTGAAGTTGGTGTACTCAGTGCAGTGGGTTCCTTTCTTGGTGAGTGTAAGGCTAAAGAGGACAACCAGGACCTAAGAGTGAAAGAGGTTTATTACTTGGAGTATGTAAGGAGAGCTCTGGAGATAATTCTTAAAGCAGCACCTGTCCTCAGTAAAGAAAGCAAGAGACTTTTTTTTCCTTAAATTCTTTTATTGGTACATTGTAGGTATACAACACATTTACATTTCTCATTGGGAATTGTACCTTTACATGATGCATCTTGGTTCTTATTTTTTCCCCATTCCTAGCCCTCCCCTCACCCCCTCCACACTTCCCTATTTACAAAGACTTTATTTCCATTTTTTTCCATTTCTCATCATTTTTCCTTTCCCTTCTTTCCTTTAAGCAAGAGACTTTTATTGGTAAACCCATACATATTCATATTGTAGAGGCTTGTTGTCACATACAGAGGTGGATCTGTTCCTGTGCATGCTCAGTACTAAGTCATGCTTCATACAACTTGTCCAGCCAGTGACAGATGGGATGGCTTTGGGTGGAGAATTTAGTATTACAATGAACAAAGATTATTTCTTCTAAAATGGGTGAGTCAGAAAGATTTGGCAGTTTTGTCTGGTTCCTTGTAAGTTTCTAAGGAAGGTCTTATCTGAAACAGAAAACTTTAAAAGCATATAAATATTTAAAGGGACAGCAGTTCCCTCTCCTGTCCCTGAGGGTGGGTGACTGTCTCAAAAAGTACCCACTTAGTGACTAATAATAGTACCTGTCTTCATGATACATATGTTCTATATCAATGATCCCAATCATTGAGTCTAGGTCCATTTATGCTTGTGAAGTTTCTCATTGAGCAGCTATTGTAAGTAGTATAGCAATAAACATGGTGGCACTCTAAAATTTTTTGGTGGTAAATTAGGGGCCTTATTCTGAGTGCTTTTCCAAAAACATGCTGATTCAGATTGAAAAAGAAGCAGAGGCTCTGAACTATAAGGAAGCTTTCCAGAGTCCATTCTGTGAACCTGATTCAAGAATGTAGAGTAGATCTTAAAGTCTTTTCCTTCAGATTCTCTCAGAAACTTCCCATGTGATTTTCATGAGCTCATGTGTATATAAAAATACATCATTTAGAGAATTATATTTTTGCATACAATCTCATTTAACTTCAAAATTTCTTTTGAGACAGGGTCTCACTTTGTAGTCCAGGCTGGCCTAGAACTCCTTTTGTAGCTCAAGTTGGCCTCTAATTTATGATCTTACTGCTTCAGCCTCCTGAATACCGGGGCTATAGAAGTGTATCATCATAGTGGGCCAATGTGTATGCACAAATTTTTTATTTTATTTATTTTTGTATTGTTGGACATTAAACCTATGTTCTATCCCATGCAAGGTGGGAGCTCACCCACCAAGTTACAGTGCCCCGTCAACATTTTTCAAACATGCTTCTTGTCATGCATGGTCAGTGGTTGGTCTACTAAGCTTTATTGATGAGAAGTTGAGGACTTGCCTAGTGGCTTGTGACTTGATGATCTGTTATTGGCTCTCCTGCAGTGTTCCTCAGTCTGACACCATTTTTAGGTTTAACTCTCAAGTAAATTCCAATATTTAGAGCATTTTTCCTTTACATTAACTAGGTGGAGTCCTTAGTGCTCTATCATAAAACTATTTATTGGTTTTGAATTAATCTTAAAAGCACTTTTAACTTCCTATTATATGAAAAGTACAGTATATTTTAAATGCATTCAAGCATATTATTTTTTTAAGTGCCTCAAATTAATGTCACTATGGTTTGATGTATACCAATATGAAAAAAAAATCAGGCATTCATCAGTCATTTGAAGCCTTTCTTCCAGCTGGAGATCTGATCAATTTAAGGACATTCACTTGTTTCTCTGTGCACGGAGAGTATGAACTTTTCATTGCATTTTAATTCATGTTTTTCCCTTTTATTGTCACATTACCTGTCAAATATGAACTTTGTATCCAAAGGTTCTTTTTCCTTATATAGCAATATGAATGGTTTGTTGGCTATTTTTCTTTCTTCTCACATTCTTTCCCTTGCCCGCAAATTATATGAAAATGGCATTTTGACTTCCTTTGTTTCTTTTATAACAGATACAGTGCTAAACTGAGACAAAAAAGAATCTTCTTCCCAAAGCCTGTTTTAGAGACCACTGAAAATATATAGAATCTATTTGCTTGGCTTTGTACCACCCAAATTTGAACATCATTCTGAAGTTAAAGCTGTCTCTAAGGACTGATGGATGACATTTGATCTGTGTAACACTGCTGGTACTTAGTTGAGGTTGTTCTTTCTATATGGTTTCAAAGCTAGAAGCTCAGAAAATCCATTAAAGCCAGAGCTGGAGAAGAAATAAAGGTGATGACATAGCCATTTGAGGTGAGAAAGGTGAGTTTCTTCAGAGGGTTTCAAGAAAGTGCATAATGAAGACAATTTTGGAGCCAGGCCTCTGTGGCACTCCCAGATGCCTAACTCAGATCTCCCTGAGCAGTCCAAGGATTAAATGCAGTGTGACCTGATTAAACCCTTACAATGCTCATAGTAACCCTGCTCCATCCCGCGTATGAACACCGCTCTTTTAATGTTGCCCTCATTTTATGGGTCTGATTGAACCCTGTTAATATTAGGACTGAGTTTCATGATGCCGTTCAGAGAGGATGCTGAGCAGCCACATGCACTGCATTTCCTCTGCAGAGCACATCACAGTTTGAGAGAAAATATTCCTTACCACTGCCCTGAAATGGAGAGGGACTTGTAGCTATTTGTGGCATCACTGCAAAAGTTACCTGTTAACTTCTATTAGAACTCATTGAGCAATGCCTTTTTTCCCTTGGCTCTCAGCCATCTTGGCAGTTTTAGCTGAGCAAAATTTCTAAGCATCCCCAACAGCCTACATAATACAGCAGGCCTGGCATTTAGACTGCTCTATGCTCTATGCACAGGGAAATCTTGTATTTTATTTTTTTTCTAGACAACTAGGATCATTTGTCTTTGGGGGTTATTGTTGGTAGTCTTGTCACTCAGACTCAGCAACAGGCAGGAAGGCTCCTTTGATTATCTTTGTGTTCCTTAACAAGAAGTGTTCTGTTACCTCTTTTGCCTGCTAAAAACCCATAGAGGTTCCTATCTTGTTAAATGTAATTCTGTTGCAATTACTGTCAAATATTGAATTAAAAGTGGTTAGTTCATTAACAGTTCCCCCCAACAATCGATTAAAAGTTTTATTTTTATATGAACATGGCTGGCATTTACATATGAACTCCTTTTCCAAGAATCTTTGGAATCTAATTACAGTCACTTGAAATGTTCATTTTTTTACTTGGTCCTTGAAATTCTGGGGCATGGAAGGGACACTCAGCAGGAACAGATGGCTGTAGTAGGAAACCTCCTCTGAGGCAGAGGCTGGGTCTGGAAGAACCAGCTGAAGGCATGAGGTACAATATCAAAGGCAAGTGCTGTCTCCAGCCAGAAAGGAGTCCATTGGGATGTAAAAAGGTGCAGCTTCCTGATGTGATGGCAGAGCTCAGCTCTGGGAAATACAGGAGCAGTGACACTTGAAAGTACAAAGCAGGCAGACAGTGGCACTGAGCAAAACATAAGCCAGAAAGTAGTGCTGGAGCCTTGGGACACAACTTGAAGTGGAAAATGGCCAGATTACAACAGAACTCAGTCTTAAAGAAAAGGAAGAGTAAACTAGGTAAAAGCTTCACACATAATAATAAAATAGTAGTAGAAACACTGCTCCCTTAATCTGTGCTTACCAAGGCATCAGAATGATCATTTTAAAAATAGAAAGTGGATCACACCACTGTGGTGTTTTAATTTAACAATGGCTTCCTTCTCCAGTGCCTTTTAATCTCAGAAATGTAAAGGGAGTGCCCAGGAACCTTGTTAAAATATAGGTTTTGATTTGATGGTCTCGGCTGAGATCTGAGTTTTTACTCTCCAGCAAACTTCCAGGTGCTATCTGGACCATATTTTGAGTAGCATGAACTTGGGGTACAATCAAAACTATTTGGCCTCACCTTACTGGGTTCTCACCCTGCATGTCCACATTCCAGCCACTCTCATCTCTTTCCTGTCTCACACACCTTGTGGTTTCTGTTGACTATGCATGAAGTTCCTCTCCCCAAGACTTCTGGCTCTTCCTTCTCTGATCTCAGTTTAAATGTCACCTCCTCAGAGTGACTCCTTGAGAGCCCTATCCAAAGTAATCCCTCAGCCCATTATTTTCTATTGGAGTACCTTACTTCGAATATCTATTATAGCTAATCAGTAGTTATTTATCTATCCCATTTTAATGTACCCAATTAGATAGATACAAACTTTTAAAAAGATAGGAACCATTGTTATATTTTCCACTCTACTATTTATTAAATTCTACCTATGTACCAGATACTGTACTGAGTGCTTTATATTTAACTCATTTGTTCCTAGCATTAAATCTGTAAGTGGAGTCTTTTTAATTACCAGTACACACACACACACACACACACAGACACAGACACACACACACACACACACACACACACACAGACATTGTATCACTGATCTACAACCCGAGTTTAAATCATTAGTTTATAGACAAGATCATAAACATCCTTTAAAAACACCAAACACCAAACTTCAAAAGCATATGAGCTGAATAGAGATACACAAAAATGGGTATCATGTGTGGTACTTCTAAGTCTTAGCCTGTGTTTTATCTCCTCAGTGGAGATGTTCAAACTAGCTTGACCACTGCCATCTCCACATGTTCTTCATAGGTCCACTGCCCAAATGAGAATGCCACCTCCATTTCTTTGTCCTCCTTGCACAGCTGAGCTACTCTGACACAACAGAAAATTGCTAAATATGAAGGTAGAACAAAGTGAAATACAATAAGGAGAGGAGAGTCATCAACATTACTCAGACTACCACCAGCTGCTATCTATTATGTTCCAACCATGGGCTACATGTCTCAAAAATAAGACTAGTCATAATAACTATGGAGAAGTTTCTAATCCCAAGGTAAAGGTATTACATATATTGGGTGGAATAATGCTCCACTTAACTACTACTCTTGGTAACCAAGAGCAGGAATTCTCTGAGCAGGCTTGTTTTCTCCTGTCTACAGGTAGAAATTCTGGTAAAAGTACATTTTGACAGTATTTGGCATTTGAGGTCCATGTATAGCATTTCCATGCAAGATAGGGCATTTGCACCTCTGCTTTGTCAGCAAGGATACACAGGGTGGGGATGAACGTGCTAAGTTTCCATTGCCCTGGATGAACCTGCAAAGGAGCATATGAGGTCACTCAGGTAATTCTGTGTTTAAGTAAACATTCCATTTCTTATTGTGGAAGGAAGAAAGGAGAAGGAGGAGAGTCAGGGTTCTGACTCTGGAGCCTCTTCAATGCTGGCTGAGCTCCTGACCCTCCTGGAAGGCAGAAGTGCACAGGAGCCTGCCATATGCTTGTTATTTTTGATGGATTACAGTCTTGCTGCAGGGCAGGCAGCTCAAACCCCCAAGGTCACGTTCCTGTAGCTTGAAAAAATGTTGAGGCTTGAAACATTTTATTGTAGCTGGACCCAATGAGAGTTTCAGGTACTGTCTTTGGGATCCCTTACTCTTCCTCTTCTTTGTGTTCCCCCTAGAAAAAAAGAATCATGCCAAATTGCATTCCTCTCCCACACCCTTCCACGTACACACCAAGCTAAATATGAAAATTGGTCTCTAATTGTTGGATATAAGCTTGACTAGCTTTGAATTAACAGCTAAAGCTGTATTCATTAATCTGAACAGGGAAGAGCAGGCAGACTGTCACAACACGGCTCAGTTCAGTAGTCATGCAGAGCAGGTGAGAGAACGAGAGGTACTTTGAAAGTGCAGCAGCCGATCTCCATCAGCCTCATCAACCAGTGATGAAGAGGGAAAGGCAGCCAGCCACAATATAGCCAGGAGATGGATGGCATACCTCAAAGTCCACCGTCCCAGGGGCATCCCAGCAATGATCGATGGTTATCCATAGCAATTAAACTTCAGAGCTTTTAAATGTCATTCTAGAATGGAATGCCATCTCATAAATGCATTGTTTAACATTTATCAAACAAGTAGATAGGGTGGGTTTGAGTGGTTGTGGGAGACTCTCTTTGGGGAAACAAGAACAAACGTTACAGCCTTTGGAATGGGAAAGACACATGGAAATATTTGATAGTCTTCTAATGTCTTCTCTTCGACATTGAAATAAACTGGAGTGGAACCTTTTTTGGAAATTCTAAAATAATTTTTAAGTGTTGAGATTCAGTGAGATAAAGGAACAAGAGGAGCAGTTTCAGGTCATTACTCTAACTTAGGATGATGGGCCTCTAAGAAATAACAACCTACCTGTATAAATGGGACAGATACCTGGAAATAATTCTCAACCCCCAGTGTAGAACCATCTAAATCTGGGATTTTAAAATATACGGTGAATGATGCTTAACTATAGAGATTCTGATCTAATATTTCAGTGCTGGGTGGGGCATATGAGTAATTCTGGAATCTCGACCGGGTGGTTGATGTAAATAGTCAAGATTGAAAGCCACTGAATTCCATAACTCCTAAGGTCCTTTAGCTCTACATTTCCATTATTTTTCTTTCCTATGAAGATATGCCACTTACTAATTAGAAACAATTTCCATTAGAGCAACACGTGGTATTCAAAGACAATGCTATAGTCATCAATATTTTTCTTACCACCAATTTGGATTTATTTATTCACTGAATCATAGATTGAAATACTGTTGGCAATTTTTTCCAAATTCAAAGTTAGAAATATGAAGCCTGAGTTTACTAGATAGAATAAAATATTGGGGGTTATGAATCTGGAGTGTTCTCTGGACAACAGCCTCTAAAAAAGGCTTTGAATATCAGAAAAATTGCAGAAAATATCAATATTCCAGCCTCAATTTTCATATTGTTTTCTATTTATTTCTCTATTCTGACTAGGTGGTGGCTTAAATGTTTTGAGATATTAACAGATAACTTAAAAAATCTTCTGTTACCTTCCTTATCTTCATTCTTGCATTCAAGCAGATAATTGGCTTCATAACTTTCACATTAGGGGTGGGATGAAAAACAAGAGGAAAAGTCATATGTACAAGTTTAGGACCATCACACCTGGTTCCTTTAAGGAGAATGAATAGGAAGTAAGAGAATGGACAGTAATGAAATTGACACGATAACAGGACCTCAGAGTGGGCTCAGGGGACAGAGGCCTGGGCTTCCTGTGCCAGAAAAATGATTAGGTGTGGGGAGAGTACAACCTAAGAGGGGTTTGTGAAGCCTAAGACAAAAGGGGAATAAGCTTGCATTCTAGATGGAGACTCCCAGAATGGAACTGAATGAAGTGACGGCTGTGGGGTATAAAGGACATGCCATAGACAGCTTATTAGGTAATTTCATGTATCAAAGCAAAGCAAACATCATCAAGCCACAGGGCCTGTTGGGACAGGGTTTTTGCAGTAGTGATTGTGCAGCCTGATGGCAGAGCCCTGTGCCAGGTAAAGATGTGTAACAGTACGGAATCGGTCTTGCCTTTGCCCTGACCCTATGTAAACTCTAAAGAGCAAATGAACTGAATGGTGTGATGGAATAGGGGCCTCAGATACAAATTAAGTCAGCCTTTAAAAATTGTTGAACTATAAATCCTATGCTATCTCCTTTGTGAGAGAAGTAAAAGGCAAAAAAATGAAGCATGAAGTGTGGTTTCATAAGTACATAGAGTTATGAATGGCTGGTGCAGAACTCAGAAATCTGTGGAATAATGAAAGTAATTCTCATTTAGGAACAAGGTTTCACTTTTCTCAGAGAAATCTGCTGCTTTAAATGAAAACAAGTAGAGAAGCAGGCTGGTAAGAGATAATTCTGTTTGCAAGAGAAGAAGTCTTATCTATTTGCATGCCAAAGTGTAGAATACTTTTCACTTTATTCATCACTCCATTAATCTAATTTCAAAAGAGAAGGACCAAACTGAAAACAGAGGTTATTCACATTTCAAACAAACTCCTAAGGCATAATGAGTGAGCAAAGCTTCAACTGTTAGACTTTGTTGCTTCTTTGCCAGCTGGAGACAAGTGCAAGGAAGGTCATGCTGTTTAATTTTACCCAGGGATAGATGCATACAGCTGAGGCCAGAGAAGGAATAACTTCTAAAAAAAAGGCAAATAATAGATTTTTTATATGTTAGGTATCAGTGTATATTTTGGAATAAATGTGGAGTTCAATAGTACCTTCTTCCACCTGGTTTAGTCTACAAAATGACTGACTGGCTGAATGAAAAAATCCATATAAACAATGAGAAATAGCTAGAGTAATATATACCAAACACTATTTTACAATATGATGGAGGGGCTTGGAACTCTGGAAATACTTCTACCCCAGGAATTTCCAGGACATCTGGTAAGTCAACAACATTATCACAAACATTATGGCCAACAATGTGAGTTTTTGCAACAATGTATTCATTTTCCAAATGTTTCAGCTGAGAAAGCCACAGAGAACATTCCCCCCATCCAGCAGATGGCTAATGGGGAGGCCAATATTTTCTGTGGAAACCAACGTTTCTTCTAACGTTAGATATTTTCAGCAGAGTGAACAAATAAGCAGTTGTTTTTGTATTATATTTTCTCATACTTGGAAAGAAAATGTATAATAGATTATTAATTTTTAAAAGTAAATAAGAAAAAATATTTTTTTCCTTGAGATTAAGAGGTTGTTAGGTCGAGAAATGTCCAGTGGTGATGAGAATGACTAGTATTTTCTCATCTGGTATGAGAAGGAGGGGTGGGGTAAATCTTGCGTTTTTACTTATTATTATTGTTATTCTCATTGTTGTCATTGATTTGTGGGGAGAAAGTCTTTAAAATATATGGTTGTGGGGCCAGGGATTTAGCTCAGTGGTTCCAGTGCCTGCCTTGCAAGCACAAGGTCCCGAGTTCAATCCCCAGTAACACCCCCCCCCCAATAAATAAAAATAAAGTATATGGTTGAAAATTAGTTAACTCTGATCTGTGTCCAGATTTACCAATAAGTCATAGGATGTGTAGATATGAATGGGACTTGATTTTCATAGAAAATAAAAGGAACAGGGTCCTATTGGCATATTTATTTTAAGGAAGCGTGGGAAGAGATGGCAAATGATAAAACATGTTACATGATTAACATTTAGTTAATACAGCTAGTTTCACAGAATACTATGCCAGCAAAGCAGGGGAACTAACCTTAAAATAGTTTATTTTTCCTTGTTATTATTTTTATGGTTTGGATCTTAAAATTCCCCCAAAAGCCTGCGAGCTACTGGGAGGTAGTGGAACTGTTAGGAGGTGGGGCCTAGTAGAAGGAAGTTAGGTCACTGGGTTATGCCCTTGGAAGTATGTGTCCCTGTGTGAGACACGTACCACTGCTCCACTATGGGCAGGCAGCTCATCAGAATTCATAAACTTCATATCAATAGAGCATTAAAGATACATTGTTTAAGGAGAGAAGACTTTATTGGAAAGGAAGATAAAGAAGAATATAGATAGCTACCCTGATAAGGATCAGGGTAGGTGCTCTGGAAAGATGGAGGACCCATGGAATTTTGTTCTCCACTACTTTTATAGTGGGTCAAGGGCTTTGCCCCTACCCAGAACTTGTCTTAACTCAATTGACCTTGGATATCTTTGCCTATGTCATTTCTTCTGGTGGTCTACATGCAACTTCTGTCTGTTTACTTGTCCCTGACTTACTTTTCAGGGCCTTATATTTGGGGTGGATGGCCTTACCAAGGGGTTGCCTTATTCATGATTAGGTTAGTCAGTAATGGGATGGGAGTGTCTTTTGTGGTCTATAAATATATGATGAATATAGTGACTCTAGAGTGAATAATATAGTGACCCTAGAGTAAATACATACACATTTACATACATACTTACACACACACACACACACACACACATACATATATATATATAGCGAGAGCGAGCTTTCCCCAAAGTTAGTCAGTCCCTCTCCCTTTTTGTCTCCCCTACATTGTATGGGAGGTGGAGAAGGACAGCTATCTCAGGTTGGCTTTGTGCAGTTGGCTCTCTCTGTGGTCCGACTGTCAGTACTTTCCTCTCTGGTTTCTTGGTGCAAATCCTAAGCCCATTTGGTTCCCTTTTTTTTTTGTTGTGGGACAGTGAGACAGCTGAGCATTAGAGCTCTGTGTTACAGCCAAGTGTTATGGTCTCTGGTGGCAAAGAAGTTGAGCGGCACTTGGAGAGATGAGGGGACTCTTTATTACATTGGAGGACTCAAAGCAGTTGGTACTCCAAAGTCTGAGTTTTGAATAACAATGCAAGCAGCCTATATAGAGATCATCCCAGTAGGGAGGTGGGCTCACCTACTGGGCGAGCATGTTCATTGAGGCAGATGGGCAGAGTTAACAGAATATTTTTGAAACCGTAGGTACAAACATCCTGCAGCACGAACAGTTACATTGCTTGAACAGAACGTTTTGATACATTTGGCAGGAACATCATGCAGTACAAACAGTTATATTGTTTGAACAGAAAATCTTATAGCAGAAACATGTGAGGGGGGACTTGGCAACAGACAAAGGCCTGCCCTGTTGAGCATTATTTCTTTATCATTTTATCTGTTTTTTCCTTCTGTTTACTCCCATCTTTGCTTACTTCCCAGGGCAATGTCTCTAGTAAAGTTTTAACTCCTTTTAGTCAAGATTAGCCAGAAGGCCTAATGAGGCCCCTATTTTTTCCCTGGTTACAGATCCTTCACACTACAGAGGGGATATAGGGACCCCAGATCTTTCCTCTTCTTTTTCTTCTGTCTGGCCATGAGATAAACAATTTTTTTCTGCTAAGTTCTTTTGCCATGCTGTACTGCCTTGCCTCAGACTCAAGGTGACAGGGCCAAGCAATAAGGGACCAAAACCTCTAAAACTGTGAGGCAAAATAAATCTTTTCTTCTTTTAAGTTGATTTTCCCTGGTATTTTGACATAGTAACAAAAAAGCTAACACAATTATAAGCATTCAAGTAAAATGTATAAGAAAATAAACTCATAAGAAACACTTTAAAGGGCTGGGGATTTAGCTCAGTGGTTTCTCAGCCTGCTGCACAAGCACAAGAACCCAAGCTGGATCCCCGGTACCAAAAAAAAAAAGAAACTCTTTAAAGAATGGATGGAAACTCATTATAAATGCATGTTTTTGCTTATTTGTTTTATTGTTTAAGAAGTTTGGAACACCAAGGTGAAACTCACTTTTTCAGTAGTAGTTGAAAATGAGTATTTTTGTTTTTACTCTCTAAGGCCCTTTAAAAAACTAATCTTGATGCTGCTATACAAAAGTTTTGACATGTAAATTAAACTTATAACAGGCAATCTGACTCTTTCAAAATATTATTTAAAATTATTTTATATCTACTATGTATAAGACAATGTGCTTGGCTTTTTTGAACACACAAGAAATTTACATTGTAGTTAATGATGCAAAGGCATGCTTATTTTAGTAAGTTATAATAGTATTTGCCTTATTCTTTTAAGGAAATAAGTCTCTTGGTGAGACAAACACTTTGTGGTTCTGGGGGTCTGGCTTTTGAAGTCTTTGAAAGCTGGAATCCAGCATGGGCCAGGCATAGCTAACGCTTTCTCTTTCACATGAAGCTCTGTTCTTCCTGCAGTAGAATTTGATTAAAAATCAGGGTAACAATAAACTTGTAAACATCTCCTAAAATCAGTGAAGTAAGTGAATAATTCCCTCCTTACCCAACATTTTCTCATCCTAATCCCCAGAGTTTCTGAATATATTAGTTTATATAGCAGAGAGATCTGAAGATGTGACTAAATTAAGAATTTTGAGATAGAATGATTATCCCGGATTAGGTGGGTGGGCTCAGTGGAATCACAACTGTCCTTATAAGAAAATATCATAAAGATCAGAATCAGGAAAGATGTGGCCATGAAATCAGAGGTTTAAGTGTTATGTTCTGATGGAAGAAAGAACAAAAAATCAAGGAATGTAAGGAGTTTCTAGAAACTGGAAAAAGCAGAGAAACACATTCTCCCTGAGAGGTTCCAGAAGAGAATGCAGCTCTGACAATACCGTGATTTTAGCCCAGTATTACCCATGTCAGATTTCTAACCAAAAGAAGTATAATATAATACATTTGTATTGCTATAAACCGCTGTTTGTGATAATTGTTTCCACAGCAATAAGAAACTAATATAATCAGAAATTCATAAATAATTACTATTGTTCTTTTGGAAGAAAGATATAAATTAGTATAAAAGAGCTGTGGCATAACAAAATTCATCTTTTTCCTCAACTCTGGCAAGGTCAGACTCACAGAGGTCAACATAACTGTGCCCAAGAGGAACCAGGGAACAAAGGCAGAATGTGTAAAGATGCCTTTTTTTTTCCCTGTTCTTGGCAGTCACTTTAATTTTGCTACAATCTTTGTTCTTTTCTAAATAAGTTGGGAAACTATGAGAGATAAGCACAAATTGTATGCCCCTTGACAAGGTGTAGATGGATCTGAAATGATGCAAAAATAGTCCTAGGAAAGGCTCATCTGAGTTAATGGAGGACTTACTTTTGATTTTAACACTACCTGCTGCTACACCAAATATGCCCTCCTGGAAAATTAGAGATTATGATGAATTGGACCAGATAATCCCTGAAGTTCTATACATTTCATTGAGATCTATGATATTTGTTTCTTTACAAAAATTCAAGAAGTTTCTGTTTGATATTGGTTACAGTGGGCAAATATTAGAGAGAATAGAAACTGAGAAAATCAAGAAAAACAAAATAACCTGGAAAAGGAAAGAATCAATGGAAGGTAAATCACCTGGCCTAGATATTGTCCATGAATCATGCACAGACCTGTATATTAAGTAGGAACAAGAGCTGCAGGCCTGTATCTGGCTCCTATTTGTACCAGGACTGGATGTTAGTTCTGCCTTGGTTCTTTGGACAAGATTTATCAGAAGGCGTTTTTCCTGAACATAAGCCTTCTGAATGCTGGACCCTGAAGTCACTTCTGCTAACCCAGTCATTACTCCAATGGATATCACTACTCAAATAGAAGAAGTTACTACTCGAATGTACCCAACTATAGGTCCTTGGTGACCTAAGATAGAGTCCTGACTATATAGAATTGTAATTGTTTATCTGTTTCTCCTCAGTAGATTATGAATATTTCACTCATCTTTGTGTTTCTGGTATCTAGTGCGATGCCTTCACACAGTTAATACTCTATACATATTGATTTCAGTGGCTGAAAAGGGAAAGTCATTTCCTCTCCCTGGAGTTAGTCACCATTTTCATCATCCTTGCAGACACTAAGGCTTGAACTCTAAAGCCATATCTGGCTCCTTTTTTTACTTTTCCATCCACTTGAGTATTCCTGCACTCTTCAGTCTTGCCTTTCTTTGCATTGCTAACATTTTCACTAGAGTCTGATTTTTACTTCCTAGCAGCTAATCAACTGCAGTCAGAGCATCTCAGCTTCTCCTAAATTCTGTGATAGATAAAACTCTCCATATTATCCCTTTGGATATATTGATTGTTTACTGGTATAAGGCCATGGACTCATCACAGGATGGCTTACCTAGGAAGTTTATTACAAAACAAGGTCCACCTCTGGAGGTTCCAGTTCAACTTATTGCATGGGAATCTGTATTTTTAACAGCTTCTCACACTCAAATTCATGAAATGATGAATTACCTCAGTACCCTCAGTATCTCAGTACCTCAGACTGTGACCTGATTTGGAAATAGGGCCATTGCAGATGTAATTGGTTACATTTAGATGAAGTTATCTTGGAAAAGGGTGAGTC
Source organism: Heterocephalus glaber (assembly GCF_000247695.1). The sequence continues at coordinate 14,988,172 of NW_004624748.1, forward strand.
TGTAATTTATTATGACTGATGTCCTTAGGGAAAGGGGAAGTCTGGCTACAGACATGCATACAGGAAGAATGCTTTGTGAAGATCAGGGTGAAGCTTCTGCAAGCCAAGGAACTGCCAGTGATCATTAGATGTTAGGGAGAGAGACATGGAACACATTCTTCTTCATAGCCTTCAGAAGGAAACAACTCTGCAAACAACTCGATCTTGAGCTTGGAGGATACAAAACTACTATATACTAGTAATAAAATTTATGTTGTTTAAAACCATCCAGTTTGTGGTATTTTGCTATAACTTCCCTAGGAAACTAGTATACCAGGCAATTCTAATATATTTACATCGTTTTTTAAACTTGGACCTATGATTTCTCTATATTAAAACCGTTAGGGTAATTATGAGGATTAAATGATTTAATATTTGTAAAATGCCTAAAATAAGGTTTGGCACATAATAAGTCCTATACTTACATTAAATTTAAAAAAAAATCTTTATTTCTGAGAGCAGCAGTATTGGTATATGTGTACATCTTGATGTGATTTTTACATGGACTAAATATGAAAGCAAATTCTTAATAATAATATAATTGGTGTGTTAATTCCACAATTTTTCAGATTTAGATTGAGGTTAAATAAGCACTTTAGTAGTAATCCCTTTTAGGAAGTTATCACATCTTAGAGACCTGTGCATTCTCATAAATATTCAGACCTTAACCACTCAACAGTTCACCCCTAGCATCACTTGGGCAGTGCGTTTATTTATGTACTTACTCTACCAAATGTCTCTCAGACAGGTATCATTTCAATCAGTTGATTCTTTTTATTTTTGGCTTATATTCTTTTATTGGTACATTTTAGGTATACAATACATTTACATTTATCATTGGGTGCTTGTATCTCTACATGATGTATGTTGGTTCTTATTTTTTCCCCATTCCCTGTGCTCCCCTCACCCCCTCCACCCTTCCCTATTTACAAAGACTTTGTTTCCATTTTTTCCTTTTCTTATAATTTTTCCTTTCCACTTCCCCTCCCATTTCTCCTATCCCTTTGGACGCTTTCTTCCTATTTCAAATTATCAATTATTAGTTTTAATCATTTTAACCCTTATTTACACTTGCAGTTTCTCACACCAGAGAAACTATTTGGTATTTACACATGTGTGTCCTATTTATTTCACTTAAAAGTATGGCCTCAATATGCATCCATGTAGTTATAAATGTCTCAAGTTTCTCAATCTTTATGGCTGAGTAGTACTCCATTTTATAAAAAAACCACATCCTCTTTATCCGGTTTCCAGTTGATGGGCACTTGGGCTGTTTCCAAGCTTTCACTATTACAAACTGTGCTGCTATTAACATGGATGCACATATATCACTGTGGTATGATTTTTTTAATTCTTTTGGAAAGATACCCAGCTGAGGAATAGCTGGGTCAAATGAGACCTCTAGTTCTAGTTCTTTGAGGCATCTCCATACTGATTTCCACAGTGGTTGCACCAGTCTGCACCCCTACCAACAATGGAGAAGAGTTCTTTTCTCCCCACACCCCCGCCAGCATTTATTATTGTCAACCAGTTGATTCTTGTTTGCAGAAGATACACTCATACATCTATTTGTTTTATATTGGATATTTTTACCTTGTATTCCCTTTTGATGTTTGTTTCTAGTAAAATTTAACAATAAATTCTGGTTATTTTCTTTTACTAATTTGTGTCTATTTGTGGAAAAAACCCTATAATTTTGTTCTACAATCTATAAAAATTCTTATCATAAGACATTAGGTATTATTTTTATACTTCTCTAGAACTCAGTGATATTCTTTTACACTACAAAATGGTCATGTTTGGGACACTGAGACTGAATAGGAAGGAAGTGCCAAAAGATCTGCAAAAGAGAAAACTGAAAAGGGAGAAATGTTAGCGTATCAGAGAGAAAAAGTCTGTGTTATGAAATGGAACTACAAAAAGACGTCTCATTGTCAGTGATTCATAATACATACATGATAGAACTTGAAAGAAGAAACAAAACAAAATATTCCAATAGTGGTCAATGATTATAATAATTCTATGGGTGGTATTGACCAAGTTCACAAACATCTAACAAGCTATTCTGTAATCAAAAAGTGAGGAAAAATATTGTTATACAATATTGATGCAACTTCTGAACCAAACAATATGGAATCCATTTGTTATTTTTTCAAAATAAGGGGGTTCAAGGGCCAGGGACGTAGCTCAGTGGTGCAGCACCTGCCTGGCAAGCACAAGGTCCTGAGCTCAATTCCTGGTACTGGGGGGTGGGGACAAGGGGGTTCAAAAAGTCATTTACAATTTAGATTAGGTCTGATAGACCAAATAATTGAAAAATACGGGATAGTGAAATGCCAACGAGGATATCCATCATTGGTGTCTTCGCCATTAGTTTTACTGGGTAGACATTCTACAGAAATTATACCACCCACAGAAAAAAAGGAAAGGCTAAGACAATAGTGTAAAGTGTGTTGTTCAAAGAAACACAGTAATACAAAAAGAATTCAGAAAGAGACTAGGTACTACAGTCCAGATTGTAACATCATTTTGTGTATTGAATATTTTAAGATATAGCATACACAGAAAAATTATTGAGTAAATTTGATGATCATCATTTCTATATTTTCTGTTATATTATCTTATAAAAATTAACAAAAATGAAAATATTGGTCATCCTATATTTAAATAATTGGACTGGTAAGTGGTTAAGTCACTGAAACTTTTGTGATATTTGCTGGGACATACAGAGAGTGCTATGATGCAGATCCCTGGGACAGAGTCTTGTCAATTAAATATCGTCAGTTATCAGTGCAGTTTTAGTGGCAACACAATATTTCCTTTGGTTTATGAATAGATAACATAGTCAAAATGTGATTCAAACAAGTGTAATTTGGGAGACAAAATCTCGGAGAATAGTACGAACACATGCTAATAATGAGTGTTTACAATCTTCCAGAACTTCTACTAAGAGCTTTACTTTATTATTTTATTAAATCTTCATGAAAAGTCTTAGAATTGCTAGCCTTTTATCTCCATTTTTACCAAGGAGAGTATCAAGTCTTGGAGTGATTAAATAAAATCCCATAGAACACATAACTTTTGTCAGTGGTAAAGCTTATGTTTAAGCTCAGAAAATGGACTTCAGTTCCTACCCTTCTGTCTTAGTGTCTTTTCTCATTGCTGAGACAAAATACCCTAATCCAAAGTTAAAGCCAGAAAGGTTTATTGTAGCTCATAGTTTGTAGAGGTTTCAGTTCACAGTTGGCTGCTTCCAAGGCAGGGTGGCATGGCAGAGGGGCATCACAGAGGAGAAACAGTTCATGGCAGGCAGAGGGCAGCAAAGCACAAGTCAGCAAGCACTAAAATAGCAAAGCAGCAAGTGACAAGCAACAAGTGACAAGCAATGACAACAGCAGCTCTCTTTCAATCTCTTATAGTTTCTCCAGGCTACCTTCCCTAGGGTGGGTAGCACTCACACCCTTAATCTTAGCATCTCACTTCGAATCAATCCCTGTATCACATCCTTCATCCCAGCATCTCAAACCTTAGATCCAGTCACCTCCATAAAGCCCCACCTATGACTGCATGAGGCTCTGGGGGGACATAGAGATACAAGCCATAATACCTTTGAACTATCATATTTTATTGCTTTTAAAAATTACATGTTCTTCTGAAACATATCAAGCACGTAACAAAATATTTTGTACATATGTACTCATTTAAAGAAGACTTGCAAAGGCCAGCCTGTCAACAAAGAGGTGATTGCTGGTGCTTCCAAAGCTTCCCACGCAGGCCCTGTGGTCGAGATCCTTATGATGTCACCTCTATACCCACAAGCAGCACCGTTGCTAATCATGGTGATCATTTTCTCAATCATCTGTAATTTTATCGTCTTTGTTTACATAACCCTCAATAATGCTCACTCACTCTCTTTTACCTTGCGTTCAGAGCCTTTTTAGTAGAAGCTCTTCTCTTGTTTCCTATCATTTTCCTACTTGAACCCTGTCCTATAACTTCTAGTTGATTTATAGAGCCCCCAATATCCTGTATGCATTACTTCTTCCAAAATATTTGTACCAGCAAATTCCTTTCTCCCAGATTCCTGCTCTCAAATTGACCCTTTCTCTACACTCCACCTTTATAGGGTTCCTTTCTCCTCTAAACTGCTCTAATACTTAAATCTATTCTGTTCATTGTATGCTTTCCTCACAGCATTGCTTAATGCCGTTTCTTACAACTAATAGTCTTAAGGCATTTGCTTCTATTGTTAATATTTTATTCATTAATTTATCCTTTCAACACACATATTAAATGCATAATGTGGTAGATGTAGATTTTGTATTCAGTTGGCCTTCTCTGTCCACAGGTTTTCTGTCTACAGATTGAACCAACTGCGAATCAAAAATACTATATAATAAAAACTGCATCAGTATTGAACATGCACAGATTTTTCTTGTCATTCCCATAAATAATGTATAGCAAAAACTATTTAGATAGCATTCACATTGCATTAAGTGCTTAATCTAAGTATGACTTAAAGTATACAGGAGGATGTGTATGCCTGCATTATAAGAAAATACTATGCCTTTTTATACAAGAGACTTGAGCATCTGTGGATTTGGTATCTACAGGTGTTCTTGGAACAAATTCCTCATAGACACTATGAGATGACAGTATATAACTTTAAGCAAAATATACAAAGTCCTTGCCCTCAAAAAACTTACATTCTAGAGTAAACAAGTAAAGAACTTGGTGTGGCTTATATCTAGATGCCCCCCAAAGCCACATGTACTCATATGTCAGGTTTTTGAGAGGTAGCAGGATCTGTGGTATGTGATGTGGATTAAAGGTGTGTGATACTGGGATTAAGGGTTTATGGTACTAAGTTAGTCTTCTAATTGGTTTAGCATAGTTCTGGGAGTGGTTAAAGGGAAAGCCTAGGTGTGGGTGGCACCACAAAGGTTTGTAGCCTGGATGGGATAAAAGGAAAAAAGGGCTCTTCTTTTCACTGCTGCCTCCTGCATGCTCTACCATAGACTGTTTCTCCTCTGTGACACCCCTCTGCCATTCCACCCTGCCTTGGAGTCAGGCAACCCATGGATTTAAACCTCTATGAGCTGTGAGCCAAAGTAAACCTTTCCTTCTTTATCTTGTGGGTGTCATATATTTGGCCCAGCAACAAGGAAAATAACTAAGACAAAAATTTTGGTACCAAGAATGGGGTCACTGCTGTAGCACTACCTGACCACGTGGTACACAAGGCCTTGGAACTGTCTTGTGGAGTTTGGAAAAGTTTGGAGACATTGGCTGAAGAAGCAGCCACAGAATGCTGTGAATGCAATTTAATGGGAGATTTTGATCAGAGATCAGAAGACAAGAATGTTGATAGAAATGCTGCCAGTAAAGACCATGCTCAACAGGTATCTGTTGGAAAGAAGGACTGCACTGGTAGTTGGACTCCAGTCTATGTATGTTATGCTTTTGTAGAAAATTTGTCTGCATTTTGCTCCCATCCAGAGACTTGGCCTGAGACTAAAATTAAGGGCAGTAGACTAGTTAATCTTATAGAATAAATTTCAAGGCAGTCTAATTTTGAGGCAGTATTAAGAGGACTGTTTGGGGGTTTTAGCCAGCTCTATTTGAGAATCAAGAGCAAAGAGCCCAGCAGAATGATTTAAAACTTTGCCCAGAAAGACTCAGATAAAGGTCTGCAAAGATGGAGCAGAGGAGAACTTGGTTGCTGAAAAGAAACAGGAGAATAGAAAAGATGACCTGAAGGCATCACAAGAACCAGCAGGACTTTACCCTTTGTAGCCTCAAAATTGCAAAGGTGAATATCTTTGTATACTACGTTCCAGAATGGTTGCACCCTAGAGATTTGTCCCTTGGGATTGGGTTCATAGCACTCAGCAATCCAGGCCTTTGACTCCTGTGGCTAAGAGAGAAGAAAGCCTGGCTACTACTTCAGCTGCTGGCAGATCTTGGAATCATCCACGTGGTGCTGATTTTAGCTGCATGTAGAATGCAAGAGTTGTGGAGTTAGGAAAGCTCCCACCCAGATTTCAGAAGAAGGCCTGGGAGGCCAGGCAGCATGCCTCTGAGAGGGCAGTTTGTAAAGTTGTGAGTGTGAAGGTGCAGTGGAAACTTCAGAAGGTTGGAGAAGCCAGGAACATGGGTCATCTAAGGAAAGCTGCAAGGAGTGAGCAAAGCTGGCCCAAGAGAGAATCTGTGAGAGCTGCAACCACTGACAGTGCCTTAGGTGAGGAGCCATGCAAGTCCTTTGGAGTTCAAGTCTTCCCACAGATTGCCCTGAGTGCTGGACATGGAAATACGGGCCTTAATGTTTGCCCTGCTGGATTTTGGTCTTGTTTTGGTCCCATTCCCTTCTATCTCCCTATTTGGAATGCAAATGTTTATCTTATCCTATTATATTTTGGAAGTATATAACTTTCTTTTCATTTTTATAGGAGGTCAGAGCTAAGTTTACCTTAAATCTCAGAGGAGACATTGGACTTACTCTTTTCAGCAATGCTGAAACTGTTCAGATTTTGGCAACTTCTAGAGATGGATTAAATGCCTTTTGCATAAAAAGATGCTTGTGAGTGTTTTGGAGATTAGGGGAGGAATGTTATGGCATGTATCTAGATGTCCTTCTAAAGCATCACATGCTCATAAGTAAGGCTTTTTGGAAGTGGCTGGATCTAGGTGTGTGAATGTAGTTTAAGGATATGTGATACTGGGATTAAGGTGTGTAGTATTAAATTACTCCACTGATTGATTTAGCGTAGTTCAGATATGGATAATGGGAAAGCCTACCCTGGGTGTGGGTGGCACCACTCAAATGGCTTTTAGCCTGTATGAGATAAAAGGAAAAGGGAGGCTTGCCTTGCTGCTGCTTGCTGCCTCCTGCTTACTCTGCCATGGACTGTTTCTCCTCTGTGATGTTCCTCTGCCATTCCACCCTACCTTGGAGCCAGCTGACCTCTACAAGCTATAAGCTCAAATAAACCTTTCTTCCTTTATCTTGTGGGTGCCAGGTACAGTAATACATCGGTTAATGGAGATTTCTGTTTGCAAACAATTTAGTTCAGGAACAGAAACATTCAACAAAATTTGCTTTTGTACCTGAACTCTGCATCAGGTGAAGAACACAACTGTGGTTATCTTGCCCACATGAACAGGAATGTGGACATCTTCCCCAAAATCCTGGAATGAATTAAGTTTGTGAGCCGAAGTACCAGTGTATTTTATCTCAGCAACGAGAAAAGTAACAAAGACAGAAATATATAAGATAATTGCAGATTAAAATAAAGCAGTAAGAGGAAAATAAAACAGGGTTGGAATGCTAAGAAAAGAGGATATCCTGTGAGCTAAGCTATTTTATATTCTCTGGGCAATAAACTTCCAGTCAGAGAAAACAGCTGGTGCATGGAACCATGGTAGAAATGAGCTCAGCACAGAGCAGGTGAGAGAAGAATGAAAGACAAGAGGATTGAGAAGTGGTACTGAATTATCACATGGGATTGTCTATACCCTGGAAATGAGTGTTGATTCTATATGCAGCAGGACACTATTGCAAAGTTTAAAGAATGGGAGAAATATACTTTCACTTACTTATGAACTCTTACCACATAGTATCCCTTAACTTTTAATGCATGCATCTTTTCTCCTAACTTGAGTTTCAGTCTTTGGAGTTGCTTTACTGTTGATGCTACTAATGTTGTTGAAAATCTGTGTGGATACCCTTTCAAAGATGTAATTACACTGACACTTTATTTCATCTTTGAGAAACATCAAACTTTTCACAGTACTGAGTATACTCAAAAAACCCATCGATTCAGTAAAGTTTCAGTTGGACAACTGAAGTACCATTGTGTGATTATTACACTGTCAACAAACATGACCTGCTTCCAAGCAATACAAGAAGTACCAAAACACTTGTTAGTTGTTCAAAATCTAAAGTGTGCCTTCTTTAAGATTAGGAGTAACTTGATGAGACCTGAATTCCAGCTGACCTTTCCCGAGCTTCTCAAAGCCAGACATGCAGAGCTAGTGAGAGAAACCAAGGTTTCTGATAAGAACTGACAGACACAGCCATTGCCTTTCCAGTTAAATTTCCTAGGGATTTTCTGCATTTCATCTCCATACCATATGTGCTTCTGAGAATTTTAAACAAGCAAAGCAACTGTCACGAAGTGAAAATGAACCCTAACCAATTTTACCAACTTATACAAACTGAGACATGAATGTCTAAGGAGGGGAGAAAGATCTGTTAATAATAGAAATCTTTTTATTTTCTCCTTTTTTTTGACAGTGTAGTGTATGCATCTGGCTCTGAACATTTTATGTGGTTGATATTTAGATTGCTCCTTGTTATATAAATAAACAACAATGTGTCTCTGAAGCTAAAATAATGGTTTGTAGATCTGTGAGCCAAGGTGGTCAGGGAGAAAAGCATATGGCTCTTGCCTTCAGTTAGAGTTTCTCAGGATCAAAGGTATGTACATGAGAGGGCAGTTTTAGGCTAGTAAATGCCCCTGTGCAATAGCTTGGAGGAAAGCACTGAGGCTGTGATCACACTCCATTACTCCTCAATGTTACTAATGAGGCAGATTTCCAAGAGGGAGTGTTTCCTTTAAGTATGCAATTTTATACTCAGTCAAATGACTTACAAATGGATTGTACTTAAGTGGCTCAACCCTCTAAGTAGCCAGTTACCTGATCCTCTTACTAGAGTTGCCAATTATGCATTGCTCCAAGAATAGCCTGAAAAACATGGATCAGAAGATGCTTTAAAATCAATTTTAATTAAAAATGTTCTCTCAAAGATGGAGAAAATGGTAGATCTCCACTTGCTTAGCACATACTTTTCAATGCTAAGGGCAATAGACACCTACTAGGCATTGTGCTAGAAGTTACTAGAGATACAGTAATGCACAAGACAGGAAGGAGTGCTGTTTTCATGGAGCATTCTATGCAGAGACAGAAAACACACCCACATACATTATTATAAAGGCATACAGAAAGAAATTGATTGGAAAGTTGTGTTTGTAGTCAATAGAGTAATCCAAGAAGAGGCTGAGATTGTAAAACAAATAAACTACAGGGATAGCCTCTGATCTAATTTTGATAATAATAAAAAGTCTTAATGAGGAAGTGACTCATTTGTTGAGAATGAAATAAAAGGAGTTATTCATGATAATATTGGAGTGGATAAGGTGAGAGCCTTCCAAGCAAAGGAAATAATAAACCTGAAAGTGAGAAAGATTTAGCTGTGTTGTAAGTACTAGAAATGGATTTGAGTGTGCAGACTTCATAGGATGGACATGAGGTCTAATCAGGCAGGGACTCCACCATGGGAATATATTTGGATTTATTCTAAACCCAATGCTTACTTACTAGAGAGTTTTAAGTAGGAGGAGAGATGGTCAGATTAGTGTTTTGAAAAGCATTGAGTATTTTCTCTGCATCTCTAAATATACATAGTATACTGATAGCATTTAGAGTACTGACAAAATCTGTATTGTTCTAAGATTTCAAATTTTCTTCCTCTCAATACCATTCGCTGTATTATTTATGAAGTGTAGTAAATTTTGCCTCACAGAGGAGATTGAAGCTTATTGTTTATGGTGGAGGACCACACAAAAAGGAAGTCTTTATACTTGTGACTCATGTTCCCTAAACCTGAAGTTCAGAAACTCTAGTTGTTGAAAGAGAAGCCAAGTCCTTGAACCCTAAGGTCCTCAGAACTTCCTTAAAGAGATTGCTCTGCCCTCCTACCTCAGGATTCTAGGTTAGTGAGCATATTTCCAAACTGAAGTGCTTTGGAGGTGTGGTTACAAAAACCCTATATAAATAATGCAGAAGTGTGTGTGTGTGTGTGTGTGTGTGTGTGTGTGTATTTAAGGAGTAATAGGTTCAAGTCTTGATAAAGACTCTTGAGAGTCTTTGTAACAGAGTGCTTAACCCCACTAATACTGCTTAGAAATAATATCACAGACATTACATTACTAGGGATAGTAAGAACAGATAGGGTAACACAAACCCTCCATTATATTTAGCATTAAAGAGTTAAAGGAGTAGTAGATTTCACTAAGGAATCTGGGAGGATCACAGGTCATACTCAAGGGGAAGTTTGTTGTTATTTTCAATGACTTAAAATCTCTCTGCATTATGTCGTCAACTTGAAACCTGCCCTCTACAATGCTAATGGATGGACCTCCTGCTATCACAGAGTAAAATGTATGTGCCAGAGACATTAAGACTTATTTTTGCCTTCACTCTTATCTTGGTGGAACAGTCTGCTGACAGTATCACCCTTTGTCTAGCTAGGGCTTAATACTGCTGCAGTCTGCACCAGAGCCAGGAGGAGAGAGGGGTGCTGGAGATACTTTCACTGCCACGGGCACAAGCCATTATCTTCACCATGTGAAAAATTGCCCGATTTCTTCTCTTGATAAAACTAGACATGAGTTTAAAAACATTACTTAAAAATGTAAGCCTCAAATACCTAAGTCCTTACTTCTTTTTCTTTATCACTCACTAGGGCCTTTGAGAATTTGGGGCTTGGGGCAGGGTAGAGGTAACTGCTTGTAATGAAATACACTTAAAGAGAGGGAAATGTTGGAATTCATTTTTGAGGCACAGCTGATAGAAGCATTATCTCTGGAGGGCTTATTCAATCAAGAGCCTGAGGTGCTGAAGCAAGCAGAGATGAAGAGATGAGAAAAGGATTTTGTCAAGGCTTGGGACCACGCTCTTCTAGTGAGGCCTGCTATTGGCTTCCCTGCATGCTGAGTCTGTGAACACTTGTGCTTCTAGATGGAACACATGTTGCTCTCAGCACTGGGGCTGCCACTCCCTGCATGGCCCCAAAGTTCAATCTGAACGCCTCCACAAAGCTCCAGTGCTCTCTGCCCTCAGTATGCAGCCCATCTCTCAGCCTTGTTCCTAGTTAATGTCCATCACATAACCACCTGTCATGTCCATTCTACCTCCCCATTATTCTGCAGACCACTTGAATTTACTCCCTATGTCTTGTTCCTGATATTATTAGCACATTTAGTGATCCAATTCAAGTTTCATCTTTTCACAACCCTATTCAAATCATTACTACCTATTTTTCTGTTCACATGGCATTGTGCTTCTATTCCCTAGTGTTTGCATTTTGTCTGCATTCTGGTTATGTTTTTATCCCCCTTTCTCTTCAGACTAAGTTCCTTGAGAAAAATGAATCATTTTCATGGCCTGTGTCTTACTCAGAAACTAGAACATCCGAAGAACATTTATTGCGCACATTCTAATGGGTGCAGGGGAAATAGAGGGAAGAAGATGTATATCATCTCTGTTCTCATGGAGTTTATATTCTGGTGGAGAATAACAGTAAACATAGACAAACAAAATAATTACAAACTGTAATACAAAGTATAAAGGAAATGAACAGGGTTTTGGGCTAAGAGTGTCTCTGGCAGGGAGGATATTTCATAACACAGGGTATAAAAACACTTTTGTTTATAGAGGTTGGTGGCCAGGGCCATGAGAAGTGGCCATGGGACAAGGCCCCCACAGCACTCTGAAGATTAGGATTAATAAGACTTTGAGGCAGGACAAAGCTTGGCATATGCAAAATCAGAAGTCATTTTGTGGTAAGAGGAGAGAATCAAGAGTTAGGGTTGGACAGGTGGGCAGGGGGCAGGTTATTCAGGACAAGGTCTGAGCTCAGGTTTTTTTTACAATGTCAAGCCTGTTCGAGGGCAGGAATGTGATTGCATATGACTGACATTTTTCAAAGTTCATGTGGGTATCTGTCGAATTAAATCATGTCTTCAAAAGTTCAAAGTTTATTTACTGAAGTTGAATATTAATAGTCTTTGTTTCTTCACATGAAACATTTGCAGAGCCTTTGAGGACTTACTGAGTAAAACTAGGAAACTATTAAAAGTGAAAGAATACTTAATTAAAGTTTTTCATGTTCATTGTCTTGGCCAGTTAGTTTTAAGTGTCTAATTTCCATGAATTTATGAAAAAGGTTTTCCTAAACAATCTTCTAGTATAAATAGGGCATCAGGGAATTGGAAGATATGTTTTTGTGTGAGTATGGTACCCTTTTAATTGAATTCACACAACACATTTTTTTAAAATGCAGTAGCAAAATAACCTGTCCTTGTAATTAAAATCTCTCCCCTTTATTTCATGCTTCATACAGGGTTATCCCTCATAAATGGAATCAATTCTATTATTGTTCTCAGCAGGAGTCTGTTCATACCTGAGAGTAATTAATTTAACTTTTTCAAACTTCTTTGTAGTGTGAGGGACCTTTGTTGGCCTTCCAGTTACAATAAATAAGTGAAATGGTACAAGGTTTCCATAGAGGAGTTAAAAAGAGGGAATAAGAATTGTAATATGAATAAGATTTAGATCCAAATCGGGAAGTCTAAAGAACATACTTTATGCCTAAAGGGATTCAATTCTATTAGTTTTTAAAAAGTTTTCTGGCAATAATCCACCTTGAAATAATGCAGCAAGTTTATATTGGTAACCATCTATTAGTAACTGAAAAGACTGGAAATAGTTCATACAATGAAACCCAGCTATAAAGCAAAGTGTCATAAACCAAATGTTCATGACAGATTCACCTACTCATCACAAAGAGAATGGAATCTGCAACAGTGAAAGTCTAGTCCACCTCTAATTTTGTTCTCTCTTACTGGTACCTATCTTGATTACAGTGGTGGGGGAGTGAATTCTTCAATTAACTTAAACATATAACCACTCATATATGGATTTCTAGGTTCAGAGCCCTCTGGGAGAAAATAAACTGTTTAACAAGTGTGATTGATGATAAAATTTATCATGAAAATGGCATGCTGATATTTCTAAAATTTTTCAAAATAACTTTGTAGCTATAATCACTGTAAGAGGTGGATTTATTAGATGTATATTAATAGCCTATAATAGCATATAATAATCCAGGAAAATTGACTACTAGCCAATCCTCACTATACTCACTTTATTGGCAACATTTTATCTGTGGGTTGTTGTTGAGACATTTTTACTGTTTACCAGATGGGGTAAGATTTTTACATAACTTAAAACATCTGCTCTCATTGCAGTCCAATATGATCATCTATTTATACTATTGAATTATATTATTCATTTCCTTCTAAATGATTATGAAAATGCTTTCAGAAGGACAAGTTTACATGATATTTGCCAAAGACATTTAACTTTTCCCTCTTTTTTACTTGTTTAATCTGCTACTGGAATAAGCCATATTGTGAGTTATGAATGTAGTGAAATATTTAGATATATCTCCTACTTATGAAACATTTGATTTCATTAACTGTTGTTAATATCACCTCTGCTTTCATATGCACACCTGCATATAATCATTTCAATGTAAACATAAACTACAGAATGCTTTTTTAATGTGGGGAGATTGTGTCACAGGTTTGACATACACAAAAATTCTTCAAAACTATTGAGGCAATAATGCTGATGCTTAAAGAAGAGAAGAAGAAAAACCTATGTCAAATAGAAAAAGAAATAGAATTATTTGCTTGAATGTTGAACTAGCTAATAATAAAAAGTACTGTGTAATTTACAAAGCTCTCTTACCTGAAATCTTCAAAATTGAGGGAAGATGTTACTATTGTTTATTTATTTTATAGAAGAGGAGAAAAAGATAAAGGTATTTAAAGTTTAAGGGTACTTAGCAACTTACCTATGGTAATGGTAATAAAGCCACTGGGGCTCAGACCACACTCTCTATCCCCAGGAGCTTCTTCCCACTCTACCATCAGCAAGTCTGAAATATCCTTGGAGAACCCAAATGGCAGCACATATGTCTGACTCTGAGAGGCAAGAATGACAAACATCTTCTTCTCTGTGATTGAAGCACAATATACAAGCCTTAATGATCCCATGGGTCACAATATTTTCGTGTGTGTAGAGTGTTAAATTGTGTTACTCTAAACATAAGCCCAGTCCTAATCCAATATTTATGAATGTTACTTTATTTGGAAATAATCTTGGCAAATATAATTAAGGATCTGGAGATGTAGTCATCCTGGGTTTAGGGTGGGCTCTGAATCCAATGTCTAATATCCCTATAGGAAACAACAACAGCAAAAAGCTGGGTGTCGTCGCGCATACCTGTAATCCCAGCATTCTGGGAGGCTGAGGTAGGAGGATCTCAAGCTCAACCTCAGCCTGGGCAATTTAGTCCCTTAGCAAGACCTTGAGTGGTCTCAAAATAGAAAAAGAAGGAAAGAAAAAAGGAAGAAAGAAAGAATGAAAGAAAGAAAAGAAAGAAAGAGGAAGGAAGAAAGGAAGGGAGGAAGGGAAAGAAAGGGGGAGAACAAAAAGAAAGAAAGCAAGCCTGGGGATGTAGCTTAGTGTAGAAGTCCTGGGTTTATGCCCAACATCACCACCACCACAACAATAACAAAACACTACCACAACAACAAATCCAAAAAACAAGAAAGAAGAAACAAAACAAAACAAAACAAAAAGCAAACAGGTAACATAAAGAGGCCACAAAAAGATGGAGCTGATGATTGGATTTAGGGCAAAGAGTACTAAGAATATTTCACAGACAACAGGTGATAAGAGAAAAATACAAAATATATTCTCCCTCAAGTTTCTAGAGGGACTTAGTTATGGAAACAGCTTGATAATGATTTCATGTTTCTAGTCTCTAGAACTGTGAGAGTATAAATTTCTGTTTTTTAAACTATCAAGTTTGTGGTAATTTTTGATGGTAACCCTAGGAAGTGAATATAGCTAAAATATCTTCTAGAATCCATGAAAAGGATAATATATCAAAATCAGAATTTTGGGTATAGTTGTGTAATATAGAAAACAGGAAAAAATAGCACAATAAGTAGAAGATACTGATTGGAAAAAATTAAGAAGCACAGCCATTAGTGGAAGCTAACAACCCTTTTCTAACGCTATTTGCCTGTTTTCCTATTCTTTCTTTTTAAAGTAGAAATGTATTTTATTTTATTTCCTACATTTATGAGTACATGTTTACAGTACATAATGATTACGTTCACTGTATGGGATCGATACATGTACATAACACATTTCAATTCCCTTCTTTCCTCCCCTCCTCTACTCCCTTTTATTTTTCCAAGATCAGGTATGTTTATTTTGTAATACCTTATAAAGTTCATTATCACAAATACAGATTGAAAACCAGACTAATAGGCCAAAGAACATATAAAACATGTTTAACAATTGTACTAAATCAAGGTACACTTTTTGTTGCCTGCAGTTTGAGAGTTAGGTGTGACTGTAGTTCAGGAGATTAGCGTCTTAAAACATCCACTGATTAATTATGTGGAAAAGTCACTTCTCATCTATAGAATAATGTCCTGGGGCCCTTAGTGAGCTTTGGAGTTTGATGCTCCACTTTCTCACCTTGAGGCCTGTTGTTTTGGAACTGCCATTCACCCGCAGTGGCAGACATCTTGATTTTAGAAGTAGTGTTTTGGAATCAAAGCTAGTGTGTGCAAATCTTATACCCTTCACTTTCTAGATGCGTTATCAAAAGCAAGTTGTTCAATGTCAGCTTTGTTTCCATTCAGTGATTATTATACCTTCTTTAGAGAGTTACTGATGGTTTAAGTGGAGTAATATATATAAAACTTTTTTTTGTACATAGGAAGTTCTCAACAATGCTCATTCTTCCTCCATTAAATTTTAACTTCTGTTTCAGTTCCTTCAGGAGAAGTTTATCATTATGCTAACCTAATCTAAAGTATTTCCTAATTATTGAAAAGGTAAATTTATCATTCTCTATTTAAAAATTTTCCATTCTTAAAATTAATCATCCTTTTTGAGCTTCCTGGCACTGTCTTCTTCATATCAACAAAGGACAAATGTGTTACGCTCCCTTTCATTTATTTTAAGAAAATAATAGGTTGAATATATGTATTTTCTTTTAGATTATATACTCATGCACATTCCAGTTTGAAAAAATGTCTAGACTAATATTCTATCTTTGACTCACTAGAAATCATGCTCTGACAAATACAAATGACGACTATTTCTAATTTTAAAGGGAAAGCTTTTTAAATGAGACAACTTTCAATACATACCCCAAAACCACCTAATTGTTATATATGTGCATAAAGTTGGGCCTGCCTAAGAGTAGTACTGTATAACCAAGCCAAAGACCTAGCAAAGATGATAATGTATAATATTCCCTTGAAAGCATAGATAAACTTTGTATGTCAGTCTCATTTGTATTTTCCAGTTAAATAAACAAATTCCACTAACCAATAAAATTTGAAAGAAATCTTTAACTTGCATTTCTCAACTTGTGTAGCTTTGTCAAATATATCAGTTGAGAAGCACTTACAGAAACCCTAATTTCCCTTCTCTCTGTTTGTATCACACAGTTGAAGTTGCTCTGGAGGATTATTCTCTGTAGCTGCCAGACTTTCATGCCCAAACCAAGTGTTTTTCCTTTTATCCCTGCCTGTCTCCATCCACTGCATTCCTTTAGAATCCATACTGAGCTGTCCTACCTCTAGCTCCACGTTGAAAAGCAGGGAGGAAGGAGAGAGTTGACCTAGGCAATGTTAAAATTCTCTTTCTTGGGTTATAAGACGTGAATTTTCATGTAATATCTATTCCTGTCATAATATTAACTTATTAATCATAGACTTGTAATTTAAAATATTTTAGATATATTATCCCATTTCCTCTGTAAGATACTTATAGTATATTATTTCTAGGAGACTGAGTCTCCAAAGAGATACCTGACTTGGCTAAGTGTGTTAGCTTTCCATCACAGTGATCACTGATCATGATATGTAAACTTGAGTAGATTAAGAAACGCTTAGTACATTATTACAGCAGAATTCTGGATATGTCTGTGGATGATATGTAGGTCAGAAAATTGAAGGAAGAAGACCCTGCCATGGATGTGGGTGGCACTAACAAATAGGCTTTTAGCTTGGATGGAATAAAAAGCGAAAGAAGAAGGAAGTGTTGATGCTACAGTTGAGTGGGCCAAAAATAGTCCCTAGGTTCTTGTGTAGGACAAGAAAAGAATTGCCAAATGTACACCTAGTAGTATGTAGTAAGTAGCTCATTTATTGAAGGTCATGGGAGGGTAGCAGGAACAAGGAGAAGGGTAAAGAGAAAAAGAGGGTAAAGGGAAAAGGGACTTGAGGGAGAAAGGAGAAAAGGACTCAAGTATGGAAGGAAAAAAGGACTCAGGCTTCTGGTATTTAAAGGGTCAGACACTACTGATCCAAGGTGCTTCCCACTGTCTCCCTCTCTCTCTCTCTCTCTCTCTCTCTCTCTCTCTCTCTCTCTGTAATTTTATAATCAATAAGAAATTATATTGGCAAGAAGACAATCGCAATATGCTGCATTTAAAGTGATATGCCCTGGATACATATTCTCTCTCTCTCTCTCTCTCTCTCTCTCTCTCTCTCTCTCTCTCTCTGTCAGCAGTCCGCATGACCTCCTAAGCTTAAGCCTGGATAATCATTAGGGTGCTGCTTGGTTTATGGTTGAATGGAGAGAGGGGAAGAGGCTCACACAGCTTCCCTGTTTTAGGATTATGGAAGCATGGATGATTATTAGGGTGGTGTGGTGTTTACAGCTGAACACAGGGAGGAGAGTGACTCAACTCCTTGGTTTCTAATGGTAGTACTCATGTTTTGAAAGAGTTCCAGTCTTTGCCATCACCTTTAGACATCAGTCTATTGTTTCTTCAGCTTTCCAATACATTTCTACCTGTGACACTACAGTGAGCTTCCAGGCCTTTCACCTTGGACTGGTGCTGCATAATTTTTTTTATTCATTAAGTTTATCGGTACATTTTAGGTATACAATATGTTACATTCATCGTTGGGAATTTGTACCTTTACATGATATATCTTGGTTCTTTTTTTTCCCCATTCCCCTGCCCTCCCTTCAACCCCCTCCACCCCTCCTTATTTACAAATTCCCTTTTTTTCCTATTCTCACATTTATTCCTTTCCCTTCTTTCCTTTCCCCTATGCCTTTCATTTCCCCTTTGGACCTTTTCTGCCTATTTCACATTATCTGTTTCTAATCTCTTTTGTTTTGTGGCTTCTATCTCCTTGGCCTGAGCAGCTAGCTACTGGATCCTCTGGGTTTCTAACACCCAGACAGCCACTGTAGACTCTTCTGGCTCTGATGCCATAAGCCTACTTAATATATCCCCTTGCATAATTATGCATATATTTTATATTGATTCTTTTGCTGTAGAGATACCTAAGTAATACAATCACTATAAAGAAATACCTGAGATAATTAACTAATAAAGATAAATGTTTTATTTGGGCTCATAGTTTTGGAAGTTCCAGTCTACTATCAATTGGCCCTGTTGCATTTGATCCTGTGGACGGTTGGCACATCATGGTGTGGAGCACATAGTGAAGCTCCACCACATTGGTCTGATCACCTCTTTGCCAGGAAGAAAAGGGAAAAATGAAGGGGCCAGGGTCTCACTTTCTCCTTCAAGGGGACACACACAATGACCTCAAGACTTCCCACTAGGCCCCACCTCTTAAAGGTTCCACTGTTTGCACTAGTACCACCTGAGGGACAAAGCTTTTAATAAATGGGCCTTTGGTGGATATTCAAGATCCAAAATATAGCACTGTGTTTTATAAGTTGCAGTCTTGTGCATTTTCCTGTCTGTCTCTTCTGTCTTCTATCTATCTATCTATCTATCTATCTATCTATCTATCTATCTATAACTTCTAGTCTTTTAGGACAGGGTCTCGCTATGTAGTTCAGGCAGGCCTTAAACTCACTTTGTAGCCCAGGCGGTGGGTTCTCCTGCCTCAGCCTCCTGAGTGCTGGGATGACAGATGTGCACCACTACACCTGACTTATCCATCATTTATATCCATCCACCTCACTGCCTCATCATCCTTTTTTGAATAACAATATATAACTCATGATCTGTGAGTAGAAACTAGGAGACAATTGTCACAGATGCTTTGGTGCCTTCCAACATAGCGATATGTGATATGAGCAATCTTTTATGGTCCGCCAGTGCTGAAGCTGCCAGTTGTTTTTGAAGGGTCATACCAACAAAAGGGAAACTATTGGAGGGAGGGCCAAATGGGCAGAAATATAGGCAATGAGACAATTTTATGGGATGGACATGCTGTAAAACTTTACTATTACTTATTCCTAATTCCACCTTTCCTCAGTAATGTGTCTGACCCAAATGTAATGTAATAAAAATAAAATGAAATAATTAATTCCCCAGTCCATAAGTGGAAATCAAAAGCTAGTAGAGAGGGATCTTTCCAAGTAAAAAATCATTGAAAATATGAATAAATTATAACAGATTTTTGCTATTAATTAATCATTTCATAGAAAGACCTCTCTTGGGTAGAAATAGCACCAGGTTTAGGATTCATAAAACCTTCTTGAAAGTTCAGCAGGGTCAGATTCTTATTCTCTGTTCATTATAATCCTCACCTCAGTTATCCTACTGAAACTTATTTTCAAAATTCAGGTTTTAAGACATGCATTAAACACAGATAGATTTCTTTTTTCTGGCTAGAGATAGCCAGACATTTTCTGTAGGGGCCAGATAGTAAATACTTCAAGTACGAGAGATATGTGGCTCTGTTGCAACTATTTAACTCCACTTTGACAATCCCAAAGCAGTAATGGACATAAATGAATAGATGTGACTGTGCTGTAAGCAACCTTATTTACAAAAAACAAACAGAGCGATGGGTTTGGGCCACAGGTTATGGTGTGTTGATCCCCTTCTGTCAATCAAATTGAGAAGTCTGGAGTTGGGGTATGATCCTGAAAAAGCTGTGGTTCTGCTGAATTTAAATGTGAGGCAAAAATCTGTATACTTTGCTGAACATAGCCCTGTTAACCTATTCTTTCCATTATATATGTAAATACCATCAGTTTACTTTTACTTCTATGTAATTTCAGAAATCTACTTATCTTCTATAGTAAAGAAACAAAGCTCCAGTTCTCTTCAAGGGTCAGCCTGCTCTATAGGGGAATGGAAGCAATTGCATTTGGAAAAGCAAATATTCTCCCTTACCAAAGTTTTAAAATAGAAAGTGGAAAAATAAGAACTTCATTAGCAGTCAGAACTCAGCCTTAGATGCTCATTGATTTTGAAAGCACTAAATAGGTAAAAAAAATGAATGCATCAATCTTTCAGAATCAATGCATCTCTCCGGAAATAAAGCTAAGTTTCCATTTCAACCCCATTCTCTCTTCATCCACCAAAGAGACACCAGGAATCAGCCCTCCCTAAGTTAAACTGTATTATGTTGCCAAACAAAGACATTTGGTATATAGATTCTTCATAAAATGACATCCACATTGTGCATTTTAGAAAATGTAACATAAGATCCATAGAGAAGCCTACTAAATGGATGGGAAGCAAACAGCTGTGAGCTGTCTCTTTCAGCACCTGACCTTCTGAGATGCCTAATAAAATAGCCTACAAAGTATTATTCTCTCATCAGTGCCAACAGGTATTGTGGAGAGATAAATAAGGCTATTTTCCAAAATGAGGAATTTTCTGGTGTGCCTGTATTAAAATGACAGTTTCTTTATGGGATAGGAGATGGGCAGGAATATGCCAGCCTGGTAGTTGCCCCTGTGCCTACTACCAGTAGAAGGTCTGTAATGAGATTCCAAATTAGATTGCTGAACCTCAAAGACAAGGTGCTTCACATCTGTGAGATGTTCAGCTTGACTTTATAATGAGTTCACCAAGCAGAATGAACCACACTTGAAATCAAATACTTTGCATTCAGG
Source organism: Heterocephalus glaber (assembly GCF_000247695.1). The sequence goes on from NW_004624748.1 coordinate 15,009,001, forward strand.
ATGAAATAAGTGGGGATCAATCATAGTCAGGGAAGTAGCAATTGCTCTGAATGTAATGATATACTGAGCTAACAGAAAAAAAGCAAGAGTGTGAAATGGAGTGCATGAAAGAACCTGTTCATGGCTAGCAGAAATGGGCAAGCTGGGGGTAGAGCTGTGTGAGTGAGACTGTAGAGATGATAGCTGAAGAGGGTAGGATAGTGAGAAAGACAAAAGTTCACACTGTTTACCTAACACATCTACATGCTCAGGAAGCAGTCATAAACCCCACCATACTAGGAAGCATTTTCTGAGTATCTTCTCTCAGCCTTTTATCCAGTAACAGCTTTGGGGAACTGAGCACATCAATCTTGGCAACAAGGTTTTGTTTTGTATGCAGCTTAGATTCCAAACAAAGCCAATATAGCCCACCTGTGGCATGACTATCAGCAAATGCCTGAGACAAACCTGCAAAGTGCTTTCTTCCCTGCAAGTGGTGGAAGCACCACTAAGGCCTGCAGAGGCTCCCCACCTCTCCCTGCACAGGCTGCTCAATCAAAGAATCTCAGAGGTGACCATCTACCCTAAGTGCTACAGGCTGGCATGACCACCATGCCAATAACCCAGGGCCTCTAATTCCAGCCACACTGCCATGATTAGTGTACCTGCCAAGGCCAAGGTCTTCTCAAGGTAGGGGTTGGCTGCTGGAAATAATCAGGGATGCCCCAGGTGTGACCCTTTCTCAGAACCAATATCGTTACCTGCTTCACTGTCTAGTGAGGGAATGTCACCGGAGGCCTCATTAACAGAAGACAGTACAGAGAGTTGTAGCATAACTTCTGGCCTTTCTGCAGGATTTGAAGCTTATGTTACAGAAGGAAGAGAAATAACAGATGTCATGACTTGTCTTTTTCTTTTTTCATCCTGCAACTGTCACTCATATGGTTCCAAACAGACTGAAAAGAGACAAATGGAAGCACAGTCAGTGGCCTGGCCTAGGAGGTCATGCTGATTTGTTGTAGTCATTGTTTTTACTGGAAGGGACAGTGACCCAGGGTCCCTGTCCCTTACCTTTCCTTTTAAGATTCTTTTGACTTGATGCAGCCATTTGGTTGTCAAGGCCCATCCAGATCCCAGCTGACACCTGCCTAGGTCAGAACTGGACACAGCCCTGCTGCTGGCCTCAGGCTGCCTTCTGAAATTCTCTGGGATGCTTTCTGCAAAGTCACAGGGGAGCAGTGAGTGCATTTCATCCTCCCTGTTCCTGGCTGTGTCTGCTAACGAAAGCTTACTGCTTTGAGGGGAGAGAGAGCCTGCCCCATCTGGTGCTCTGCTGCTCCTTGGTTAGCTTATAGGAATAGAGAGGAGATACATTTTGGACAGCAGTCTCTCAACTGGTGCTACAGCTATTTTTTTAACTGCTCCATGAAATACAAAGGAGTGTTCCTAGCTTGACAATGGACTAGAAATAGGAGTGATAATAAAAAAAGTTCTGGGTCAAAGTGAGAACACACAGTATAAAACAGTTAAACGTGCTAAAGTATTATTGCACCTATAGGAAAAAGTACCTTCAAGCTACCTCATGAAGTAACTTCCACAGTATCTCAAAGACTGGTAATTTGGGGGACACATTAAGTGTGAAATAGTGAGAATGATCATTGCTGTATGTTACATGTATATAGAGGTACTACACTTCTAATACACACACACACACACAGACAGACACAACCACAGCCATTGCTTTTAAAGAGACGAATAGACTATAATCTCTCATTAACACAAGTATAAATTGATCCAGTGTTCAAGGGCAAACCATTTGTAAGAGGTGATATTGTTCTGCTCTCTCTTTCTTTTAAATCTACTCCTCTCCAATTCATTGTATTTTTCTCCTCATTCTTAGATTCCCTTAGGAAAAATTCTGTGCACTTTTCTTAGTTGAATCTCATTTTGCCATTCTGGCCCATGTTCTTATTCCTAGGGGAAAGGCATGGTTAGAATTCTTGTGTGTATGACTGATAAAGCCTTTAGAAAAAGAGATAATGAGGCAGAGACCAAAAGAGACTCAAAGAATCTCCAGCATAGATAGGACACAACAACTATGTCATCGCAAAAGAAGTCTTGCCATTAATATGCTGGGTATGGGAGGCCTTGTCTGAGTGGTCAGGCAGGTGGGCAGCCTTTGCTGAATACCTGCAGTACTGCAGACAACAGTTCCAGTCACAGCAGGGAATTATGTGAGAACAAGGCAGTCTAATAAAAATAAGAGGGACAGAACAAAAAGTACTGGAAATACATAAAAAAACCTTATATTCAGAGACACATGTGTGACCCAGTACATCACTACCTGAGTGCTAAGGATGTTGCTGTACTGACAGAAGCAACCAGAACCTGCAGAGGATTGTCTGGCAATTCCTCACAGCAGAGGCAGCCCTTGAATACCAAGGCAAATTTATATCTGATAAAAAAGAGACTAAAGAGGGTTGTTCACAGGGCTGGAGCCACAAGGAAGCAAACCACCAGAAGATCTTATCACTTGGCTGTTCTTGTTCCCACTGATTTTGAGTCACAACCTCTTCCTCTACATATCCCAACCTGGGATGGAGTTTTTGGCAAAGTAAGGCCTGTTTTCTGGCTGTGAGTGCCAGAAAACTAGAAGCTTTAGAAAACAAAGGTTACCTTCATTTAATCACAGGAGCATAACAATGTCTTCCAAATTATAAAGTAACATATAAAAGAAGAATTTTACTTCCCTTTGCTAAAATACATGCCAATAATATCAGATCAATATGTCACTATTTTCTGTAGCCCTTTTAACTTTGCCAGGCAGTTCAAATGCCATATGGAAGCTGACAAATAAAAGCCACAGGCAACTAAGTATTTCGAAGCAACTGGCTTGGACATTTGTGTTGCCATCATCTTCCTGGCTCTGCAACCCTATTTTGATTCTTGCATCTGGTCTTTGTGTCTTTAGCCAACCTTTGGTTTCCTGTAGGGCATCAGGGAATTGATCCTCAGCTCCTATTTCTGCTTCCTTTCTTGGTTACACTGCTTCCAGCATATCAGGGAGGGAAGAGCATCACTGTGGGTTGGATTCCTTTCCTTCTTCCTGCCCTCTCTATGTCTCTTTACCTTCTTACCTACACCCCAGGCCTTTCATCCTCCCTCTTATATATTACCAGGAGAGATTTGTTAGTCAGCTTTCCATTGCTATGACATGTGACTGAGAACAATCAACTTGAAGGAAAGGCTCATACTTTTTGAGGTCTTAGTTTATCATTAGTTGGCTCTGTTAACTTTTGGGCCTGTGGCTGGGCTGAACCTCATGGCAGGGAGCATGTGGTGCAGCAAAACTGCTCACCTCATAGTGTCAGGAAACAAAGAGAGATAGGAGGGGGCCTGGGTCTCAGTATCCCTTCTGAGGATAGATAACCTAACTTCCTTTACCTCGGCTCCATCTTCTAAAGGTTCCACCATATCCCTCACCATAGCTGAGGACCAAGCCTTAAGCACATGATCGAAGATCCAAACCATAACAGGAGGCTTCTGTTACAGTAACTCCAGTGATTAAAGTTCTTATGCTGATTGAGGAAACAATACTGCTAGAATAATTTCCCAAAAGTGCTGAAGTAATTTTTACAAAGTTAAAATACTGACAGAATAGGAGGCGGGAAATCTAGGTGAGTTCATTACCTTTTAATTACTCCAGTAGTCCTCAACTGGGAGTGATTTGGCCCCCTCCCCAGGGAGCATTTAGTGATATCTGGTGATATTTTTGGTTATCACTGCTGCATTGGGGGCAAACAGAGGGTTTTCTACCTTCACTAGTCAGTAGAGGTCAGGGATGTCCCTAAGTATCATCCTTCCATGCACAGGACCTGTCAACCTCAAATGTTAATTGTGCTTCACATGAGAAACCTTGAGTTAGCTTAACCACTGCAAAGTCAGGCTGTTTATATTTAGTTATTCAATTAACCTCGAAAGAAAAAGATGTATTTCCCATAGCTAGACTAATGGATGTAAATTTTTTTAGAATAAATTTTTATTTTTGGCTTCTCTTCTTACTCAATTTCCAAGAAATTATCTATGCCAAAGATCAGAAAACTTTTTCTGTGCCAGATAGCAAATGTTTTTGGCTTTGTGGGACTAAGAGGGAAAAACTGAAGATGCTCACATCAGGAGAGAGAAAATTCCTGCTGCTTCAGCTAAGTTTGCCTGAAATGCACAGCCGTGGTTGGTGGGAGCTGTGGTTTGCTGGAAACATTTAGAGGAAGAGCAAGTGGTGCACAGGGTGGGGCTTGTGGCCAGGTGTCTCCTGGACTAATTGTACCACTGGATGCTCCAATAGAGTCCTCAACATTTAGGTGGCAACAAGTCCTGGCCCAGGGCTCAGCTACTTGCTAGAAAGGCAGATTCTAAGCCTGAAGCATGGGTCACAGGTGGATGTTTGGTTTAGTTTCTCTGTGCCTCATAACAGTGCTAACCTGCCCAAGTGTACCCAGGGGTTCTACAGAAACAGGAGAATTTGGCTGGTAGGTAGTAGTTTGTTGTCCCCTTATGTAGGCCATTCTGGATTTGTATTTTGCCTTTCTTTTCTTCTCAGAGGATTATTTAATCCCAATCTGAAGGAAATTTCTGAGTATTTTTTGAGTTTTTAGCAAAAGCAGAATTTAACATGGAGAAAATCATATTTAAAGATTATTATTTTTTTCTAAATGTAATCAGCTCTGTTCACTTCCACCATGTAAATCAAGCTTTGGATTTCTAGCCCTTCATGAACATTTTGAATCATTAAAAACTTGTCTATATCAGATAATCTACTACATAAAAAGACTTTGTGGCTATTAGGCATAAACTCTACTTCATTCCCTAAATCTTTAAATGTGTAGGTGAAAATATCAGTTTGATTTTATTGACAGAATGGTTATAAACATCAGGCCAAATACATTAAACACATATTTTAGATAAAAATGAAGTCATTAGAAAATATGCCAAGACCCATTCTCACTTCTTTTTTTCTTGTAGAAAGAGGTACATCTTCTCATATATTCCTTTGTCAAGCATAATCCTTCATCTGTGTCCAGGATCCAATGTATTTTTAATCTCCTTGGAAAAAGTTCTTTAAGGGTCTCTCTCTTGATAACTATCAAAATTCTCCAGAAGCAATATTCTCAGTGGTGAAAAATTTAGACACATTAGCATACTGTACTAAAAACAACACACTAATACTTGTCATCATGAGTGCAATATAACACGATAGTGGAGGTCCTAGGGAATGTAGTAAGATAAAAAATATCTATTATCTTCTGCTCATTTCTGCATTGATATGTTCTGCAGTTTATATTTTCAGGGAAATTACCTTTTTATTCCATGTGCTTCACTTAGAAACAGGGTATATGTTTAGCTATGTTGGCTTTGAGATGCCTATGGGGCACATGGCTGCTACTGTCTAATAAGGAATTGGATGGGAAGACTCCACCTAGGTGAATTCACTGCTTCCTATGGCTCACAGGATTTAAATTAAGAGTATAAATCTTTCTGACTGGAAATTCTGACTTCTCTTTGGAAGTACACACTCTCAACATCCAGTTCTTTGATAGCACTAATGTGTATGTGTGTATATGTGTGTGTGTGTGTGTGTGTGTGGTGTATTTTTATCTGATGCTTTATGCTTCAAAATAGCTGTCACAATGTATGTAATATTTGGGGACAAATTGCTAAGACTGATCTATTTTACTGTACTCTGATCACTACACAATAAACCTTTTTATTTTTTAGTTGATGGGCATTGAGTTTCAACCAGAATTTTATTTGTGAACAGTGCTACTATGTACGTTATAATACATACGCCCTGTTGTATGTGTGAAGAGCTTTCCTTGAGGCAGATATGGTGTTCTTCATCTTTTTACTGTATCATCTTCTTTTCTGGCTACATTTAGAATCACTCAGTCATTCAGTGTATATTTACTGAGTACTTACTATGTGGCCAAAACTGTTGTAAGTACAAAACAAAACAAAACAAAACAAAAAATATATAAAAAACTCGTACTTTCATAGATCTAATGGGAAAGACAGACAAAACACAAATATATAAATAGATAAGTCACTAAGCTTATCTTCTTCCATTTGTCACTTTAGAGTTAACGCTATAGCTATTCTAAAGTACTTGAACATAAGATTTGATTTCTCCAAATTTTTGCTCAGGTTTCTTTTCATGAGATATCTTTTGATCCCTCATTTCTCTAGCTAACTTGCATTTCCTTTTGCCTTTGAAGCCTCATGTCAGATATTACCTCCCTTATAAAGTTCTCCATGATAGCTCCCTGATCCTCTGTGTTCTCACCTAGCTCCCTAGCATGCCTTCATCAGGTCTCAGTTTCACTCTCTTCCTCCTCCGTAGTACGGAATCCTATCTTCATACTAGTTAAATAGCTCTATAACCAGTGTGATAGATAGCAGGCAAAGGTGTCCAATAAGTGATTACTGAAGAAAAAAACAAATAAAATGATTCTAAAAATTCTATGACTATATCTTCTGTAGGAATTCAACTTCGAGATTTTTTTCTCTAAGAAAGAATTTTAGTTCTGTATATGAGGATTCTGAGGTACTTTCAATGTCTTTTCACTCACAAAAAGCAATTGTAGTCTGGTCATGCTCTTACTCAAAGGAATGCAAGAGCTTTTGCATTCCTTTCAGATATTATTATTTTAAAGTTTTCATCCATTTTAATGGAAGATCAAAATGAATTTAGAAAAGAAACTCCAATAAAGTGGTTTGGAAAAGCAGTGTGATTAATGGGAAGAGCAATGTCTTAAAAGTCACCTGGAAGGCTTTGGTGATATTATATGCAGAGGGGAATCAGCATATGAAATGGTGAAGAAAACAATTCCCAGTCCTGGAGAATATGAGGGAGGGACTGAAGAATATCTCTTCTACAGCCACTATTTTCATTCACAGAAATTCTTCTCATTAAGGAGAAAGCCCTCTCTAATTTAAACTTTAACCTGACCCAAAGTTAGAAACTCTAGTACTTCTAATCATTTGATTCCTGTTTATAACTGAAGATACAGGTTACATCTTTTATATCTATATTTGTTTTCCTTTATCTTAATGAACATTTTGAATATGAAAAGAAAAAACTCATAGTCTCCCTCTCTCTACCTCCTATTGTAGGCTGCAATAAAGATACATCAAAGAAGATGGTACTGATTTGCAAATAAAGTTACAGGAATTGGAGAGTTGCAGAAAGAGGGAGGGAGAATGCAAAAGCTGGCTGATGCGAACTTTCTGTGGTACATACCTCTGGAACACATGTTTGGGTTTGAGGGTCTTAAAGAATAAATTGGTATCAAATGTAGAGTAAAGGAGTGAAGAAAGAGGAGGAGGTGCCTCATAAATCAATTAGGAGGCAGTGAATCCTGGGAACAAGAAACTAGAGAGGTTTAGATCAAGAGGAATTTAAATGCGTTGCTTTAAGGATATTCAGACTTCCTGCTGCTGGCCTGGATAGGACAGGAATTCTTTTATTTGCTTATTCAAGAAAAAAGTGACCCAGAATAACTAGAGTTCTTGCAGAAATTTGGGTGGCAGATATTTGGATTAGAGTTGTTTAAAATTGCAATACATATTTGTGACTGAATGTGCTTAATGAAGAGGGTGTTGTTAAGAATGCTAAATAAAACCAGGGCATTTCAGTGTGGTCCTGAAGTGGATGAGCATATGGATTTAGTGTTATCAGCATCACACAGATTTCTTTTTCTTAAAAAAGAATACTTTTTTTGCATTTGATTATTTTAGAATCATATTTTAGAGTATTAGATTTCAGAAAATGTGACTAGAAAGGATCAATTTAATCAAATAACAAGTGCAATAGAATTTGTATTCTTTTCTTAAAAGAACCCATCATTTGGATTTTGGAAACACAATTCCCAGACAAAAGAAAGCTATCTAAAGTATTTTTACATGTGTATCTGGTAGGAAAAGCTTGGCTGCATGTGGCCAAAACTCTCAATGATGACTTAATTAACATAGTGGTTGATTTTTCCTCCCAGAAATGAAGGCAGGGATGGGAAGCCAGAAGCTGGTATGATGCTCTTGTGGTTTCTTTCTGTCTTCTGGCTTCATGAACAATTCACTGTCTTCTCATCTGTGACTCATGATGGGTGCTTCTGTTCCAACTGCCTTGTTCTCATTTCAGAGAGTACAAGGAAAAAATGGTCTAAAAGGGGCATGTCCCCTTAAGAAACATCATTGAGTACATACCTTTGACTTTTGCTTGTATTCCACTTAAAATGTTGTAGGTTGAGAAATGTTATTTTATTCTGAGTAGCCTTATGGTCAGCTTAAAATCAGGAATTGGAGGAAAATTTATAATTTGTCATAATGCTCTCTATAACCTTAATTCCGGAGCTGTGTTCGCCAGGTGGAGATAGACTTGACAAGGAACAATCAATTAGTGAGCATAATTGATAGATCTGTAGTAATGGGATCACGTTTAGTGAGTAACTTTTAAATTGCTGCCAACAGACCTAGTAGTTATCACTATGTTTTGGACAGGGTAGAAAGGTAAGAAGAGGGAGAAGGAAAGGAAGAATGACAGTAAGGATTTTCTGACTTATATATTAAGGAATATTTAAAGAGCAAGCCACATTTTCTCTAAAATATTGATTTTTCATTTTAAGTTGAAGCCAAATATCAATATAGGTAAAATTGGTAGTTCCCAGAACTGATGAGAACTCACAGAGCTTAACAAAATGAATGCATGGCTGATCTTACTCTAACATATTTACAAGGAAAAGAGAATATTGATTAACGGGCTTTAGGACACCATCTGCAAATTATTATTGTTTGAAATAGTCTTATTGCCAAGAAGTTTGTGTATGCTATGTTTTTCTCATTGTAAGGGAATTCAAACTTTGTATTATTTTGTTTATTATGTGGTAATTCTCAAAATTTTGTTGGTTTTGAGAAATAGGCTAATATTAGGGACTTCAAGAGCAGGTGGTTTAATATCCAATATGTGAGTTCTGAGTTCTTGTCATGCTTGCATTGCAGTATCATAGTTTAATCTAAAACAGAATACAATATCTCTGCCTCAGTTGTACCCTTAGGGATATTAAAAGTATTATTCATTGCTCATTTTTAATCACAAAGGAAGAGGATGTCATTATAAAAAGACATCTCACTGTTGTTGTGCTTGTTATTATCAAAATATAAAATCCAGTGTTCCTGAAAGTAGAATGATTCCTGAGTGTTCACTTTTCTCTTTTCTTTGACTCACTTTAAAGCTTGCTTTTATTATTTTGCATCACAACACATAAGAATTAGCCTGTAGATATAACATTATCTAAAAGCATTCATAACTTAATTGCTTCACATATAACATTTAGCAATTACCAAGTTGACACACTTCATTCATCTAAAGTTGTCCAGCTATGATGAAAGCTACCCACATAATTTTCTATTATGAATGACAAATACACAGTTATTTCATAACTCTACTTATTTTGAAATGGCCCTCAAAGAAATCTAGATCAAGGCTTTATGTACCTTTAAACTGCAGAGCATAAGAGACTTCTATATCTGTTTGGAAGCATTGAAGATTAGCATAAAGTAGAGTTTGCCTTATTAAGTAAAATTCTGGAGGAAATAAATAGCAGCAAATCTATAATAATGGTTATAAGTGGGTAGTGTTTAATGATATTTTGTTTCTTAGCTGGTGATGCAGAGCTATAAAAAGTTAGATTCAGATAAAAAAAAAAGTCCAGGTATCTGAATGCTTAAAAGAAGAGTTCAAAAAAATGCAAACACCAATATTCCCTAGCTCTTTGCTTGATTTACAGAATACAACTTAAAGGAATCAGTTAACATTTAACTCTGGTTCAAAAAATGCTAGAATATAATCTTTTATACCACAAAATTTATGTAATTAGTAGAATAAGCGCCAAATGAGTACTAAAAACAGACATTTGTAGGAATTGAGAGTTTTTGTGGATAGAAAATGATTGAGGAAGCCATGATAAAAGGGATCTTCTGCTTTGCAACAGGCAAATGAATCAGATAGAGATGAATAGAGAAGGAACAAAGGCTTGATGATGGGAGTTAGTAACATGTATTCTGATATCAGTGAAAAATAAAGCATTCGTCCTACAAGATGGCAAAAAATGAGAGTGAGTCATTTTGTTGGCAAATTAACTCACGAGCTTGTAAATAAAATTCCAAGTATTTGACCTGGAAAAGATAATAAAAATATTTGGGATGGTCTAACTGCAAGTCTAATTTGCCAAGAGATGGTGGCAAGACACATCAGCAGATTGTAAGATCACAGTAGCATTTGAACTTGGTGAAGTTAAAGTCACTTGAGCTACAGGTAAAACAGGTAGCACAGAGAATAGTGCCTGGAATATAGTAGACACTCAATGCTTGTTTAATTGAACTGAATTTTTACCCACTATGAGTCTATACAAGTGTAGGTGCTATTTATTCAGGGTTTAGGATAGGAGTGAACATCTTCATAGATATTGTATTTTAATACATAGGAGAGGCCAGGACACTATTAATTTTATCAAGATTCAAATGAAATGTTATAACATAGAAAATAATTAACCATACATTCATTCAATATAGAATTAATTAATCTATACATTTATTCATTCATTTCTGTTGAGTATCTACCATGGGCTTAGAACTTCTCTGGGTCCAAAGGTCCAAAGGTAAATGAGACAGACTAGGCTTCTGATCTCATAGAACATTTATTGTAAAGACAAGTAATAAACAAGTGCTTACAATAGTGTGGCATAATAGAAATATATCTGATCATTATTCTCAAGTTCCTAGCACAGAACTTCAAAAACACTTGTAATATCCTGAGTGATAGGTATATTTTTATTATAATCAGTGACTAATGGTGGACCTCTAGATAGCTTTAGGATGGAAGTTGGTGACCAAAGAGGTTCCAAGAGGTGACTGAATGGTTGGAACTTTGGGCCAGCCAACTTCCAGGGAAAGATGGAAAGCTAGAGGTTGAGTTCAATCCTGTGGTCCAGTAAAAACTCTATACACTGCTACATGTTTCTGTATAATAAAACTGCGGTCATAAGCATCATGCTTGCTTGGATCCTAGAGCTGGGTTACTATTCATCTTCTTCTGCCCTAGTACATCAGAACTTCAGGCTCTCTGCCTTGAAAATTCCAGGACATGGCTTACGGGGATCCTCTTTTTTTTCAGGGCTTTGGTCTCAGGCTGAGATTTCACCATCAACTTTCCGGCTCTCAGGCCTTTGGACTTGGACTGAACCATACTATTGGATTCCATGGTTCTCCAGCTTGTAGAGGCCTATTTTAGGGCTTCTCAGTCTCCACAGTGGTATGAACTAATTTCTATAATAAACCCTCCCTTATCCATATTAAAATATAATTTGATTTTAAAAATTTTCTTATTTGCTTGAATTACAACTAAATTCCCTTTCATTATTGGATGGAATGATTAATGAAGCCTAAAGGAGAATGGAGAGAGAATCTGTAATTCCACGTTAGGACTGGTATCCTGTTTTTCGTGTTTTTTTTGACCATTCAAATCCATCTCACAAAAATCCAAGATAATAGGAAGCCTGTAGAACAAGGAGTAAAGCAGGATACTTTCCAGCAGTGGGAAACATTTTATCAAATATTTGTGCCCCAAAACAATGTCTATAAACTCTGAGAAATGGGCAGAATTGAGGTCCTTTTAAATAAATGAATCTTCTAGAAGTAACATAAATTTTTAACTGTTTGAAGTAGTCTTCAGTAAACATCCAATTAAACATTAATGCAGAACATCTCTGAGTTTTTATTAAGCCTTATGAAATGTGGATATTGCCGAGTTTCAGGGGCTCAGCATATGCCCGTTGGCCAATGTCTTGGACAACTCCTTTTAGGAACAAGATAGAAGATAGAAGATACTTTTACTACCCCCAGATGTCTCTAAAAGGCATACCAATTTTCCTTTGAATAATATCATTTAAAAAAGTATATTGATGGTTAATTTTTTGTTTCCCTCAATCCTTTGCTACTAGGGTGAAGAACTTGAAAATCATTTTCTTACACTAAAAGTAAGGTTAAATATACGTAGGAGAACAAACTTGCTACTTTTCATTTTTTTAGAAATAAACACAGAAGCAAGTGAAATGTGCTAATGTGCTCCCAATTAGCACATTCATTAAGAACTATGTTGAATGCAGTAATGAACTTTTTGCTTCTGATTGAATATAGAATTCACAGTGATAAATTAGTGAGTGTGTCTATGAAAGTTTCTAAATTATAGGGCTGAATGAATACTACTAATAAAACATTCACCACCCACATGAGATTGGTAAATATGAATCTAACAAACCCAAAAACTATCTTTTGCATAAGTATGGGTTTTTCATTGAGTAAATTTCAGGTAAATTTAATCTTAAGCACTAATGTGTCCTCATCTGGTTGATTTGTCTGATCAAGTTTGAGTTTGAGGCATTAGTTCTTCTGTATTCAGATAAGGATGATTCCCTTTAAATCTACAGTGAAATGAGAGAAACTTATACATTGAGTTTATCAGATGCTGCTTTAATACTAGAAGAATCACAAAGCTTTAGATATTTTGACCACCAAGAAGCTTCAATAAAGATATAATGGAATTGAAACACTAGAAACTGCTACTTGTTAAACTCAACTGAGACTGGTGGTAGGAATAATAGGATGGTAATAGCACTAGGTGATGAACATGTTGATTATTATTATGATGATTTCCATTTGGCAAGTTCATAATCAATGTTATATATATGGGGTGATCAAACTATATGATGAATGTTTAAATAAAATATACATTACAGTAAAAGACACATTGCTATTAATTCCCCTCAAAATACTCCCCCCACACTTTGATCACAATTACTTAGTTCTTACCACTTTCCAAAGCAGCTCTGGAAGTCTTGTTTCATATCTTTAGAAGATGTGATCAAAAACACTGTGAATACTGCTGCCAAGTTCCAAACTATGGAAAGTTAGGCTCCTGAAAACATTCTGGTGTGTCCTCTTCCTTCTTATTCACTGGATTTGGCACTTCTGGCTCTTTCCTAAAGGCAAATTGGCCATCAAAGATAAATGTTTTAAATCAATTCCATAGATCAAGACAGCCACAACACCACAACTAAAGACACTCAGGAAAAAAGACTTCCAGAACTGCTTGAAAAAGTGGCAATAATGATGGGATAAGTGTTTGAAGTGAGGGGATCAATAGCAATGTGTATTTTACTATAATACACTAAGAAAAACATTAAATAGTCACTGCAATTTTCCATCACACTTCATATTCATATATATTACTTACATACATTTACAACCATAGGTAGAAATTATTTCATTTCTCTTCAGAGGAAGAAACAAAACTTCATATTATTTTTTGTGGAATTCAGTACTTTTGTGGTCAATTAGAACCTTTCTACACTTCCCCCAACATCCACTTTGCCTAGAAGGCCATTTTTCTTCTGTATCAACCTAGGTATCTTTTTATATTGGCTAATCAAGAAGTCTTGCTTGCCATGACTGTCTAGTATCCACCATCTACCCTCTCCTGCCCAGGTCTTCAACATTAGAGAATGCTTTCCATTTCTTTTCAAACCTCCACAGACTCTAGCATAGTGCACTACTTAGATTAGAAATTCAATAAATTTTGTTGTTCAGGAAGAGAAAAATCTATCATGTTTTTAAATACTTCAAAAAAATGAGATGCCTCTGCTGCCCTTGGTAACATATCTCTAGGTCTATTGGCATTGACTCAAGAGATTTGCCCTTCATTCTTATCTGAATACCTCCCGCTATTTTCTCTCTTCACTGAGTCTCACAAACATCCTCTGCAATAGTCCTTCATACCAAGGGAAGTTTTATGTCTTACTTCAGCTGCTCCTCCAGACAAAATAATGAGATTTGGAGCTATCATTACAGATTAGATTTTTTTAAATCGAGTCTTTCTCATTTAATTATGTTCAAAAGAATTAACTTCACAGGAAGCATAAGCAACCAAACAAAATCAAAACTAAGTTATTATTTCAGTTCTCTTGTATTTTTCTGCTCAAAGAAAAGTCATGATATGCATAATTCCTTCAAATGGGTATAATATTTATTTATTTATTTTCCATTAAGTTTATTGGTACAATTTAGGTAACAATACAGTTGCATTCATCATTGGGATCTTGTACCTTTACATGATGTATCTTGGTTCTTACTTTTTCCCCATTCCTCTGCCCTCCCTTCACCACCGCCACCCTTTCATATTTACAATGACTTTGTTTCCATTTTTTCCTTTTCTCATATTTTTTCTTTTCCCTTCTTTCCTTTTCCCCACCCCTCCCACTTCCCCTACTCCTTTAGACCTTTTCTTCCTATTTCACAGCATCAGTTATACATTTTGATCCTTATTTACACTTTTAGTTTTTCACACCAGAGAAACTATTTGGTATTTACACATGTGTGTCCTATTTATTTCACTTAAGAGTATGGCCTCAATGTGCATCCACTTAGTTAAAAATGTCTTTTGTTTCTCGTTCGTTATCGCTGAGTAGTACTCCATTTATAAAAAGACCACATCTTCTTTATCCAGTTTTCAGTTGATGGGCAATTGGGCTGTTTCCAAGTTTTAGCTATTACAAACTGTGCTGCTATAAACATGGGTGAACATATATCACTGTGGTATGATTCTTTTAATTCTTTGGAAAGATACCCAGCAGAGGAATAGCTGGGTCAAGTGGGACTTCTAATCCTATTTTTTCGAGGTATCTCCATATTGATTTCCACAGTGGTTGCACCAGTCTGCATTCCCGTCAATAATGAGGAAGGGTTCCTTTCTCCTCACAACCCCACCAGCATTTTTTATTGGTTGATTTCTTGATAGCAGCCATTTTTCTGGAGTGAGGTGGAATCTCAGCATTGTTTTCATCTGCATCTCTCAAATGATCAGTGATGTTGAACATTTTTTCATATGTTTATTTGTTGCTTTTACTTCTTTGTCTGAGAAATGTCTTTTTATTTCAGATGCCTAATTTTGGATTGGGTCTTTATATTTGGGGGGTCTGATTTTTTTTTTAGTTCTTTATATATTCTAGATAGTAAACCTTTGTCTGAGGAGAAGCTGGTAAAAAATTTGTCCCACATTGTAGGTTGTCTCTTAGCTCTGTTGGTGGTTTCTCTTGCTGTGCAGAACCTTTTTAGTAAGAAGAGATCCCATTTGTTGATTGTTTATGCTAGTTGACAGGCAACTGAGGTTTTGTTCATAAAATCTTTTCCTACACCAATGTCTTCAAGAGTTCTACCTAACCTCTGTTCCAGCTGGTTCAGGATTTCTGTTTTAATATTTAGATCTTTCATCCATTTCCATTCAAGTTTAGTGCATAGTGAGAGATACAGGTCTAGTTTTAATCTTTGGCAAGTTGAAACCCAGTTTTTCCAGCACCATTTATTAAAGAGGCTATCTTTCTTCCAGTGATGGTGTTTGGCTCCTTTGTCAAACATGAGGTAGCTGGGTGTGTCTGGAGTTGTTTATGCATCTTCTAATCTTTTCCACTGGTCCTCAAGTCTGTTTCTTTGCCAGTACCATGCTGTTTTTATAACAGTAGCTTTGTAGTATAGTTTCAAGTAGGGGGTTGTGATATCCCCTGCCATGTCTCTGTTGCCTAGAATTACTTTTGGGTCTCTTCTGGCTCCAAATGAATTTTTGGATTGTTTTCTCTACTTCTGTGAAATATACTGTTGGGATTTCAATTGGGATTGCATTGAATCTTATAATATTTATTTTTGAAAACAGTGACTTTGTAACAAGATTGTGTGAACTTCGATTTCCATAAGTGATGTTCATTGATACTTTTCCTTTCTCATTTCTGTGGAAATTTAGGTTTTAGTTTTCCTTTAACAACTTTTGATTAAAGGGATAAAGTGGGGGAGTATAGATCCAAAAGAAGCCAGACTACCTCTAGCCAGAAATCTTGAACTTTAGTTCCATTTTTTTGGTATGTTTCTCCTATGAATATAGAAGTATTTTTTTATGGCTGTAGATTGAAGTATCTTATAATGGATATATTTTCAGTATTTTCTCTGAGCAGACCCAACCCCCAACCCGTGTTCCTTTTAGTGTCACATTGCAAAATTAATCTTTCCATTTGCTCCACTCCACACCATTTAATACTTCTTGTCTCCACATAAAGCACCATGACATGAGCTTTAAATAAAAGCTGGATAGGGCTAAGTTGTGTGCATATTGTGTTTGGGGTTAAGAAACTAAATTCGACAGGTAATGGAGCCAGATTTAACTGCTCCATGATGCTAAACTGTGAGGTGTCATGTCAATCATCTGTCCAGGAAATATAAGCTATAAAAGGAAAGAAAGATGTATTTCAGATGCCCAATCTCACAAGCAAAAGTTTCGCTCCACAAGGGAGGGTCATGAGTAGATGGCTACTCTTCATCTCTCTGTAGGGGGCTCCAGAAGTTAAGGCCATCATACAAATAGGCTCATTTGCTGAGGATTAGCTAGGTTTCCTAGGAGACATGATAAAGAAACCTCTGCAATGAATGGCCAGTTCCTCAAATTAAATAAAGGAAAAACAAAACTTGAAAGCAATGAGAGAAAGTATAGACATTAGAGAGTGCTTCCTGCATATTAAATAGAAAAAAAGCATGTCAAGTATATGAGATATAGATTTTGAAATATTTTTTGCTAAGAGAGTTCCAGTAACATTAAACACTTGCTCTTATCCTTGATGACAGGAAGTTTTCAACTCAATTTTATATTCAAAAATAATATTAGTCTAATTCTTTGATAAATTTTATTCTGTGTACTGAATTTAATATTTTGCCATCTATTTAACTGTCCTATTTTTCAAATCATAATTCTCTCTTTGAAGGAGGTAAGATGTAATTAATAAATGACAAACAGGATGTCCTCTGAAAATAAAGATTACCCATCTATCCATCTATCTAGTCTGAAGGATGACACAAAGAGTGCTTGGAACTGAATTGCTAAAATGTGTGATTATGCATTTAGTCCAGAGCCTCAGCTTGATGTGCAGTACTTTTACTGTGCAATTCTTATTAATGCTGATTGTCCAATTTAGTGCTTCATTAATGAGCCATAGACCACTTGTAAATTTCTGACTTACAGAATCAACCACTCTTAAAGTTTTATTCTCCTGGAAATGTCTTCACCTGACAAGTTGATAATAAATTGCACTCTTTCATCCACTTAACCCTTCTGCCATATCAGTTTGGGATACTGACAGTTACAATTCTCTTTTCTTAAATACATTTAACATTTATAGCAATAATAAGAGCAAACACCCATATGATACTGTAGATTAAGTTTGAATTTTAGTATCATGCATTGTTTGTGATGTATCTGGTTCATTGCTTAAAGCATTATTCATATATTAATTTATTTCATCCACATGGCATTGTGATGTTGCTACTTTTATTATCCCCATTTTGTTGTTGGAGTAATAAAGAGAGGTTGGGCAACTTGGCTAGTATTACGGATCTAGTAATTATAAGAGCTAAAAATTGAACTAAGAGAGTCTATCTGTAGAGCTGCCTTCTAAAACCCAATCTTAGAGAATATATATTCATCCTAAGAAGTGCAAAAGGGCTTTATGAAGGAGCAGGTAGATTTGCCTGCAATGTTCAATGCAACTGCACAACAGTAATCTTTATACAAAAGGATTTTCTTTCTAATTTCTTGATGCAACCCATAGGGGCTATCTTCACAATTACTCCATTAGCTTTAAGGCAGCATTCTTTGTACTCTGTTTTTTATTTAGAAGACTGACAATTTGAAGATAAATATATGCCTAGATTGAAATTAAAATAATTGAGACTATTTTGTCATTGAAAATTATAATATGGCCAATTGAGCCAACATATTTGAAAGCAATAAGTGATGAATATGCAAATAGCAGCAGCTTTGGTCAATCAAGTAATCAGAATGAATAAAAATATTGTAAGACATTTGAGGACTTGACTTTGATAAGTGAAATGACACAGAATTATTTCCTGCCTGAAGCCAGAAGAAAAAGTAATTATATCTGGAATGTGCTTTTGCCCAGTTCTGCCAGTCAAAATCACACTGTTCAAAGTCTATCTCTTTAGAGAAGTTTTCCTCCTTCCTCAAGTCCTCTATAATATTTTGTGCTTTTTCGACATTTTCTCTAAAACAATGTCTTGTATATTCGTTTTTAAATACATTTCTCATACATAGTATTTTGTAAATTCTCTGTGGGCAGGGGTTATATTTTCTCCACTTTTGTGCATGTTTGTAGGCAATCAACAAGTATACATTGATTGACTGGTAGTCTGGGCAGTTTCAAGTGTTCCCCAGTGATTTTCTATCTTTGAATTGGGTCAATAATACATTGGGGAATCAATCTGTAAATCAGATTCATTCTGTGAATTGTAATGAGTGAGCAGATCTTAAAATTATCAGAGAAAATTAAAATGAAAAAGCAATTACATATGGATAGCTTAATAAGGATTGTCTCACCCTGCAAGTCAGATTGAATGAAGAGGTTTTTATCAGAGATCATCCATTATAAAATGTAAACTAGGCATATTTTCCCAATAAGTTAAAGGTTTTCTTAGCTATGTAACTAGAAAGCAACTAGTCTAAAATATAAACCATTTCATACTTCTGCAAACTTGGAGTTATCACATTGTGAGAAATGGAGGACAGTGATTTAATGACAAATGCAAATGAAATCAGTTGTCTGAATGATTTATATTGCAATGAGAACTGGAGGGTGGAGCCATATCTAAAATCACTCATATTATTGAAACATGAAGGATACTTTTTAGCAAAAAGAAACATTTAAATAAGTAGAGGAACAAACAAACTCTTTTTAAACTCAAATATAATATAAATTACACATCATGTACCTAACTCCTTTTGAGTCTTGATTTAACAAAAACTGTTTAGTTTACTAATTTGGCTTTCTACTTTTTGTTACTGTTTGTGGGTGTCTGGATGTCAGGCAATTGTTTCAGCTCAACTTTAGATTTATATCCCATTGATCAGTACTTGGTCAATATCCTGACTTATCAGTAATTCTCTTGAAAGAATGGTTAATGTAAATCAGTCAACAAATCTGTTCATTCCCCAAAGATAATTCCACTCTAGACCAATTCTCTTGCCACAGTGCTAGCCTGGAGCAGTACAATATTCTCTTGTATACAGATTAGAACACAGAACCCATGCACAAACTCCCTCATGGGCTTCTTCTGCATTTTTTTCTTTTATATTTTTGACCAGACCATAAAAGTCATTCTCCTCTGAGCAAAGTAGTGGCCAGACACCATGATTCATGTGTGCTTGTGAACGTGGTCCTCTAACAACACTGAGAATATCCTCTAGCTTTTACTCAAGTACAGATAATTTGTTGCATCCCTCACATCCATTTGTCAAAACTGTCTCATCAGATTTTGCATAAGAAAACAAAACTTTTCTATGAAGGTCAGAGCACATTTTTGATGAATAATTATGTACTTTAGGAAAAGTTTGTCTTTTAAATCTAACATGGGGTATGAGTGTATAGGCTCCATAGTTTCACCCCTCCTTCTAATCTCTTTTAATTATTAACAATATGTCTTGATTTTTAACATTAAAAGAGCACTCCATTAAATTCTTAGTTGCATTTGGTAGCAACTGAGTAGCTGGGGTTGTTAAATTACTTTTATAAAGATGGAGCCTATGTGAACAGTTTCTGTAGCTATCATGAGCGACAGTGGAAGCGATGAAGAATCATTTGCGTATACTGTGCCTGAAAAATGGTCACAGTTTTTAACAACGAATGAGAGATGAGCTTCCCAAAAGTTAGGAATCTTTAAAGTTTACGATTGCAGTTCTATATTGCAGTACACATGGTAAAGGCACATGTCTGAAGCTATTAAAATTTGGTTATGTGATTGCACAGAAAACATACTGGCTTTTGGGTTGAAAATCCTTTGGGAATAAGTCTGATACTAGAGAGGATGTGTAACTTAGAAACAATTGTACATTTATTTCTTCTCTAGGGTGGAAAAAAAGGAATAAAGAATGTTTTTTAAAGGGCTTTTGCATTTACATCCACAGTAAGCGGGAGAAAAAAATCAGCACTCCAATTTTCTTGTATGCTTCATTAATCATATTAGCAATGTTTAGGGAAAACACAGACAGAATGAAAACCAGTTCCAACTGGCACAGTGCAGCACTTAGGGTTTCTAGAATACAGCATAAAAATACTGTAAATAATTTCTAAGAAAGAAGAAATCTTTAGAGTTCTACCTAGTTCAGTGTTTTAAGACTTTGAGTTCATTTTAAGCACAGCTCATTATCTTTTTGACACCCTAAATTGATGTTCTTCCTTAATTTCCTATTGCTGGAAGTTATCAAGCCATTTTCTGCATTTCCCTGGCTTGGAACCTTGAAGTTCCCTCTGACTAATGAGTTATCTGCAGCTTCATCTCACAAATCAGTCTCTGAGTCCTTTTGGTTTTACCTGGAATTTACTTTCCCATCCATTTCTCTTTTTGCTCCTTTCTACCTTCTTTTGAGTTCTTATGGAAACTTCCAACCTGATTTCCCCAAATCTAGTCTTTTTCGGCCTTGTCTGCTCTCTCCTACTGCCCTCAACTAAATCTTACTAAAATATTATTGCTATGAAAATTGTCCCCTATTCAAAAGTGTTCAGAGATTTTTACCTTGCTGTTGGGATTAGGCTGAAATGCTTCTTTATCATCTTCAAATGCTTTAATAATGTGATACCATTTTTTTAATTCAGAAAGTAAATAAATACAAATTGAATATCAAGTTTTAAAATATCATCTAGAGACATTTGGGATACAAAAGCACTCCAAACTATGAGCCCTGTCTTCGAGGGAATAAAGTGTCATTTAGGAAATAGAGAAAATATGCATAAAAATAATTATACAAAGAAGAATATGAGCCAAATGAAAGATTCAGGTGATAACTATCCAAATATTATCATTTAAGAGAGAACTGAATGCAGAACACTTGGTCCACTAATATTTTTCCTATCCAAGTAACCTTTGTTCTGTATTTATATATTTACTCATTTGTTGTTTCATATTTCATATATGTTTAATCTGAATCCCAATGATATGCAAAATCCTTGAATTCATGGGTATATATTAAATAATCAGTAAATAAATTCTGAATTAAATTAAAAATCAAATACATTTATTCAATAATGATATCCACAATTAGATTAATAAATTTAATGATGTTTAAATTATTAAATAATATTATTGGAGGATTATTGTTGTAGTAGGTGAATCTTCTTTTTCCATACATTTCATATGTATTTATTCATATATATTCTGGTCTATTGTATACAACATTCTGAACAGTGATTGCCTTCAGGAAGCTTGTAATTAAGCACATTATCTTAGGTGACAATTTTGATGAGTGTATGAAGAGAAATACCAGGTCCTGTAAAAGTGTATATGAAGAGGACCTCTGTAGTCTGGGCAGGATCAGAGAAATTTTTCCAGAGGCAGTAAAATTTAAGTTGAAAATAAAGGATAAAAAATATTCATTAGGAGATAGGTAAGAGTTATTCATGAGGAGAGATGCATATAAGCAAAGTTTCACGGAGGAGAGAAGATTTGGAACTCAATGAATTGTGCAATGTGACTGGAGGGGAAGAAGGAGGGACAGTAATGTAAGAGGGGGAGATTGAGGCAGAGGCCAACTGGACAAGTGAAAGAACAAGAATGGAAATGTGTAAAGCCTTGTCGGTAAAAGCTGGCACACAGGCTTAAAGTACAGCTCTCCTCTATCATATTGACAACTGTATTGTAGGGTGTATAAAGTCAGTGTGGGAAGAAAAGTATAAGAAGTTGTTAATGACAGACAAGAATACAGGGAATTAAATTATTCCATTTATGGAAATTGAGAAGGAAAATTTTTTATTACTGATTTGAAAGATTTTATATTCCTGAGTTAGCTAATTTCAGTTACAAAGAAAGAGCAAAAGATAATGTTAGGGGGATAATTTTGTTTTTAACATTTTGAGACCATAGATATGTCTCAATATATAAACCAGAATCTCTGTACCTAATAACTATGCCAAGGCTACTGAAGAGCCCACCTAGAAAAAGTTCTTTCTAGAACATTAACTTTACGTCTAGGTTTTAAATCAGAAATTCATGGGACTATAAGGAAGGGTCATGAAAATATATTTACTTTAGGTCCCTGACCTGCAATAAAGATAGTGCCTAATTGGTCAGATGGGAATCCCTGCTCAGTTGTAAAAGGTCTCCTGAGAAAAACGTGTTTTATTGAAAGAATTCTGGGGTTGAAATGGCAGGTCATAAGAAAGCACAGAGCCAAAGTTCAGGTAATTTTAGAGCACTCCTTGCTGTATAGAAGTAAGAAAGACCCCAAGAGAACAATGTCAAAGGTCATGCTGATATGTTAACTGATCCTGAAAAGATTGTAATGGATTTGACAGGAATAATCGTAAATGTATTTATTGAGCACCCATTAGGGGACTGGCACTGTTCCAAACAAACCTTCTAGGTGGTAGAAGACTGGTCGTTTTCTGCAGAGAGGAAAATTGATTTTCTACCTAGGATCAACTTGATGGAGAGCAAGCTATTTGCTTTATTTATGACTTGAACTCAGCTCCCTGCTGTAATAATTCAAATTCTGTAGGTACAGACCCCCTTCTTATTTAGATATTGACTGAAAAGGGAGTCAGCTTAGAGTTGGCCCTGCTGTTAGTTGTAGGGGGTTTGGATTTATGCTAATGAATGGGCCTAGTTTTTCAAGGATTTACTTTTGCTAATAAATCCTAAGGACACTTTCCAAGGCTTTTGGCTGGGCTTCACAATAAGAGCAGAAGTCTATAAGCTTCATGCTGAAGGCTGTTAGACTTGAAATAAAACTAAAGCAAAACTTAATGGAAAAGTTTAGTTTCTTAGTATAAAATTTTCCATCCAAGTAAGCAGAAAGTAAAGAAGGAGTGTTGAGTAATTCAGAAGTATATTCATGAGAAAGAGACTATGGTCTGATCTTGGGGATCAGTAGTTCCCAGTTAACCTCAAGTAAAATGGAAATTTTATATATATTAAAATTTTTAGCAATTGAGTTGTATAGTCCAAGTAGCTGGATTTAAGAAAGCAAAATCTCAAAAAATTTTGATATTTTTCAAAAGTAAGAAATTTATGTGAGCATTTACCTTAATCATTCTTGGAGTTTTTATATTCTCTTTATGACAGAAAGAAGCCAAAGACCTATGTGCAGATCATTTCTTGATGAGTATAGGTCACTGCTGAACTACACTAAGGTTATGGACAAATCCACTGGGACATGCAGTACATTATAAATTTTATGGGAACTACACAACCAGATATAATATCATTGGCATGTCATATGAAATGTAGGGTCCCTCAGAATGTAAATAATATATATCATTGTGATAGAAAACAATTATTTTTTAAGACATACAGTGACTCTAAAATTTTTGAATGAGTTTGCAATTACATAAACAAAGTCAAAACTTTATCAGTTGGGTCATTAATTACTCAATACTTACATATTTTCATGCTTAGTGAACTTTATTCATCTTAATTTTTATTTCATTTATTAATTTATTCATTTTTGCAGTACTGAGGCTTGAACCTGGGGCCTCATGCATGGCAGGCAAGTGCTCTACCATTGAGGTACATCTTCAGCTAAAACCCCATACATCATTCTTGAATATTAAATTAGCAACCTCATCTCATTTTATGTATTGATATCTCACTGCCTTTAGACTGACCAACAATCCATTGAACACAATAAAAGGCCTTTACTGTATATCTAAAGGTTGAGCGCAGTATGTTGTGTGCTTGTCAAAAGACTCAAGGGCCTCTTATAAAGTTATCAAGTCCACAGAAAATCATGGTAGCAGTTTACTCAATGACCAATTTCTGAGTGCCTATTGCATTTACTATTAGTGGAAAGACTGATGAATCATCAGAGAAATTTATATTTTAGTTTGGATTTCACATTTCTGTATTAAAAGTCATGACCAAAAGCAATGTAAATGGGCATCACCTCTGCCTCTAGGTATTTTAGCACATTAGGCAGGAAATGGTACACATTTCTATCTCCTAAGAGGGAGGATGCATAATAAAATTCTTTTAAAGTTCCATATGAATTCTGAGCAAATAGTCTCAATTTTCATTATTTATGTCTAATATGTATATCCAGCGGAAATTAAATTGGTGTGTATATTGAAGAGATAGCTACATTCCCATGTCCATTGCAGCATTATTAACAATAGTCAAGACATGGAATTAACCTGTGTCTATCAATGGATAAATAAAGAAAACAAAAGAATACTCCTCAGCCTTAAAAAAGAATGAAATGCTCTCATTTGACACAACACAAATAAATTTGGGGGACATTATATTAAGTAAAATAGACCACGCATATGCAGGATAAATACTGTGCAATCTCATATATGGAATCTTAAAAAAATCAAACAGAATTAGAGAAAAGAATGGTGGATTTTAGGGAATGAGGGAGATGGAGAAATGAATTAATGTTAATCAAGGAATAAAAGTTTCAGGTAGGATGAATAAATTCCAGAAATCTATTGTTTAACATGATGCCAATATTTAATACTTATATACTATATACGTGAAAATTTTTGGAAATTAGATCTTAAATATTCTCTCCACAAGAAGTGGTAAATACATGAGGCCTGGACTGGTTAATTATATAGATTTAATCATTTCACAGTGCATACATGTATCAAAATACCATGTTATACACCGTAAAAACATACATACTTTTTTAAAAACATTTTTTCATTTGTAAAGTATACCTTAAAGCTAGGGGGTGCTAGCACAACTTTGTTGTACTTGGAAAACTCTTAGGCTTGTTACAGTGTGCTATAAACCATGTGATCATTCATTTCAATGTTGGAGAGGAAGACATTGTGCTAAGTTCTAGTGATACAAACATAGACATAGTAGACTTTGACCATAAGGAGCCTATATTCTGAAGAAGAAAGTCAAACTAGAGCTTATAAGTCAATATGGTAAATGTTATATTAAAAATATGAAAGAACATGTTGTAAAGTGTAGTACATTTGAGCAGAACTTTTCAAAGCAAGTTCAGCAGTCATTTTCTTCATCCACTCACTTTGGGTGAATGCCTTTTAATGTGACGAGACAGTTGCAGGTAAGGAGTAGTGCTGTTTATAAATGAAGAAACTAAAGGTATGTCAAAACCAATACTCAAACAATTCATTGATGGTTAATCTGTATGCTTGGTAAAGCTGCTTTGGCGAAAACTATTAAAGAGAAATGTTTCAGGCTTTTCAGTCCTAAGCAGAACACATACTGTACCACAGAAGTGGACAACTACAGGCCAAATCGCAGACCAAATCCAGCACAGTGCCTGTTTTTGTAAGTAAAGCTATATTCAAATACAGTCAAGCACATTTGTTTACATATTGTCTATGGCTGCTTCCTGTTATTAGAGCAGAGATGAAATTTGACATAGAGTCCATATGACCTATAAATCATAAAATATTTACTGTGTAACTCTTTAAGAAAATGTTTTCTGACATTTTCTTAAAGAGTTAGTAAAGTGAGATTGAGAAATCACATAGTAGTTCCATTTTTAATTTTCTGAGGAAACTTACACTGATTTCCATAATTGCTGTGCTATTTAGAATAAGGTCAGGAATGTTTTCTATCCTTGTCTTACTTCTCTATGCCCTAAAATAGTGATTAAAATTATTGGGTGAAATTTATCCACTTTGAGTAAATATCTTTAATACTAATTTTAAAAACTGTCTTACTTGGAATATTATAAAATGTTGCCTGAGTATGATACCTATCATACCACATATGATAACAGAATGTGGTATATTAAATGTCTAATGAATAAGAATGTATACATCAAATTGTAAAAAAAGAGTAGTATATTATAATAATAATTTCCAGTCCTTCCTCACTAGCTGTAACGAACATACACAAGCTGTTACTTCACTGTGATTCCCTCAATTCTTTGACCATTTGTAGTCTTCCAACTTCTGTGTACTTTAGCTTCTAATAGCTTATACTTCAAGTCTCCTCAAAATACTAGAGCTTCTTTGCCTATACTTACAGAGTAGGAAATACCTTGGAGCTTCCATGTTCCTTGCTATGGCCTCTAACCAATGCTTGTTACAGGAACACAGAAGCCCAACTACCTTGCCCTGAGAGCAAACCCTACGGTATAATTTACACTGCAGAGCTCCACTTCAGGATCTGGCTGAGGCTGGGACTTTGCCTAAAATCACAACCTTGCTTGGCTCCTCGTCCTTCAGTCTTATTCCCTTTCCTGTCGTGCCTGGCGGGTAAGGCCCAGCTCCATGGCAGCTGCATGGGTCAGAGTGTAACTCTTGAGGGAAGCTGAGTGCCACTGAGCCTTTTGGCGGAAGTACAGGAAACCTCAAAGAACAAAGATAAGACACCATGCCCCATCCTCTGGGCATGCCCTTCTGCACTGCCCTTTTGGAAGAGCATGACCACCCTCCCTTCACTCTCCGCCCCCAAATTCCATAAGACAACCACCCTCCTCTTCCCTTTAAATTCTTTGTTCTCTGACTGCTCTATGCTGACTCCCCTTAAGACTCAGCCTGCTTTGTGGTGGCGTCAGAACATTAAATAAACAAGTCTCCTTGGTCACACAATGTCTGCCCGGATGGTCTTTCTTTAATATATCTCCCACAAACCTTTCTTTACTAAATCACTTGGACACAAATCATTGCCTCAGAGGCTATTCTGAAAAGCTCTAAGATATAAGTGAATATTCAGCTAAAGGAGTATTTCTAGTTGGTCTTTCTCCTCTTTTCTCCTTCACCTTCTCCTCCTTACCTTTTTCCCCCCTTCTCTTTCTTCCTCACTCTCACTCTGTTTTCTTCATTGATATTTTCTGGGCCACAGCATTCATGACTTATATCATTTTGGATTGAAATGGTCTTTCAACACCTCAGCAGCAGGAAAGGTTTCACCGCAGCTGTTTCTTTGGCAGGAAGAGTATAGCTTCTATGTTGAATTCAACCTGAAAAGTGCTTCCCTACTGAGTAGAAGCCATGAATTGTGTAACACTTTGTGTTTCATAATATTAAATATCTGCTCTGGCTCAGTAGCATCTCTGGTTTTTAAAATATTTTCTCTAAGTACAAATTTTTATTGAAGTGTAACCCACATACAGAAAAGCATACAAATTATAAAAGTACAGCTCTATGAATAATGCAAAGTAAACAGACTTGTATAACTACCACCGGGTCAAGAAACAACAGTATCAGAAGCCTAGAAATCAGCGTGCTGTTCCTCCCTGACTATTACATGTCCTTAAAGGCAACTATAATTCTACCTGCCACCAGTGTTGCGAAGGGAAGAACTAATCTCACTCAGACTTTATCACTTGATTTTATTCTTGGCCATTGATCTAGGATATCTCTAGGTCTCTGAATGTCCTGTCTGACAGCATTGTCTTTCCTCGCCTTTAGACTCTGGACATAAGAAAGTCTTTTGCAATGTGATTTATGGTGAGGTGTTGGGACAGTGATCAGTTCTGATTTCTGAAATAAATGGAAACTAAAGATAGAAGACTCAACCTACAGGATTGACTGAGATTAAATGTCACCTAGGCAACCAATATAGGACCATGTCTCAATAAAAACTCTGAACACCAAAGTTTTCAGCAAGCTTCTCCTATTGACAATATTTCATGTGTATTGGGACACACCTGTTCTAGGAGAGTAAAATGCCCCCATAGATAAGAAAGTTTCTTGTTTGGAACTCTTCCAGATTCTTCCTTACATGTATCTTCATTTTCTAGTTTCAAATTGAAAGTTTTCATTTAATAATAGTCTAATTATGACATTTTTCTGGCGTTCTATGAGACTGTCAGGCAAATTGTGGAATCTGAGAGTAGTTGTGGAGACCCATACAACCACCTGGACTGAAGAAAGGGTGACCCTGGTGAACCTGAACTTGTGAATGATGTCTAAAAGAGAGGGCAGTCTTTTATTTAAAATTTAATTATATTAGTACATTTTAGGTATACAACATAATGGCATTCATCATTGGAAATTTGTGCCTTTACATAATCTCTCTTGGTTCTTACTTTTTTCCCTTTCCCCTGCCCTCACTTCAACCCCTCCATTCCTCCCTATTAACAAAGGCTTTGTTTCCATTTTTTCATTTTCTCATATTAATTCCATTCCCTTCTTTAAATTCCCCTCCCCCTCCCACTTTCCCTTTCCCTTTGTCCCTTTTCTTCCTATTTCACTTTATCTATTACACCTTTTAGTCCTTATTTACACTTTCAGTTTCTCACACTAGAGAAACTATTCGGTATTTTCACAGGTGCGTCCTGTTTATTTCACTCAAGAGTATCACCTCAAGGTCCATCTAATTAGCTATACATGTCTCTAATTTCCCACTTTTTATGACTGAGCAATATACCATTTTATAAAAAGACCCACATTTTCTTTATCCAGTCTCCAGTTGATGGACATTTGGGCTGCTTCCAAGTTTTAGCTATTACAAACTGTGCTGCTATCAACATGGGTGCACATATATCACTGTGGTATGATTCTTTTAATTCTTTGGGGAAGATACCCAGCAGGGGAATAGCTGGGTCAAATGGGACTTCC
>NW_004624748.1:15073401-15096746 GCF_000247695.1 Heterocephalus glaber
TTACATTTCTCATTGGGAACTTGTACCTTTACATGATGCATCTTGGTTCTTATTTTTTCCTCATTCCTAGCCCTCCCTTCCCCCCCTTCACCCCTCCCCACTTACAAAGACTTTGTTTCCATTTTTTCCCTTTGTCTAGTTTTTCCTTTCCCTTCTTTCCTTTCCCCTGCCCATCCCACTAACTCTACCCCTTTGGACCTTTTCTTCCTATTTTGCATTATTAATTATTCATTCTAATCATTGGTACATTTTAGGTATGCAATATAATGACATTCATCATTGGAAATTTGCACCTATACATAACCTCTCTTGGTTCTTATTTCTCATCCTTCCCCTGCCCTCACTTCAACCCCTCCATCCCTCCCTGTTTACAAAGAGTTTGTTTCCTTTTTTCCATATCCTCTCTAGATTCGTTAATCATGTCTTCCACTGTGGGCATAAGCTCTGCTGCTATGTGAGAAATTATTTCTGATTTTTTTTTTTCCAGATCCTCTTTCATAGTCCGGGTGTTTGAGTATCAGTGTGTTCTATCTCATTTCCCTTTGGAGTTGCTGTAGGTGATCTGAAAGTCTCACTCTGAGGCTTGTTTATGTGTCTTCTCATTTCCGGGGTGGGGGGGTAGGGGGTTGGTGGTGCTGCTGGCACCTGTGCGGCTCACCTCCTCTGTGCTGGGAGCAGTGGTAGGTTGGCCTGGAAGTCTCCTACTCTGCACTGGGCACTGTTACATATTGACCCAGAGGCCTTCTCTGTTCTGGGAGCTGTGGCATGTTGACCCCTTGCTTTGAATTTCTTTTGTTAGCATCCCAATGGGCCTTTCTTCACACTATTCCCTCTTCCTGGAGTACATGTCTTTTCCCTCATAGCCTGGCTGATTCCCATGATATTCTCTCACCTTAACTACTGTTTGCCTTCCCTGGTTCTCCAGAGGATGTAGAATTGAAGCACTGAGGCATTACTCTGCCTATTGAAGTTGCATTGTCCATAATAATAAAGTCATACATATGAGAAAATGCCTTTATCATACCAGTGCATCAGGTAGCAGTGAGACTGCCAAACTCCATTTTCTGAAATGCTCATACTGAGTCTCAAGGTTAGAAAGTTATCCTCTAGTGTATTCTTACACTCCTACATCCACCAGCTGAAATTTTGTCTTATGTAACATCATTGGGGCTCTTCCCAAGCCTATTTATACCACTTTCCCTTCATAGAGCACTTTCATGTATCAATTTATCATTATGTAGGCCCTTGAAATATGAGCACAGAAAGAAAAAATGATGTTTACTAAATTGAATCCTTGGAAAAGACTCAGTTATTTTAAAAAATGTTTGAATTAGTTATGAATGAAATAATTATAAAAACAGAATCATAAATGCCTAGACAGATCCTGAGCATCACAATTCTCCCTAGGAAACAGATATTGAGCCGAGTTTGATGGCACATGCCTGTTATCCCCACACTCGGGAAGCTGAGGTAGGAGTGTTGCCATGAATTCCAGGCGTGCCTGAGCTATATAGTGGGTTCAAGAGCATCCTGGACTACATAGCAAGATCCTGTCCCAAAAAACAAAACAAAACAAAACAACAATAATAACAACAAAAGGAAACAGATCCTGGAATGATGCAATGACTCGTTTTTGTATAATTTGTGCAAGAATCATGAGGCAAAATTCAATTTAAGAGCTGCATATTTCATTTTTTAATGTCTAAAATAGGAATAGTAAAACCTCACAGAGTTTTTCTGATTAGCTCTAGTAATGACTATGAAATGTCTTGACTAGTTCTTAGCTTATGCATAGAAAGTGATTTGTCTATTTTGCCTCTCATTGTGGATTGGAGCACTTTGTTAAGGGTATATAAATATCAACTGTTGTTTCAAGGAAGAAGGTGTTTGAAAGAAAGCTAGATTTGGGAAGCCTAGAGCCCAATCTAAAGAGAGAAATTATAAAGGGTCATTTACAAATATTCCCTGATATCACGACTGGAACCACACAAAGAAACCATTTTAGGTCAGGCCTTTGAAAGGGTTTGTTTTTTTTCCCTTTAATTTAGGGCCTGAGCTCAGAACCAAGAAGGTAATGGAAGATGGACTTGATCAAGCTCAATAAAAAGAAGCCAGTGCTTTGGCCCTTGCAGGCTGGATTCTCACCAAAGCCTGCAGCCATGACAGTCTTTACTTGTAAGATAAAATGTAACTCACAACCTTGGGTATTAAAGCAGAAGAGGCAGCTAGTGATGCATCAAATGAAACAACTCTCTACAACCACAAGAGAAAAACTTTAAAAAATGAAGAGTATGGGAGTAAATTTAACAAATTCCTGTGGGTCAAGGGGTCACTCCCAAGCACAGACTGCTGACTGGAGAGGTTTCAATTTTTGCAAACTACTTATTTTCAGAGTCTCAGTGGGCATCCAATCCTGTCCTCTCTTCCTGCAAGAGCATTTAAGCGCTCAGCAGAAGAATGTACTGGCACAAACGTCACAGTGTAACCTCTGGAGAATGGCAAGCAGGCTGAGCTGGGGACAGTAATTTTTGCATGGTGTCTATTATGCAACATCAAACATTTTAAACTGCCAAACATGTGGTTCCTGAGGGCAGTATGGATTGTGGGCAGAACAACACTTTGGTGGTTGTTCCTGGCTTGCCAGTGCAGTAAGGAGGTTAAACTCTGCAAAAGTATTAATATAAACAAGCCAGCTGAGTGGTTGTCTGCTATGCACAATGAAAGGAATATGGAGAGGAATAACTTTAAAACAACTTCTTTGAAAAATTTCTTTTATGTTTGATAGATTTAGACATTTCTTGAGGATTTTAAAAATGCAATCAGAGTTATACTAGTAACTAATGAGAAAACAGGATAGATTATTAGAAAGAAAACACATGCAACTGAATTCTTGGTCTTTAGCATCTTTTCTGTTTTCCTGTCTCTTTCATCTTGTCAGTTTGGCCTCAACAGTGAATGGCTCTGTTACCATAAGAAGGCATTTTTTTTTTCTTTTAATTTACCTAGTTATAGCTAACACCCACCAAGGTAGCCAGTACACATAGGCTCTTCAAAGAACAAAAAAAAAGAAAAACAAAATCAAAGTAGTCCCAAAAGAGTAACAGCTCAACCATCACAAGAGTTTTGTGCATAGTTTATGTTGGTTACTCAGTTGTTTTGAATTGATACTATTCTGGACACTAATCCTTTGTCAATTATACGCTTTGAAAATAATCTCCTCCAAGAGTCTGTGGTGACTTTTACAATATCATGGCTTGCAGATTCTTGGTATAAGTTAGTTTGACCCCATATTTGGTGTTCAAAACATCTCTAATCTTCACATAATGGAAGGACCAGGGGCAGAACCCTCAGTTCTGTCACCAGTTATCAAAAGCTATGTGCTTCAAAAGTCAAGAGGACAAAGATTGAGGTTCGTTTTTCCTTTTATTTTTTAAAGATCTGATCTGGCCTAAAGGCAGTATTTTTAGCAGATGAATGCTTTGGTTTCTTCTCCTTTTTTCTTTTTTGCAACTAGTTTGTCTAATTCCTCATTACTTTCATTGCTTTGTGCATTCACTTCTAAAATGATTAACAAGAAGTTATAGTGGTTGAATGATGTACTGAGGGTTTGCTATACAATGCCCATGAATGAAGAGAGGGTCTCCACCCTAGGAAAATAGGTGGTACAGATCAAAGAGACTCAATACTGCCAAAAAGAAGAGAAAAACTGTGACTTTATAGTCAAGGTTAAAACACACCTAAGGATTAATTTAAAAACTAAATTTGAATAATTTGACACAAACCAATAATGGAAGAGAGAGAGAGAGAGAGAGGATGAATGTATGTTCACTATGTACATAGACTTTCATTTCCTGTCCCCTGGAGGTTGGCTTAAATCCATTCCTGTGAGATGTAATGTGACAGTTTACAAAGTATGGTCTGTTGAACCTAGATAGATATTTCTAAGACTGTTTCAGGGGGCTTATGAGGCCAAAACTGTTTTCATGATAATACTGAGCTGTTATTTAGTATTATATGTATTGACATTTGCACTAATGATACAAAGACAGTGGTAGGGGAAATTGTAGGTGTTGTAGCACAAATTAAAATGTAATATGGTACTAGGAATTGTATTCTTCACAGTTGCATATTTTCAGTAAAAAGTACCAATTTTATTTAAGAATTCCATTGAAGAAATAGGAAAAAAATCAAATTGATTAGATCTTGACCCTCAAGTACGCCTTTTAACTATTCTGCATGACAGGATGGCATATAAGTACTTCTGCACACTGAAGCATAGTGAGTATCTCAAGAAAAATATTTGTACCATTGTTTGAGTTGCAAGCTGAACTAGTCTTTTTTTTTTAATGGAACACAATTTCTATTCAAAACTTGAACTACTGGCAGGTAAATTATGATTATTCAGACTTGTATGTGGGTGACATTTTATCAAAAATTAGTGAAGTGTGCTTGTCTTTTCAAGAAAAACAATTGACAGCATTTGTTGCAAATGGAGGAAAAAAGAGCTGTCAAGCTAAAAATGAGAATCTTGGAAAGTATGTATCTATCACAGGGCGTTCTCCTAGTACTAAGGACTTTCTGATGAGAAGGTAGTAATATAAATGGATGTGCCTTTTTGATGTTACATATTGAATTAATTCAAGATTTTACAGATGACTAATGTATGATATTACAAAGTCACACATTGGTAAAAGGTCTATTGAAATTGTAAGAGAAAGCCAATGCATCTTAACATAACAGTGCAAAAAGTTAACTGAAATAGGTTTATATACTGCATTACAACTAACCTTCAAGAAACTACTGTGTGTTAAATTTCAGATGTGAGTAATATTGTGCAGTCTCAGGATGAATGGAAAAAAGGAGAAGCTGGAGAAACACAACCCTGCCTTCTAATAAAAATGAATGATACTGATCTACTCCAACCTTGGGGAAGTTTGGGGAAGGTGGTAACCAGTGCTGCTCACATCTGTGCAGTCTCTGAAATATTTGTTTTCATCCCCACTTTTTTTTTCTGGGGTTGGCTCTCAAGATCTAGAGTTGGAAAGTTCCTGTGTGTTGAGACAGTGTTTTCTCTTCTCAAGCCATAGGAATAACCATGGCCAAGAAAAACCAGATGGCATGAAAAAGGAGGAGGTATTGAAATCTGGAGCAAATGGGGAAATTGAAAAAGAGAAGCTGGAGGAGTCCCTGCCCAACTCTTTGGAGAATAAGTCATCCAGCTTCTTTTTCTTGGTTACAATATCATTGGAAGTAGTGTTCTGTCTGATCTTTAAATTTATGGCATAGATATATTTTTCAATTATTTATAAATGCCAATTTTCTATGCAACTGAAACCTTTCTTCCAAATATATCTGTTAGACTGTTACTTTTAATATGTAATTTACATATCTCCAACAGTCAGTTGAATTATCTTAGGGTTTTATGTTTTTGGCTCTCCTAAAGTTTTCAGCATCAGAATTTAGTTTGGCTTGTTTAACAGTTGGTTTACTTTCCAACTGGAGTGTATTAAAGGAGGGGATAATGGATGAAATAGTATGACAACATTATATATGAACAAATACCATGAAGAACACTTGGAAGAGTTAGGGTTAAATAAATCCCAAATCTGTAGAAGATTTTAAGGTTTCTAAAAATCATCAAGTATTGTATATGATACAGATCGAACATCCTCACTGAACTCCAACATACTCATTCAAATGTAAGTACACAGTTGCATTGTAGGGTCAAATGTAAACACTTTTGCCCTTTTTCTAAGAAGGATTCTCCTTCTTAGAATTGACCGAGCTTTTCAAACTTTCAAGTGATTGATAATGATATTGAACTTAAATATCCCTGCTGTAAATACTCTGAATCCCAGATTGTGTTTCTGGAATTGACACCCAAATGGATTTGAAAATATCTCTAATATCCATCAAACGTTCTTGCTGAAGAATTGGAGTTAATGTTTCTTATTCAAAGGAGAACCAAACAATTCTTTTTGGCAGATTTTTCTGTAGCTCATCAGCTGGAGAGCCTGATGTCTTTGGCCGAGAAATATGCAAATAAATGTTTGACTAAATAAGATGAAAACTTTATTGCTGAGATGTAGTTTTTCTTTTCATTTCTAACTTCATTCATTTCATGCTCACTGAACTAAGAAGAATCCATGACTTTCAATAGGACAGTAACCCTCTGCTTCTAAAAGAAGCTTGCAAGTGCTGTGATCACCTTATAAGATGGTATGGCTGGGTGGACTGTCTATCATTCTCTGATATGGGGTTGAGGATGGAAGTGGGGTTTGAGTATGGATATGCACAGGGAGAGATTCTTTATGGGGAACAAGAAAAATCCATCCTGTCAAAACTGCATGCACTACTACTTTATCACCATGATTACACTCAGGTTTTACTTTAGAGTATCTTGGATTTTAAATTGAAAGTCAAATATAATTTGCCACAAGAAGCATGAAGTGAGTGACTAGAAAGCTGCTGGCAAGGCCCAGCATGACTAATCAGTATCTCTATGATTGTGGGCCCCCGCAGATGGTGGGTCACTGGGCTCACTTTCTGCATGGTAGAGAGAACTGGTTGGCTTTGGTTTACTGCAAGGATTACAGACTCTAGAGTGGTTCAAAGGGTGTGATGGCTTAAATCAGGCAGATACCATTGGCTTATTTTATTGCTAAGGAATAGCAGCACTATTTTAACTCCTATACTTGTGGCAAAGTTTAGGCAGATACAATGTGAAATCAAATAGTGCAGCTGAAGAGAAATAAAGTCTGAATTGGAGAACAGCACTTCAGCAATGGAAGCTAATATTTACTATTTATTAACTAATGCCTGGAACCATCATATGTACTTTAAATATATTTTCTTAGTTAATACTCAGAATAGCTTTTGTTATCTACTTTTTGCAATGAAGGAAACTGGAAAGTTAAGAAATACAGTGGTACCCAGAAGGTTGGCTATTTAAAGCAAGGTCAAGAAAAATAACTTTCTTTTCTCTTTTTGGTACCAGAGATCAAACTCAGGTCCTTGTGCTTGCGAGACAGGCAGCAGCACCACTGTGCTAAATCCCCAGCCCAAGAAAAATAACTTTCACTGAGTATTCATTCCCTAAGTGGCTCCGTGTTATCTCCAGCACCTAAGACACACATTTCTCAAGTTTGGATTCATTTTCACCACCACGCTTGGAAGTCAGAGTTAGGATCATATTTTATAAGGAAAGCAACTGAATCTCAGGAATGATAAATAAACTGACCTAAAGTAAAAGAAGCCAGTCCATTGTAGAATCAAACTTTGAACCCCATTTTACCTATATTGCTTCTGTTGTCGTGGACAGGCAGATAATTTGATAAACTGAAGGAAGAGCTGATTTGCAAAGACCTGTACTATGAGAGTTGTCTTGAGAATTTGTTTTCCCCCATAAAATGACTCCTTGTTAGATCCTTTCTGGGGTCTTTCAGCTGTTGCATTAAACTTTGATAATTTCCTGAATTTGTATGCAGTAACGAGATAGATTGCAATCACCAACTCTGCTACATTTCCTCTCGAGTCACTGTGGGAGGCAGCCTGAAGGACTCTTCTGCACTTTTTACTCACACACTGACCACCACTAATCCCTCTAGGAATCCAAAGATTAAGATAGCTTCATACCTTGTATATATACTGTTCACCTAACTGATGCTCAGAAAGGCTTCGCAGTCACAAACTGAAAAGCTGTGATGTGTTGTTGCTCTGGTTCCTTGTGAGTCATCTGAAGAGCTTGGTTACACGTCAGTAAGTGTGAGCGCATTCTATTTGCTGTGTGCCTTGAGGGAGGCCATGTGGGAACATGGCAAATAAACCAAATCCTCTCTAGATTTGGTAGCTTCTTATTGAGATTTGTTCTGGTGCTGACAGCTACAGGTTTATGCCTCACTTGTGGCTGTTAATAATTAATCAGTTTTTTTGAGGCTTCTCTAAAAAAACCTATCTGATGACAGGTGCAAAGCTCCAGTAATATAAAGAGATGAAACTTTACGAAAGAGATGAACTTTATTATTATCTGTCTTAAATTCTGCTTTTAACTCCTTTTAATCTGTTTTAAACCAGGTGCTTCAGAGGCTAAAGACTAAGAACTTTCCTTATCAGTCTGTTGAAGGACAGCATGGGAAGGCAGAAAACCTATACATTAGATTTAATGTCCTGGGTTCCACTTGGACTTCTGCCTTTCCTGGCTTTGTTGAATTTGAATAACAAAACTCCCTGGCAATGCTATCTCCTCACCTTAGTTCTATCCCAAAGGTTATGAATTAGCATGGCACATCAAATGTGAAAGTAGCTAGCACAAGTATGAATATCTCTTAAAAGCTTGATGAAATCTTCTCTTTTTAATGAAAACTTTTCTTGTTAGCTGTGTGACTCTGAGGAAGTTAGTTAACTTTTCTCAGGTTCAGATTCTTCTTCTGTAAGTTTATGAAAATAATGTCAACTTTATAGGATAGTTGTGAGGATTATATGAAATGACACAGTTAAAGCAACTGACATTGCTGGCATTCTTTCATGGCAGCTGTTTTTGTTACAAAGCCTTTCCAGGCCATAATGGAAAGAATCTGAGGGCTGGGGATTTAGCTCAGTGGTGAAGGATCTGCCTCTCCAGTGCAAGGTCCTGAGTTCAATCCCCGGTACTAGAAAAAAAAAAAATGGGTCTGGCTTTAAGAGGTTAACCCTGTATTACTGTTGCCCTAAATGGAACCTGCTCATACCTGCATCGGGAAAAATCATTGGTGGCATATTCTTCACTCTCAAAATGTTTCATATAAATTCTGTGGTCTCTCTAAATATAACTGATATGTGAACAGAGGTTGGCCTTCTGAGAAGTATAGAATTTAATAGCAATTCGTTACCCATAAAGAATGTCTAATGGACAATAAGGTAGTTTGTTATTACAAGTTAGCTATTATTAAGTTATTGCTTCTTCTTCTGCTCCTCCTCTCCCTTTTCACTCAACCTCCTCCTTCTTCCTCTTCTTCAGCAGATAACCACTCTGAGTCAGGAATTACAGAGAAAATACATGGTCAGAGTTTTTGGTAAGGTAGTTTGTTATTTTTTTAAAACTCATTTTCCACTTAGCAGCCCTAAGAGCATAGGCCTTTTCTGCTGCTCTCTGGCTGTCTGAAATTACCTACTACATTAGCTCTAAGGGGTAGCTTATTAAATATTCTTGCTGCCTGCATATCTTCTTACATGTGATCTTAAGAAGGTTAGGTCCCCCAATTCCAGCAAGCATGTTTTCTCTCATTTTTGCTGCTGGAATCTTTCTGGTGTATCAGACAACCTTTGGATAGGAAAAGTAATAATGGCTATTTTATTCCTTATAATCTCAGCAAGATCTGCTGGCACACTGGACCACTGCTGCAGACACAGGAAAGTGTAGCTTCCTGAATCTTCCATTAGCACTCTTCACTGCTCCCTCACTATTTCCTCCCAACCCATCTACCTAATGTCTTCCTTATATGTGGAACAGCAAATGAGAAACAAAATGGTGCTCTCTTCCCTTGGGAGGCACTGAACTCTGAGAAGCATCTTAAGGGAAAATTCTAGAAGCATCAATAGTAGTATTTTTCATTTTCCACAAACCCTTCTTTTCCTTTTCAGCCCACTGTAAACTTCCTCCATAGGAGAAAGGAGAGACATTATATATCCTGGAGCAAGCTAACTTTTATTTCCAAAGATGGTTGTCTTAAACTTGGTATGTAGCCTTTGATCCAGTTCATCAGAATGTAGGTCATCTTTCTCAACAGTCATTGTATGTAGAGTTGATAAGGGAAGACAAAGGTATCCCATTCTCTCATGTGACTGCCCTGAGTAAATGTTCTTGGTCTTGGATTGCTGTTATAATTGGCCCATTCACTAATTTTCTCCAACACAGTACAGACTAAGCCATATATATAATATATATGTATTATATGTATATTTATATATATATATGAACTCATATAATATATATGGTGTTAGTAAATGTTTATCTGAAAAGGTTCAGATATTGAATATTTTAGGCAGTGTAGGTCACATACAACTCTGTTGCATAGTTTCTTCTTTCTTTCCCTCTTTTCCCGTCTTCTTAACTCAGCTTTAAATATGTAAAATAATAATAACATTTTTAGTTTGTGGGCCATACGTAAGTGTCCTACTGTCCAGATTTTACACATGGGCTGTAGCTAGATGATCCCTAGTAACATATAAAGAATAGAAGTAAAAAGACACCAAAATGCCCACCACAAAATTTAAGAAACAAAAAAGTACGAAATACCAATATTGTTCAAGTTCATTCTGTGCCTGTCCTTGTCATCCCTTTTTCTTTTTTCAAAACATTATTATAAATTCTGAGTTTAACATTCCTTTCTTATAGTTTTACCTCTTACATGTGTATTTCCTTTATGTCCATGTGTATTTTTTTTTACATATGGTATTCCATTGTATGAGTGTACCACAATTTATTCATCCATTTTCCTGTTGATGGATGTATGGATTGTTTTCAGCCTTTACTGTTGTATAAAATGTTACTGTGTATATTCCCACAAATATTCTCATACTATAATGTCAATAATTTTTTTCAAAGTTTGTGGAAAACAGAAGAGAGGTATGATATAGAGAACACATAAAATTGACATAACATATCACCTTTCTCAGAGTTCATACATTCAAAACCCATTGATACATTTCCTTTATAGGGCAGCCCTTACTGATATCATACTACTTGGCCTATCTTCTAGAATTTTTGTGCCTGTCTTCATAATGATGAGTTCAGCAGTGATCCCTACCTACCTGCTACAGGTCTGGAGAAAGGTAATTCTCTCACCTGCAAGATTATAATTGGATACTCAATTGTCATTACTTATCCCAGGATATACGCCTCTTCCTTAGGCAATGGAGATGAAAAATATCTATTTTTCAAGTAAATTCTCTCCTCCAGCCACATGATACCGATGAGTCCATTGACTCTAAGAGAGCAAATAAAAAAATTTTAGGAAATAATTATCTAATTTTGGAAGGTCCTAGTATATTTGGTCTTGAATAACAGGCAAAATATAGGCATCTGGTGTTATATTTGGACTTGGTTGAGCTGTGAACAAGCTTAGTCTGATTTTCTTCCTTTTTACAATATCTCTTGGAACATGAAATGAAAAAGGATATAGATATATGATCATCTATTTTCTGTACATTCCAATTCCTGATCTACATTTTTAAAATAAATTTTATTTCATTTTATCCCATTACCCCCTCAAACCTACTCCCCTCCCTATGTACAAAGCTTTGTTTCCATTTGTTCCTTCTGTTTTCACTTTTTCTCTTGTCCCTTCCTTCCTTTCTCTCTCCCTCCTGCCTTGTCCCCCTTCCCATTTGAACATTTTCTTCCCATTTCCCAACATCCATTATACATTTCAGTCCTTATTTCCACTTTCAGTTTCTCACACCAGAGAAACAATGTGGTATTTAAACATGTGTGTTCTATTTATTTCACTTAAGAGTATGGTCTCAATGTCCATTCTTTCAACATCACTGCTCATTTGTGAGATGCAATTAAAACAATGCTGAGATTCCACATCACACCAGAAAGAATGGCTGCTATCAAGAAATCAACCAATTAACAGATACTGGAGGGGCTATGAGGAAAAAGAAACCCTTCTCCATTGCTGGGGGTAGTGCACACTGATGCAATCACTGTGGAAATCAGTGTGGAGATTTCTCAAAAAACTAAAACTAGAGGTTCCACTTGACCCAGCTATACCTCTTCTTGGTATCTTCCCCAAAGAATTAAAAGCATCATACCACAGTGATATATGCACATCCATGTTTATAGCAACACAGTTTGTAATAGCTAAATCTTGGAAACAGCCAAAATGTCCATCAACTGATGAGTGGATAAAGAGGATGTGTTTTTTTTATACGATGGAGCACTACTCTGCCATAAAGAACAATGAGCCTGATCTACATTTTTAATTGTTTTCATTGTCACAGCTATGTATGTTTTAATATTAAGCAGGGTAAGTACCTTCTCACTACCCTTCATTTTCATCATTTCTCTTAAATTGTGGTATCACAGGTGTTTTTGAGATGAACATTTGTGTGTTATTGTGTTTTCAAAATCTACCACCATTTCTATATCATTGAATTTATTCATTTATTTTAATATTGTAATTTACTCTTGTTTCACTTCCCATTTTTCCCACATGATGGATTTGACTTTTCTCCTGTGACAAGTTGTCCAGATTAGGAGTTGTTATGCATACCTAAGTTTATAGACTCTTGATCTGATACTCAGGACAGCTTTGTTATGAAGCTCTTCTTAGGAATGATCAATGCTCCATCTTAACACTGATAGACTCCTATCTCTCTGTTTTACTGGACACCGAGGGCTGTATTCATGTATGCAATTTCTCTCCAAGGGTTGTTTTCTCTTTCCCTAGATGACTGGATAGGGACCATTTTTGGTGTGAGTGACCTTGACGTCTAGATCTCTATACAGTAAGTGTAGTAAGTCAATTGTATATTGTTATAATTCTAATATAAAACTCCACCTAAAACAGGTCAACTTTTTTCCCTAGAAGCCAGGACAAATGTCATGTAAATTTGTTAGGTTCAAATTAATACAACCCTACTTCCTCTCATATTATTTTGTTTCTTTGACATTTCTAACTAAGAAGTTAGGGAAGACTGAGAAGATTTGAGATTTAAACCCTGGAATATCACAGTTACATACTTAGGAAATCTTTTTGTGTAAGTGCTAGAAAGTAAAGTTCCTACTTAGCTTTGCTCAAAACCATGCTTATCTTTCATGCATTTTGTATCACTAAAATAGACAGTCATGATGAAGTGAAATTCAGTTTATATAAAATACTAACAAAGAAACATATTGATGAAGTAAATACTATTTTTATTTACTTACCATAGGTAAGGTGCTTTTTGTACTAACATTTACTTACTTCTTTGAGATTTGTTCTTAGCTGATATAGGCAGTAATTTAAACACCCAATCCATCTTGGCAACCATAGAATAGGCCAGTCAGTGCCTGATACAGCAAATACATATGAAATCCCTTCCAGTGCAAAGACTTATTAACATTTAAAAAGAACTAGATCCATTTATACTGTGACTATAGAGTCAACTCTTGCTGAGCAGAACTCACTGTCTGTCATTCCCAACCTTTTCCCCTCTTTTGCATTTACCGAGGTCCTTAAATATCAGCAGCACACTAAAAATTCTCACATAAATGCACCAAATTAAATCGTGCCTTCAGCTCCAGCCTTCCCAATCCAGTGCCCCACTATGTTTAAATAACATCCAGGGGCTAATATTCAGTAAATTGTCAAAAAGTAAGATGACAATCCATTTAGCAGTCAGCTAGTTGCTAATTGGTACACAACTAAAATACATCAAAATTTGAGCACTCTCAGTTTAACCCTTTGAAGATAAGCATTCTACTAATTTAACTATTCTCTAAATTGCATCCTAATTGAATTCTTTTGTGGCAGGATGAGCATGTTCCAGTTCTTCTCAACTCTGATTTTTAACCCAGAGCTAAAATGCCTATCTGAAAATGCCATTTTTTACTATGTGGGATTTAACCTCTGAGATTGCAAGGCAGTGTGTCATTGTGTTCTGAAACAGAATTCAAAAAAAGGCTGTCTTAAATGGATGCACATTGAGGTGACACTCTTAAGTGAAATAAATAGGACACACGTGTAAATACTGAAGAGTTTCTCTAATGTGAGAAACTGAAAGTGTAAATAAGGACTAAAAGGTATAAAGAGATAATGTGAAATAGGAAGAAAAGGGGCAAAGGGGAAGGGGAAGTGGGAGGGGTAGAGGAAAGGAAAGAAGAGAATGGAATTAATGTGAGAAAATTATAAAATGGAAACAAAGTCTTTGTAAATAGGGAGGAATGGAGGGGTTGAAGGGAGGTCAGGGGAAAGGGGAAAAATAAGAACCAAGAGAGATTATGTAAAGGTGCAAATTTCTAATGATGAATGCCATTGCATTGTATACCTAAAATGTACCAATAAAATTAAATTTAAAAAAGACTGTCTTGTACCTTTTTGAGACTCCATATTAGAAAATGAAACATATGTGAAAGTAAAAGAAGCTATAAATATGAGAGATACATAATTATACTAAGTGTAAGTGATGACTTGTCATCAAGAAGTTGACCATGGCTTCATCTTCCAAGAGATATATATATATTTTTGGTACCGGGGATCAAACTCGTGTCCTTGTGCTTGCACAGCAGGCGGCGAAACCACTGAGCTAAATCCCTGGCCCCTTCCAAGAGATATTTATGTTGCTTTTGATACACTGGTGCATTCAGACGGGAACTGTACCTGTCATTAGAACTAGGCACAATATTATTTTTGCAGAATAATAGAATTTGACCAGACTTTGAAGAGTTGA
Source organism: Heterocephalus glaber (assembly GCF_000247695.1). The sequence continues at coordinate 15,087,814 of NW_004624748.1, forward strand.
ATTAGTACTTTTTACAGAATTTGATCAAGGAGGAAGAAACAACAGAAAAAGGGAATGTTTTTATATGGGTTATAAATAGTAATGACCTTGACCCAGAGGTGATGATACAGTGGGAGCCAGCCAGGATTCGCACCAGATATTTGCCCCCAAATCCCATGCTCTTTCCACCACTGCACACTGAGTTCTTTAACTCTTAGAAGAAATCTAAAAGCACTAATGGCATCTTGGAGTAAAATAGAGTTGTCCTATTTTCTTTTTTAAAGAAAATGGAATTAGGTCAAAATATCTTCTAAAATCACTGAATTGTAACTGTTCAAAGGTTTTGGAGAAAGGTATGGAAAGGTACACAGTGAAGTAGCTTCAATGAGGCCAAACTGACCCCATAAATCTCATTTTCTAGCAATATTGTATTCTAGCTGAGAAAGGTGCATTGCTGTCTTGTAGCTGTAGTTCTTTGATGCCATAGCTGTGGTGGTGACATGGTAGGTGAAACTGAGAAGGCAGGACTTTGGGGAGAGTTAACAAAATCAATGACATTTTAGAAGACTTAGATTGAGTGTCTTAAGCACTTTGGGTTTGCTGGACTAGGTACCCAGGGGAGGAAGCTGTAGAATATATAAGGGAAAAAAAATTGTAGAACATGTAAGAGAAAAGAAACAAACTTAGCACCTTGTTCAGTTTTCTACTTCCTAATTTAGATTCTTGGTAGCTTTGAAAAGAAGAAAGAGAAAATAAGATATCAGAAATGGCTGGATTTAAATAACATGAACACACAACTTCTCTTTCCTTGATCCTATTCTTCTCAGAATATATTTTTTCTCAGAAGATATTTCTCTAGATCTGAGAACCAGGAAGCCTGGATTCTGTAGCACTCTGTAGACTGAATACATTCTTTACTCCTCCATGGTGGTTCTGCTTTCCATCCACTGGATGGCTTCAACTATGCTAACTCTGTTCAGTTAAACTGCTGTGATTGTTTGATTCCTGTTTCTTATTAGTATGTTTATAGAGGACAAGGTGGCATCCTAGCATGGTAGATAGCACACAGCTGATACTAAATGAAAAACAGTGGAAAGAATGAATGAATGAATAAATAAACAAGTTTTCTTTGTGTAATTTAGTTACCTTTTGTGAATTTCTCATTTGTAGGTCTAGCACAGTGCATTGCATAAGATAGATTCAAGATAATTGTTGATTGGATGATGCTTGACCCCCAAAAACTTGCATGTGTGTAGCTTCCATAAATGTCTATTGGTATTGATGACATAATACATTAACTTTATATATGACTTTGACCCTGAAGCCATAAGTCTATCATGAATCCAGTTTTACCATTAGATATATATCTCAAAGAAATGCATGTCCATTTGCCTTAAAATACATGTATGAGAATACTCATAGCAGAATATTCATATTAGTTTTAATCCAAATTGCATCAACAGTACAGTGGATAAATTGGAATATAGTCATATAATGTAATATGATAGTAATTCAATGAACAAACTAATGTCACACGCCAAAAACATGAACATCATGAGTTTGTGTTTCTAAATGAAAGAAGCAAGGTACAAGAGAATTCTTGCTATCTGAATCCATTTATCTATAGATCAGAAACAAGCACAATTATACTATGGTAAAGTGCATGCTTACATTGAACCTCTACAAGGCAAAGTAAGAAAAGTATTGCCATAGTGATACTACTGTTTGAAGGAAGGATAGGTCGTTATTAGGCATAGGCCTTTAGAAGCCTTCTGAAGTCCCGGCAATGTTGTTTTATGATCTATGAAGAATTAGAGAGGAGTTTGCTATTTCTATATCTTTCTGCAAAGTGTGTTGGTTTCATAATAAAAATTATTTGTATTTGTTTTTTATTATTTATTGAGTTTATTGGTACATTTAGGTATACAATATGATGACATTTATGATTGGGAATTTGTACCTTTACATGATATATCTTGATTCTTATTTTTTTACCCATTCCCCTGCCCTCCCTTGAACCCCTCCACTCCTCCCTATTTACAAAGACTTAGTTTCCATTTTTTCCTTTTCTTATATTTTTTCCTTTTCCCCTACCCCCACTTAGAAATGCCTGTTAAATTTCAGACCTCTAATAAGTGCTTCATTCATGGTTGTTACCTAATTAGCATTGCATCTCTCTCTTCTTTCCCTTATTATCTTTGCACACTTAATCTTAAAAAGTAATGAATAATCTTAGTGTGAATGCCTGACTCAGAATCCATTCCCAGAAGAAAAGTTGCCTTGAGCATTGGCAGATTGCAAAGGCAAAGGTGTTCATTCTTGCCTCATCTGATTGCTTCTTACACCAGCACTAGGGCTGTCACACTGGTAACTATGTTTCAGAGCCAGAGAGCACCCTAACACTTCGTAATTACTGAAACACATGTGCTAAGTCACTTTTTGCTAAGCCACGGTGAGATTTCTCAGTGTTCAATCACCCTCAAAATTTCTCATCTCTTCCCTAGGGTGAGGTGCTTTGGTTTAGCAACTGCACATGGGGATTGCATTTAAATCATTTAAGGTCTGGAGTTCAATATCTTTTAAAGGCAGCCTTCTTTCCTTTGGCATTCCTTTTCAGGCACACCTGGATTTTTTTTTTTTTAACTTCAAAGTGAGGGATATCCTCCTAAGGGGTGGAAATCATTGGAAATGCATTAACTCTTTGCATGCACAGGTGCATTTCATGATGCCTCTGTTTGCCTCTTCTCAGAATGTTAATCATTCCTTGGCAGTAGCTCTTTTAAGTCATTAGCTATCCAACGCACATTTTAGCAGAAAAATCAGTAATAGAGTAAATCAGGTGTATGAAGAGCTAAAGGTCATAAGAAATGATGGTGAACAGTATGTGAAAAGTCAAGGGTAATTTTATTTTTGGATAATGTAGTCTCAATGATGTAACACACCCTTGCATTCCTCTAGGTGCGAGTTGCTTCTACAGGTGACTGAGCTTTTAATGAAATAATTAGAGTTCTGCCTTAGGATGCAAGTTTTCTCAGAATCCCATCACACTGACAAATCAAGCTGTGATACAGATGAGAGATGTTAAAGCATTTCTGAAAGCAAGTTTTTGGAGAGAAATGAGAAAGAACAGCTGATTTTAATACAAAAAATATTTCAGATGCCTCAAACAAATTTCATCACTAAATAATAATACCAAAGCCTGACTCTGTTATTGTTTGTTCTAGATTCTCCCACTCCACCTCTGTTGGAAGTAAAAGAAGTCCATTTCGGTTAGCTCAAAATTAAAATAGGAATTTGGACAATGGAAGGGGATTTGTAATAACAAAGCTAATCAGACTGAATCAGGCTTAGCCTCTTATATGTTATGTTTTTCAGAAAATGTTGTATAGAAAGAACAAGTTCCATCTGTATTTATCCTTGAAGGAAGTGAATGGCTTTTCCATGCATTATATTTTGATAAGTATCTATGAAGCACCTACTTTGGCCAGGTATGGACTTAGGTTATAGTGACTTCTAGAATGTGGATGAAACTGAGTTACTGCCTTGTGTCATTAATCTCTGTGCCTTGAATATCTATAGAAGCTGTGGGACTGTGCAGTACCAACACCACAGGCCTGTGGTAGCTTGGACGGAGATTTTCAGAAAGCACAGAGGAGACTATACTCTCCCCGAAGTGAATCGGCAGGCCTAGTTCCCAGGTAAGACAGAGTTCATTCGTCTCTGGTGATGCTGTTGGGAATAATTTGCCAATCTCTGATACTCTGCTATTTTTTTTTTCCCACAGAACCATCTGTAGCTGGTGAAAAATGACCTACTAGAGCTGGTGAATATTTACTACCTTTTTTCCTCTAACTTCACACTGCTACAGCAGATGCTGCCCCAGCAGTGTCTACACAGCTCAGCTGCCAATGGGGAGCATCATCCTGATGGACCTGCCTTCAGATCTGAGGCTTTCGTTCTGTTTATTCTAACTATGGCTCACTCACCCTCAGGAACTGTGCATTGGTAGAACTTGGCAAAAAAAGATTGTTAATTAAAAGACTGTAGAATCTTTTATTGCTAATACTATAAGTCTAAAAGGGGCTTGAGGAATCACTCTTCCAAATCTACCTTCATATTTTAGGTAGAGGGGATCCAAGGTGTGGGAGACTCAAGGTTACACTATTGGTCAGTGATGCCTTAAGACCAGGGTTCAACTTTCTAGTCAATAATTCCTGGTCAGTGCTATTTCCATCCTGGGTACATTCTTCACTCTATTAAGTTATGAGTTTTACTGCATTTCTATAGAATATTTCAAGGAGAAAGGTTCTTTGAAAACTATCTGCTTAGTACTTCAGTTCCATTTAATATTCATGATAGCACCCATACTATCACTAATCTTTGGTCTATTGTATTTAGAATATTCTTTGGGTTCTCTCTCTCTCTCTCTCTCACACACACACACACATATGTATGTATGTATATGTATACATACATATACATGTACACATATGTATATATATATGCCTCATAGGAAATTACTGAGATTATATTAATTCAATATATTCAACTTTTGGAGAATTGTCATCTTACTAATATTAGTTTTTTGAAGAAAAAATACATAATTTTTGTCTGCACTACCCTAGCATGAGTACCAGAGATCCCATAGAGTAGTGGAAAAGACTTCAGCTTTGGTTTTAGGACCTAATGCACCTGAAATAGAATTTCAGTTTCACTACATAGAGACTAGGGGATTTGGCATAACAGAGCCAATCAGATTGAATCAGACTTATCCTTTTAGGTGTTATTTTTTTCAGAAAAGAGTATACAGAAAGAACAAGGTCCATCTGTATTATCCTGAAGAAGTGAATGACGTTTCTATGCATGATATTTTGATACTGTCAATTATAGTGATTTTAAAATAGATTCCTTTGGGTTTTCTATGAAGAAAACCATTTCCTCTGTATACATTTTCATTTGATTCTTTCCAATCTATGCTTTTATTTATTTTTATTTTTTTCACTGGTCATTCAAGAAATGCAAAAGAAAACAACGCTGAGATTCCACCTCACTCCAGAAAGAATGGCTGCTATCATGAAATCAACCAATAACAAATGCTGGCGGGCTGTGGGGAAAGAGAACCCTGCTCCACTGCTGGTGGGAGTGTAGACTGGTGCAACCACTGTGGAAATCAGTATGGAGATACCTCAAAGAACTAGGACTGGAAGTCCCATTTGACCCAGCTATTCCCCTGCTGGGTGTCTTCCCCAAAGAATTAAAGGAATCATACCATAGTGATATATGTGCACCCATGTTCATAGCAGCAGAGTTTGTAATAACTAAAACTTGGAAGCAGCCCAAATGCCCATCAACTGGAGACTGGATAAAGAAAATGTGTTTTTTTTTTATAAAATAGAGTACTACTCATCCATAAAAAATGAGAAATTAGAGATATTTATAGCTAAATGGATGCACATTGAGGCGATATCTTAAGTGAAATAAACACGACACACGTGTAAATACTGAATAGTTTCTCTAGTGTGAGAAACTGAAAGTGTAAATAAAGACTGAAAGGTATAAATAGATAATGTGAAATAGGAAGAAAAGGTGCAAAGGGGAAGGGGCAGTGGGAGGGATGGGGAAAGGAAAGAAGGGAATGGAATGAATATGAGAAAATGAAAAAATGGAAACAAAGTCTTTGTAAATAGAGAAGGATGGAGGGGTTGAAGGGAGGGTAGGGGAAGGGGGAAAAATAAAACCAACAGAGATTATGTAAAGGTGCAAATTTCCAATGATGAATGTCATTATATTGTATACCTAAAATGTACCAATAAAATAATATTGAAAAACCCAAAACAATCTATGCTTTTATTAATTTTTCTGGCCTTATCTATTTTTTTTTGAGACAGGGTCTCACTATGTTCAGGTTAGTCTTGAACTCACTATGTAGCCTAGGATGGCCTCAAACTCACAGTGATCCTTCTGCCTCAGCCTCCCAAGTGTTGGGATTACAAGTGTTCACTACCACACCCGGCTCACCTTCCCTAACTGCCTGTACCTTTTAGTACAGTGTTAAGTAGAAGTGGAAGAGAACACACATTCTTGTTTTATCCCTGATATTGACTAAAAAAAAAAATCATTGAATTTTTCACAAAATTCATATCAGCTTCAGATATTCATAGATGTCTTTGAATAAGTTAAAACATTTTGTTCCTATTCCTAATTTTCAGAGAGTTTTAAAAAATCATAATGCATATTAAACATTTTCTCTATATCTATTGAAAAAATCATATAATTTTCCTCCTTTATGAAGTTTGTATAGTGAATGACATGGGTAGGTTAATTTTTCAAATGTTAAACATATGTAGCCATTCCTGAAATAAATCCCACTTGACCAAAATATATTGTATATTTTTTATTTGATTTGTTTAATTTTGTTGAGAATTTTTTTGCATTCACTTTTCGGAATGGATCCTGATTTATATATAGTCTCATATTCTTATGATGTTTTTGTTTGGCTTTGATATATTGGTAGTCCTTGCGTTTATAAGACTCGATCTGAAGGGACTTTAGAAGTCTTTTCTCTTCTACTATCTTCTGAAAGAGTGTATATAAAATTGGTATGACTTTTTTCTTAAATATACAATAAAATTCACCAGTGCAGCTACTCAGGCCTGGAGTGCTCTCTGTGTGAAAATTTTAAGATCATAATTTCAATCATTGATATAGAGGATTCCAGTTTTCTATTTTCTTGGGTCAAAATGTAATCTGATTGTAAGGAATTTGTTCATTTTATCTAGGATGTTAAATGTACAGTAGTCCCCTTTTATTTGTAGGGAATATGTTCCAAGACCCCCAGCCAATGCCTGAAACCTTTTGATAGTACTGAACCTTCTGTATAACAATTGTTTTTCCTCTACATATTTGTGATAAAATTTATTAATTAGATATAGGAAAAAATTAACAACAAAGCTACTAATAAAATAGAACAGTTATAACAATGTACTGTAATAAAATGTTTAAAATGTACTATTTATTTCTAGAAATTTCCATTTAATTATTCGGACAGTCATTGACCATAGATAACTGAAACTGCAGCTAAAGAGGAAAGTTGCTAGTAAGATCGCATTATTATCTTTTCATTGCATATAGGACTTATACTGATGTACTCTCTTTCAATGTTGACATTTTGACATATGTCTCTCTTTTACTCAATTAGTATGGTCATATGCTTATTAATTTTAAATATATAGTAATATTTTGGTTCACAAATGTTTCTGTTTGTGAACAATTTGGTTTCCGAATAGAAGTGTTTGGCAAAATTTTGCTTCTGTTTGTGAACTCCGTATCAGGTGACAATTGCAACCACAGCCATCTTCCCAGCAGGAACACAATGTGACCATTTTCTCCAGAATCATGGAACAAAGTAAGTTTGTGAATTGAGGCACAACTGTATTTGGGATAACTAGCTTTGATTTTTATTGATTATTGTCTCATTTTTCTACTTTTCATTTCACTGATTTCTTCCTTTATTGTATTCTTCTTATTAATATAAATTTCCTTTTCTCTTTTCCCAATATTTTGACATGATTATTAAAATAATTAACTTGTAGATGTTTATTTCTAGCATATGCATTTACACATATAAAAGTCTAATCACTGATTTAGCTACATCTTTTAATTTTTGTTATGTTGTATTCTTATTTTCTTTTAGTTTAGAACATGCTATAATTTCTCTTGAGTTGTTTTCTTTATCCCACTTGTCATTTGAAAGTATTTTAACTAATTTCTAAATATTTGTATTTTTCCTACTTACATTATTGGCTTTGATTTCTAATTTAAAATAGTGAGGCTAGAGAATTTATTCTGTGTGTTTTTAATCATTTTGAACATATTGAGAATTCTTTAATGATAGATTACCTCATCTATCCTGGGGAAAGCACCTTAGATACTGAAAAAATGAGTAGTGTGCTGTTAGATATAGCTCCTTCCTTCTTTGCTTTCATCCTACCATTCCTCTCCTCATCTATCTATCTATCATCTATCTATCTGTTATCATTTTATATTTATTCAATTAACCTAGTGAATAGTGTTGTTCATGTCACCTATATTATTATTTATATTTTGGTTTACTTGTTTTATCATATCGGTGGAAGGAGTCTTTAAATTTTCAACTATGATTGTGAAGTTGTCTATTTTCCTTTAAATATTATATTTTTGCTTTGTGTCTTTTGAAGCTCTATTAGTTGGTGCATATACATTTATGATTGTTCAGAATTTTTGATGAATGGATTTTATTGTTTATAATCCCTTTCTCTCAAAAATTTTAAAATAACAATTCATGTACTATAAATTTTACCTTTCATGAGTATCTAATTCTAAAGTATTTCATACCCTCAAAATAAACCATGTACCCATGTGTAGCCAGTTTTGATTACTTTATCACAAACCCTTGGAAATGACTAATTTACTTACTATCTCTTTGAATTTACTTTTCCTGGACATTTCATATCAATGTAATCATATGCTATAGGGCCATTTATGTGACTTTTTTCTGATAATATTGTTTTGTCTTTAAAAATATATTTTTCTCTCAAAAATAGCCACTCCATTTTTGAATTTGCTGTTTGAATGTTATATCTTTTACCAATTTACTTTCCATTTGTTTATTATATTTAAAACGCATTTCTTATAGATAGCACATCATTGCTCTTTTAAAATCTAAATTCTGATAATTTATGACTTGATTTTGTTTTTAGTCCATAGTACTTTAATATAGTTATTAACATGTTTGGATTGTGCATCAGTCATTTGTTACTGTCTCTGTTTTTCATTGTTTTCAATCCTCATTTGTTTCTGTTGGCCACTTTTTTATTTAAAAATATTTAGAATTCTGTTTTAATGTTACTTTTAGATGTTTGGCTATATTTTGTCACAATATTTTAAAAGATGGGATATATATATATGTATATATA
>NW_004624748.1:15099721-15115285 GCF_000247695.1 Heterocephalus glaber
TTTTTGCATCATCTAGCAGCTGCTGGATTGATTTCTCATGTTCCCTTCCAATTTTAAAGCAATTTTTCTTTTCCTGGTCACTAATTGCAATCTTATTTTCTATATCTGAAATTCTATCCTCACATTGGTTTATTCTGCTGCACAGACTTTCGATGGAGTTTTTAATCTCTTGGAAAGCTGTTTGTATCTGTTTTATGGATTCCATTTGTTTCCTATGTTGGGATTCCATCATATTCCTCAGATCCTCTATTTTTTTTAATGTGTCCTCTCTAGGTTTATTAATCATGTCTTGCACCATGAGCAAAATCTTTGCTGTTATCTGAGTAATTATTTCTGATGTTATTTTTCCCAGATCCTCTTTTGGTGCCAGCTCAGAGAGTCCAGGTGGTTGAGTATCAGATTGTTCCATCTTGTTTCCCTTTGGGGTGGCTTTAGGTGATCCACAAGTCTGTTTTTGAGGCTTGTTTATGTGTCTTCTCATTTCCACGGGGTGGGGGTGCTTCTGGTGCCCACGCAGCTCACTTTCTCTGCCCTAGGAGCTTGGGATGGCAGCAAGGGAGCTTCTTTCCAGGTGCTGGGACCAGCTTAGCGTCTCTACCCTAGGAGCTTGGGATGGCGGTGGGGGAGCTTCCTTCCAGGCCTGGGACTGGCTGAGCTTCTCTGTCCTAGGAGCCTGGGATGGAGTTGGGGAGCTTCCTTCTGTGTGCTGGGACAGGCTGAGCTTCACTGACCTAGGAGCCTGGGATGGCGGTGGGGGAGTTTCCTTCTGGGTGCTCAAGTTTCAACTTCTAAACAAGGCATTCCTATCTCTTTGTGGCCTCCATGGGTTTTCATGAGAAGTCAGCTGTTAATTAAATTGCTATTACTCTGTATGTACAATCATTTTATTTTACTGATTTCAAGATTTGCTATTTATCTTAGACTTTCAACATTTCATTGTAGCTGTTGATAGGACTTCTTCATTTTTATTTTGCATGGTTTTAACTAAATATCTTATGTGTATTAGTTTTCCATGGATGGTACACAAATATATGAGACAATCAACTTATAAGAGGGGAAGACTTATTTTGACTCATGGTTTTAGAGGTTTCAGTCCTTGTTCATGTGGTTGTATTGCTTTGAGCCTGTAATGAGGCAGAAGATCATAGTGGGGAGCACATGATGGAGCATAGCTACTCACATCATAGCAACTGGGAAAAAGGGAGGAAGAGTTGCAATATATCTTTCAAATAACTGAGTTGTGACAGTAATATGCTAGTTATAGAAATATACTAGTGAATAGTAATATATGAGTACAGTTATTATACTGAAATGTAATAACATTAAATTAATAGTAAAATGTAATAGTTATCTCACTCTTTGGTAGTTGCAGCAGCTTGTACATTTAAAGATTAAATAATTTTGATTTCCATTCTCTTGAGAATATTTTCCATTTTCTTGCCTTTCCAGTTATTAGATAATTTTTTTATTGTATCCTACATGAGTGTAAAGTTATAAATATCATGGTTCTGTTATTTTCTTCCAGTTATCGTTATTTCTTCTCTTTTACATAGGTGTTTAATGAAATCTGGATACAAAGTGCAAACTATACTTATCTGGTGGAAATCATTGGTGGTATCATTGTAGATTTTATTGTTTTGCCTTTATCTGAACTGCCTTGAGCTTATTCTGATTTATAGTCTGGTTTTCAACTGGACAGCAGCGAACTGAGTGTGGTGGTACATGCCTGAAATCCCAACACTCTGGTGGCTGAGGCAGGAGAGTCACAAATTCAAGGCCAGCCCAGACTTCTTTATGCCTTAGCAAGACCCTGCCTCAAAGCAAAAAACAAACAACAAAAATGAAAAGAAAATCCAAAACCAAATAAAAAAAAGGGCAAGGCCTTGTCTCAGCATTAAGGCCCTGAGTTCAATTCTCAGTACAATCAATCAATCAACTGAAGAAATGGGGAATAAAAAATTGTGAATCCTCTCTCCTTTCCTTCTGTAATTTCACTGTCTTCAACAGCCATGTTTTACCTTGCTTCAGTTGTGTGGTTAACCAGGCAAGAAAAAAAATATTTTTTAAATCAGCATGCTCTGTACCAACTGTACTTCCATTGGCTAAAAATCATGAGGATGGGAACTTGTTTGTATATCACCCTTTTCCTCTGAGTATGTGTTTATGGGAGAATCTGTGTGCTTTTGTACAGCCTCCAGCACCTTTATGTAATTGCTTTTTATATTATTTTCAAATTTGTTACTTGTTTCCTACAGGAGAATCATCAAAGAGTTTCTTAGGCTGTCATTTCTGTAAGCTTTTTGGTCAATTCACCTATAGTTCATATTGGAAGTTTTCAATAATTGCAGAGATTAATATAATATAGAAATAATTCAATAAATATTTTTATGCTTTTACTATGCTCTGCTTATGCTGCTAGGAGTTGTGTATAAAATTGTGAACAGTTTGTCTTTGGTCCTTTTTGTCTAATGGAATTTAGAAGCTATTGGGGAAGGTAGGTCATCAAAATAATGGAAATGTGATGAATGTTTTCAAAAGAGGAACTATAGGGTGTTATGGAAGTAAATAGCAGGATGTCCTAACCTGACTTCCAGAGGGCTTTCCAGAAAAAAAGAGAGATAAATTGAGACCTGAAGAAAGCATAGGAGGTAGAGTCAGATTATTGGGTTGATTTTGCATGTTTAGAAAGTAATTTGGAAACTGCTAGGAGAATTGACTCAAGTAAATGATTGGGTAGATGGCAGCAGTAGAAAAAGAAAACTCAGAAGTAACACAAAAATTAGGAAGAATATGATGTCCTGGAAATTAGGGGTAATGAAAATAAAGGAAACTAGAATTAATTTGAAAGATATTTAGGATACAGGATTAAAGAAGACCCCATATTTAGTTAAAAAAAAAACTCATCTAGAGAAGAATCGAGAATAACTCCTAGTTTTCTGGATTGAATCTGAATTGAAAGTAGTAGTGTCTTTTATTGAGATGGAACAAAATGGACAAGAAATAAATTAAGAAATAAGGTAAGATTACTAATTTAATTTCTTGATTTTGAATATTAAGTATTTGTTAAATGCAAATTGAAATTTTCATCTTGGAATTGGGTATGTACAAAGGAGTTCTTCACTGGAAAAATCATTCTTGGTGCTAAATGTTAGAAGGAACACTTTGTCCTTGTTATTTGTGAACTCATAAAGAATATTCTACTCTGCAGAAGAAAAGAATATAGGATCACTTTCAGTTTCTTTTTGCCTTTTCACTGCATCCTCTCTTGAGGAGAATAATGACTTTATGTCACTGATAAATGAGGTAGAAGCTGAGCATGGTGGGCCCTTTTCTTTCTGACTCTGCTCTTGTCAGAGATTACAAGTCTCCAGGACATAAGTGTGCTCTTCCATCTGGGCCAGATTCCAGTGGCTCAGATTTGTCTTACTCTGCCTTATGAGTGGAGAGGTGATCATGTCCAAGTTTGGAGATATGTATTTGAGGAGCCCAACCTAGTTGCATATGTGAAGTCATTTTCTCCAAACAGTTTTATCAATAAATTAGGTGTTTTCATAGGGATTGGTCCTTTTCCTCTGTCGTATTTCTTAGTTGGCTCTGAATTCAAGAGTAAAATATAGGGTAGTTTTTATTGCCTCTGTATAATACAAAAAATTGATAATAATATTTTATCATGTTAAGTGAACTAACTGAAGCCATTTTCACACAAATTGTAAATGACCTAACTTGGACTTGAATCCAGTTGATTGCTTCTTTAAACTGTTCTCTTTCATACTTCATAATATGTTGACTATAACGTGGATACAGTGAAACTTTGCTATCAGATTTTTGGGAAAACTGATTAGCTACTACATAGCAAACAGGTATTCTGTCATTGAATGAACCAACTAGAATTGAGGAAAATAATTACTGCTCCTTGTGGAATTGTAGAAAACCTTAAAGTATGATTGAGTTATGCATGATAGACTGTCTTTGTGTACATATTCCCAATCCTTCTGTCAGTACCTCCACCTTACCCCATTTTCCTTGTTTGACTATATCAAGAAGCTCATCTGAATTAAATGAATGCCTTTAAAACAGTGGATTTTCTTTTCCAGAACCACAATATATTGATAGTTGAAGAGGATTTCTCCTAGGATTATGCCTTAATCTAGATTTAAAATTATGAGTAATTTATTACAGTATATTGTAGGTATTACACAATTTATTAAAATATTTTATTAATAGAGAGCATGTTAAATTGGAAAATAACATACACTTTGTAGATAAATAAGATAGCTCAGCCACTTCCCATATAATGATAGTGAAGGCATTTGATGTCCCTGAGCTTTAAGTTTTTTCTTCTGTAAAGACAATGGTGCTTTTCATATTGTTACTTAAAATTTTTCGTATAGTTTTATGCATCAAAATTACTATTTTGTTGCAAAAATTCAAGTGTAATTTCTACTCTCACTTGCTTATATAGTGATCCCTACTTCATTTGTCAATGGTAATCTCTTGAGATAGATGAATGAATTGTAGACTCAGAAGATGGGATATTTGTTTACACTAGATAAGGCTGGGTGTGGTGCCCCATACCTATAATCCCAGCACTTGGGAAGCTGAGGCAGGAGTATAGTGGAAAGTTTGAGGCCACCCTGGCCTACATAGTGAGTTCAAGGCCAGCCTGAGCTATGTTATGAGACCCTGTCTCAAAAAAAAAAAAAAGTTTACACTAGATGGAGGTGTATGGAAGCTATTCTAATATTGACATTGTAAGAAGGTGATATACCAGTATTCAAAGAAGAGTATCTGGAGCCAACTTTGAAGATGCCTCTGTGACTTACTGTTATGTGATCTTACACAAGCTATTCTTTCTGTGTGATATAGTCCTTAAAATGAGGACAATACTATTACTTTATTATGTTGTTATAAAAATTACTTTAAATTTATATTTGTAAAGTAGTTGCACTAGTGCTTGGGACGTTGTAAGACCACAGAAGTATTAGGGGAGAGGATATTTCTATAGTCTGGTAATAGTTTTATTTTCTTATCTGTTTCAAGTTTTCAAAGATAGTTTTCTTTTAAATAAGTTAGAGTATGTGAGAAGGGCACACAACAAACCTGGGTGACTTTTTATAGAAATCTTTGACTCTGTTGGTGAGCAGGATTTAAGAATGAACAAAGGAGCTGAAATGTACTAGAAATATGGAAAACTCCATCCTGATTGATAGAAAAGGATAGCCACAAGCAACACATTCAGAAAAAGGACAGGGAAGAACTGAGATATTTGAGATAACTTCAATATTAGTGAAGAAACCCCACTGAGAGGAGAGATAATAGGTCTTTCTTTGCTATAGCTCTCAGTACACCAAAGAGAACTGAGAGATTAAACAATACTCAGTCTTAAATTCTTGGGTCTTTTTTAGTACCTGACCCTGAGACCCAAGAGAAACCTAAATTCAGCTATGCCTATGGAAACAGGTAGCCTGGCACCAGAGAGACTCCTGTATGTCCAAGTTTCCTCACAGAGCAGGTATTCTATCAAGACTTACAGAGCTGTAAGTCCCCTCTGTAACTTTGGAGGGAAGTCAGAAAACTACATAGTAATTAATGAACTAAAACAAAGTTCATAATGCCAGGCTATATCAGAAGCCAGGGCACAAAATGCAACAGTAGAATTCTGGGACAGAATGAAAAATTTACGATAATCTTGGTGAATACAAATTGAAGCAGACAGTATTGGATACTACCTAACCTATTTCAACTACAATTCATGGTTGCTTAAATTGTGCTTTCACTGATTCAAGTCTTAGCCTGAATATTTAGTCTTATAACACTGTAAATTGGCTTCAGAATTTATTTTCTTTTATATTGAAAAGCAAATGTGAAACTGTCACATATGGTTGTTCTTGTTGTTTAGTAGAGGTTTTCTTTCCTTTACATTTTCTTGAATAAAAGTTCAATTAAGTAACTGGAGCAAAACAATTTTTAAAAAATCCATAAATTACATTTTCATGGAGAAGGAACTTTATTACTCAGAAGGACCATTTTAAATAGGCTTCTTTTCAAAAGGAAAATTAGTCAAGATATCTTTAGGACATGTTGTAAGTAAAAGTGGTAGAAAAAAGTAGCAGTCTATTTGGGAGAATAATTGTCTTTCTCCAAATTACTGCCTTATCTTTTTTATTCTGGAGTTTCATCAGAACACCAGGGATGAAAACCTGTAAAAGATTTCTCTGTCAATGCTGTGGATAGAGTAGGTGTGGGGAGCTGACTTTGTAGTGGTGCACTCACTTCCTGCAGGTCTTCAGTTGGTTAAGGTTGATCCCATCATTAGTGTGCACTGGTCTGAAGATAGGTATTTCACACATGGTGGTTCCAATAAACAAGAGTTTATGGCTGCCTTTTGGTTCCATTCACCCTTTCTTTGTAAGATTGGCAGGTTGTTTTATATGAAGTATTGGGTAGAGAAGTTCAACTGTTCATTCAAAGATTGGTGAGTAATTGAGCTTAAGAGAGCAAGAGCTCATGCACATAATTCACTTGATAATAGGGGCCCTTCTTTACACAGCAGACTCCAGCATAAGTAAAGACAGTAGCTACAAAATGTGTCATAGCTCACAGAAGGAAAATCTTTTGGATTCCATATAAAAGTGAATTTGCATATTATTTGTCTCTGTGTGCCTGACTTTTTCATTTACTATAATGGTACCAAGTTCAACCATCTTTCAAGTGACCAGATTTTCTTTTTTTGTTAGGCTGAATATTATTCAATTATGTATATGTGTCTCATTTTCCTTAATGGGTGATTAGTTTGATTCCATAGATTGATTTTTGTAAATGCTGATGCAGGGAAAATGAGGGTGCAGATATATGTTTGATATGATTACATTTCCTTTGGAGATGTACCTAACAGTGGGATTGTTCGTTCAAATGATAGGTCACTTTTTATTTTTTTGACGAATCTCCATACTATTTTTCATAATGGCTATACTAATTTGTATTCTGACCAAAATGTACAATGCCTTCTTTTATCCCTATTTTCTTCCACATATGTTTTCTTTTATCTTTTTGTTAGTAGCCATCCTAACAGGTGTGAGGTAATATATTATTATGGCTTTAATTTGCATTTTATATTAGTCATATTGAACATTATTTTAAATGCCTGTTGGCCATTTGAATTATGAAATGATCAAATAAGAGAAAAAGCATATCGCTCACCTCAAGTATTTAATATTTCTTTGTGGTCTTATTTTTTTAATGCATTCAGCCATTCCTAGTTTTAATTGAAAAATTTAATCCATTTACATTCAAGATAATTATTGGGTAAAGATTCACTACTAGCATTTAGTTAATTGTTTTCTGGATGTTTTATAGATTCTATTTCTTTCTTCTTCTTTTATTGTATTCCTTTGAAAGTAATTTCTTCTAGTCATGTACATTGAGCCCTTAATTTTTAGCTTCTTTGTATCTACTTTAGAATTTTGCTTTATACTTACTATGAGGCTTTCATAAAACATTGTATAGTTATAACAGGGCATTTAAAGTTTATAGTAGCGTAACATTTTTTGTACCTCCTATCTTTTCTTTTGCTCTTTTATTTATGTTTTAGCTTTCTTATATAAGAGAAACAATGCAATATTTAACTCTTTTTGTTTGACTCATTTCATTTAATATTATGACCTCAACTTCTATGCATTTTCCTGCAAATGATATAGTTTCATTCTTTGTAGGTGAATTGTATTCCATTGGTATTCCATTGTATTCCATTCACCTATTAGTAGACAACTAGGTTAATTCCAGAGCTTAGCTATTGTTAGTTGCACTACTATAAACAAGGGTATGCACGAATCACTAAAGTATAATGTCTTTAACTCCAGAATATACTTAGGAGAGATATAGCTGGGTTACATGGAATTTCTATTTTAAAATTTTTGATAAATCTCCATACTTATTTTCATGGTGTTTGTTCCAGTTTACATTTCCATAAGTAGAGTAGAATGTTTCTTTTTCCCCCATATCTTTGGCAGCACTTTGTTCATATACAAAGGCTTTACATTTTTACCTCCTGCCCCTCATATTACGTTATTGATGTCACAGCTATATCTTATGCATTGTGTATTCCTTAATGAGTTATTGTAGCTATTATTTTTGATAGTTTTATTTGTAGCCTTCATACTAAAGATATACATAATTATATATTTTACATGTCATCATTACAGTATTAGGGTATTTTGTGTGAGTGTGTTTGGTTGTACCAGGGATTGAGCCCAGAGTCTTGGCACTGAGTTATATCCCTCATCTTCCTTTTATTTTTTATTTTGACACAGGGTCTTGCTAAGTCACTAAACTGTCCAAGCTGGGATTACAGGTATGTACCACTATTCTTGGTTTAATATTAGGGTATTTTGCATTTGATTGTATATTTAATTTACCTATGAGTTTTATATTTTCATCTATTTGATGTTAATAATTAGCATTCTTTTCTTTGAACTTGAACTCTAACATTTCTTACAAGATAAGTCTTGTGGTAATTAACTCTCTTAACATTGGATAATTCATTATCTTTCATTTCTGAAGAATAACTTCCTGAGTACAGCATTCTTGTTTGGCAGTTTTCTTGTTTCTGCCCTTTAAATACAGCATTTTTTTCTAACCGGTAAGGATTCTACCAAGAAACACATCATTTGCCTAATGAAAATTCTCTTACAAAAATTCCCTTACATATTATTTGTTCTCATTTTTTTGCAAGAGTCTCTTTTTGTCCTTGATTTTTTTAGGTCTTAGTACAAAATCATTTAGATTGAATCGTATTAGAGACTTGAACTTCTTGTGCATGGATATTTATATATTTCCCTAGGCTTGGAAAGTTTTCTGCTACTATTTTTATTTCTTTGTATGCTTATTTAAATAATTTCAATATGTCAACATCTTTGTTTTCTCTTGTCCTTATTTAAATATTTTATCTTTTGATGCTATCCCATCAATCCATTAAATTGTATTAATTCCTTTTCATTTATTGTTTTTCTTTTTCTCCTGTGACTGTATATTTTCAAGTAACCTGCCTTTGAGTTTGAAGATTTTTCTGCATCGAATCTTCGGTTGATACTTTCTATTACATTTTTCATTTCCTTCACTGCATTTTCAGGTTTTAGAATTTCCCTTTGGCTTTTTGATTAATTTAAGGCACTCTTTAAATTTTAATTTATCATTTTCTTAATTTTATTGCACTGTTCTCAATATTTTCTTGAACTTCACTGAGCTTCCTTAAAATAATTATTTAAAAATCTTTGTTAGGCTGGTTGTATTAAATTATTTCTTTAGGGTCAGTTACTAGGATATGGTATTGTTGTTTTGGTGGTGTCTTTTTGCTTTTTAATGCTTTTGTTATCTTATATTGATGTTTGTGTGTTTTAGTCAAGTTTCTCATCAATGAGACACAATACTGCATACCCACATCTGAAAGGACAAAAGGTTTAATTTAACTTATAGTTTCAGAAAATTCAGTATGTTCTCAATGGGTTTCAAGGAAGAAATTTCATGGTTGAAGTGTGTGGTAGAGCAAAGGAAAAGTTCATTGAAGCTGGACAGCAGAACAAGGGAAAAATACCATAGTGAAACCCAAGAAGGACAATATATAGTACCCAAGGCCATGCCTCCATGGCTCTCTCAGTCATACTAAGGAGTGCGCTATAATACTATATTAGATGTTTCTTAACACAGTAAAATTGACATACCAGGATTAAGGGTCACAATCCAGTCTGTCAATTTACCACCCCCAGACATCTCCTTAAACCATATTTTGTCTTCAAATAAAGACAGCAGCAAATTCATTATTCCACCTAATGTAACTATTTCATGTATAAAGAGAAATGCAATAATCCTTTCCCTAAAGTCTGAGCAGTTCTAGCATTTTTCAAACGTCCAAGTCTCTTCTGAGACTCAAGGCAAATTCTTTGCTATGAACTTCTCTAAAATTCAAAAACAAGTTACATAATCCCAAATTACAATTGCTCAGAGTAAACTTTCCCATTCCAAAAGGAAAGAAGGAGGAGTAGAAAGAATTGGATCACAGAAAGACTGAAACACAACAGGGCAAATATTGAGCCCTATTATTTTATATCTGGCATTGGGGGCAGAAGGTAGTAAAATGTTAGCTCCAAAGTGTTTGGGCAGTCCCACATGACCCTGCCAGTTGTAGCCCACACAGCCTTTCTTTTGGACTGCCCTCACTCACATCCCGCAATTGTCCTTGGCAGATATTTCATGTTCTCAGCATCTCTGACTTCCTGGAGTATTAAATGAAACTTTGACCTTTTTCCCACAGCTTTGTACATTGCCTCTCAGGGACTCTTTATTTGGTCTCCCAGGCCTTTCTTTGAAATCTGGGTGGAAGCCTCCCTGATTCCACACCTCTTGCATTCTGCATGCCTAAAAACCCAGCATCACATGAATAATGCCAAAGTCTGCTTTCAGTGGATGCAACAGCCAGTCTCCCTTAGCCCATGCCTGTAGTGGACTTTGGACAGCTAAGCACAGTAAAATGAATCCTGGGAAGCCAGTTTCCTAGGAAGCCCTTCTTGAGCAGGGGCCCCAAATACTCTTTGCAAATGAAAGGTTTACTCACTTGCTCCTTTTAGTGGGGTCTTGCTGATTTCTGGATCCCCTCAATGCTTTTCTTATCCATATTAAAAGTACTTTGTTTCTTTTTAATACCTCTACCCACACCTGTTTTGTTCCAAATTGTACATATGGTTTCTTCTGAAACAAAAGTTTAGTTTTAAAAAATTTTCTGATCTGCTTTTTTGCCTCTGATTTGATTCTTACCATAAATCTGGCTAAAACCTATCAGCAGTACCCACAACATAGTCTGACTGTTGGGTTGTGTTAAAATTTCCTATGCCAGATTAATTTGTCCACTGCCCTTAATCTCAGTCACTTCCAAAGCCTCATGACATAGGCCAAATATGGACAAATTTTCTGCCACAGTTTAACATACACCTCCTAGTCCAACTGCCAATGGCCCCCTTGTTCCCATGTGGAACTTCCTGAGCTTGGCTTTAATTATCCTCATTCTTGTGAACAATTTGGTTTTCTGAGCTCCAACCATAATTACGCCTCAGACTCTGCTTACAGAATTTTAAAGATGCTCTATGCCACATCACCAAACCTTTTCAAATTCCTCCTGCAAAACAGTTCCAAAGGATTCTAAATTACACAGTCAGGTATAGTCACAGAAAAAAATCCTATTTTTTTGCTACCAATTCTCTCTATCAGTCAGCTTTCCTGTCACATGGACATAATTCCAGATACCCACAACTTAAAGGAGGGAAGGTTTAATTAGCTTTAAGTTTCAGGAGATTTAGTAGATGGTCCACAGGTTCCAAGGTAGAAACCTCATGGAGGAAGGGAATGGTGGACCAAAGTGGCTTAGTTCATGGATGCCAGGAAGCAGAGCAGGGAAACAAGATCAGAAAAGGATGGATGAAAGATCATACTTAGGACCCAAGACCACATCTCCATGACCCACACAAACACATCAGGAATGTGCTGTACTAGTCTGTTAAGCATTTTAAAATCCAATAATGCTGAAATATCAGAATTAATTGTCATGTTGTGCATTTTAGGAAGTGCAGACCTATTTTACTCTTTATTTACTGGCTTTTCCTGGGAAAGTATTTTACTGGTCATCCCTCACAGAGATTCAAGGCAACCTGTCTGTCATGGTCCACAAATGATTTTGTTGCTGGAATCTTTAGGTGGGCTGCCTGGTGCCTGAATCAACAAGTGAGTAGGCCTTGTGCTGTTTCCACAGTGTTGTACCTTGTCATTGGACTTATGGTATAGGTATGGAGCCTAGGTTCATGAGAACAGGCCTATAGTCTGTATCCATAGATGCCCACCTAAAGTTTAGATCTACAGGGGTTGACTGGCATTAGAGTGAGCTTTGATTTTGAGTTTGCAGGAGCTGACTAGATTCTGGGATGGAACTGAATCTTGAAACTATGGGAGTGGGCCTTAGACGTGTGTGAGAAGATAGATCTGAAGCCTCATTCTTTAAATGTTGGCATGGCATCAGAATCTACTGAGATGGGTCTTGACTCCAGGTTTGTTGGAGTGTGGGCAACCTAGAGGGTGGAATTGAGGGAACTGCCTTGCACTAGGCAAGAATAGAATTTGTTCTAAGATGTCAGCTGGATTCCTGAGAATTCTGACTCAATGCTTAGATAGGCCATAATCTAGTGCTATGCAAGCTGACCTGGCTTGGGAATGGTCTGAAACCTGGAGTGAGCATGAAGCTTGAGGCTAGATGCACTGGTCTGCCACTGGGTGGGCTCTGAGCCCCTATCCATAGGGCCCAGGCTGAAGGTTTGCCCTATGGGTACTGGTCAGATCATTTGGGCTTTAGATAATGGCCTAGTGCTAGGGCAGTCCTAAATTCTGGGGACCAAGAAGTTAGTCCAGTGCTGGGAAGAGTCCTGAACCTGGGACCACTCACATCAGCATGGCCCTAGAACAGACCCAGAAACTGAGTCTGCAAGGGTCTTAGTTGAAGTTTGGTGCTTATTTATCTATTCCTCACCTAAATAGATCATATCTCTCTCCAGTTTATAATAAATTGTCCTAGTGTGAGATAAGGGTGATGTGGATGCTAAAAATTTTCTTACTGTGTTTTTCAACTCATCTTTTCTTATTCTATTCTTCCCTAGGTGCTCTAATTACTTGCCTCTTTTCCTTAGATACTGTAATGATATATTTATATTAGAGAGTTATTCAAATTGCTATTCCTTCAGAAGAATGAGTCCTAAAAAGTCCTTTCATCTTGCTGATGTCAGTCACTTGGAAGAATTTTCAGAGGCATGCTAGAAATATAAATACTAAGGGTAATTTTGGAAATCAGGGACATGGTATGACAAACTGGAAGAAATGTGATCCTTACTGTAAAATAGGAAAGAGCTGGTTGGACTATGTTCTGGGGTTTTGAGGAAAGTAGAATTTATAAGAAATTAAATTGGATATTAAACTGGAGATGATAAAGCTTGATTCCTCTTGACTATTTAGAGTGCAATGTGGAAAGCAAGAGATGAGATGAAAGAATTGTTAAGCAAGAGAAAAATAAGAACTTAAAGATTTAAAAAATTCTTACCCTATCCATATGATAAAAAATGAAAACACTTGTTCTTGAGATAACTTTAAAGGTGTGGTTGAAAAACCTTATGAAAAAGAAGATCAAAGGTATGACTCATCAACTTAATTATCCATATCAACAGAAGCCATGAAAAAATTATATACCAGCAAAGATATTGCAAATTTGAACTACAGGGCACAGAATTTTAGATGGCATGAAAGAAGGTTGGTACACTAGGAGTTTATGGAGCCAGACCACTGAGCTATTTGTACATAGATGTGTGCTGTCCTACAAGAAAAGGGATAAAAGATTTCAAAAGTCATTGAGAAATCACTAAGGCTTCCATTTTCATCACAATTTCCTCCAAGTACCCAGGTCTAGAAGTCAAGGTTATCTCCACCTAGGATTTGAAGTATGGACTTACTGTCCAGTAGAGCATGAAAGTGATGGTGCTACCCTAGTATGGCTGGAGGGCAGAGCAGTGAACTGAAGAGGATTGTTCTTGGGACTTTATATCTAATAGAATTTATCTTGATATATTTTGTACTTTTCTGGAACCTATCACCTTTTCTGTCTTTTGTCATTTTCTCCCATTTGGAATGTGAATATGTGGGATATGAATCCTAAGCCAGTACCACCATTGTATTTTGAAAACTCATAACCTGTGCTCTTTCACAGGTTCATAGCTAGGAAAGAATTTTGCTTAAGGATGAATCATACCTAAATTCTCTCACATACCTGATAGATGATATTTAGATAAGATTTTGGACTTCAGAATTGATGCTGAAATGAGTTAAGAATTTTTTTGTCTATTGTCATGGAAAATATGTTTTTCATATCAAAACGACATAGATTTTGGAGTGTTTGGGATGAAATGTTATGGGGTGAATGTTTATCTTTCTCTAGAATTCATATGTTGAAGCAGTAATCTCCAAAATGATGGTACATGCAGATGGGACCTTTTGGGAGGTAATTAGCATTTCAATGAAATCATAAGGTGGGCTCTTATGATGATTAGAGCCATTAGAAGAGACACCAGGTATCATGGACTTTCTCATTATCACAGAAAATATGATGATTATAAGATGATGATGAGATATGATTATGAGGATATACTGAAAAAGTGGCCAGATTCAACTCAAAGAGGAAATTTTCACCAGAAACCAAATTGTCTGGATCTTGATGATGAATCTCTGATTCTCAAACCTGAGAAAATAAATATCTGTTTTAAGCCACTCTATCTAAGGTGTTTTGTTATGTCTAAGGCAGATAGTCAAGAAGTATATCCTAATCTTAGAGGCTTAGACAACATTAGCATGATGTAACATATATACACACAGCATCCAGAGAGAGAAACACAAAATAAAACACTATACACATGGTAATCTGTAACATAGCTAGGGATTCAAAGAGACAGAGAAAAGGAAAGAATTATTATTATGAAAGCACGTAGTTGAAAATACATATATCCTGTTTTAGAAGGTAGGTAGCTCAAGATGAGTTGAAGATTCATGCTGCAATTATTTTCAATTACAAATGCCATGTGAATGATATATTTTGAACCATGTTAATGTACTTTTCTTATTTGTATTTCTTTTTTTGTCCTTTAAGTTTATTGGTACATTTTAGGTATATAATACACTTACATTAATCATTTATGTTTCTTTGTGTGGGGTTAACCATTGTTTCACTGAAATATATCCATTGCCTCAGGTTTGAGGCAGGAAAGCTAGGGTTGGAACACAAAGGGAAAAAGTTTACTTTTCAAATTTTGACCAAAAACAAAGTGGTTTGAGTCTTGGATAAGAAAATGTAATAGAATACATGTTTGGTCCTGGGTTTACCTCAGTGGCACTGTGCCAAGGTCCTAAGTTCAATCCCTGGTACCAAAAAAACCCCAAAAAAGTAACAGAATTTACTGAAAGAGAAAAATTTTTCTGAATTTTAAATTATTGCCCTTTCCTTGTTTAGAGCCAACCCTAAGAAACTTGGATCAAAGAATATAGTTTAAATTATAACACAGAATGAATAAAGGATATGGCCTAAGCAAAGAGAAGAGAAGCAAAGATAATGGAAATCAGGAGTAGTGTTATAGTTTAGATTTAAAATGTGTCTCACATTGGTGTAGGAAAAGATTTTATGAACAAAACCTCAGTTGCCCATGAACTAGCACAAACAATCAACAAGTGGTATCTCTTCCTATTAAAAAGCTTCTGCACAGCAAGAGAAACTACCAGCAATGTGAGGAGACAACTCACAATGTGGGAAAAAGTCTTCATCTGCTGTTTCTCAAAGGCCTATTATCTTGAATCTATAAAGAACTTAAAAAGATCAGACCTCCTAAATTTAAAGGCCCAATCCAAAAATTGGCATCTGAAATGAACAGACATTTCTCAGACAAAGAAGTAGAAATAGCAAATAAACATATGAAAAATTGTTCAACATCACTGGTCATT
>NW_004624748.1:15124856-15135290 GCF_000247695.1 Heterocephalus glaber
GTAATGAGAAAGGAACCCTTCTCCACTGTTGGTGGGAGTGTAGACTGTTGCAACCTCTGTGGAAATCAGTGTGGAGATTCCTCCAAAAAGCTAGGTTTAGCAGTTCCATTTGGCCCAACTATTCCCCTTCTGAGTATCTTCCCAAAAGAATTTAAAACATTATACCACAGTAATATATGCTTACCCATGTTTATAGCAGCACAGTTTACAATAGTTAAATCTTGGAAACAACCCAAAGGCCCATCAACTGATGAATAGATAACAAAAGATGTGCTTTTTTTTTAATATAATGGAGTGCTATTCAGCCATAAGGAAGGATAAACTTGAGACATTTCTAGGTAAATGGATGAAGCTTGATAACACATTTTAAGTGAAATAAATTGAACACACATGTGTAAATATCACAGTGTCTCTCTGGTTTGAGAAGCTGGAAGTGAAAATAAGGACCAATGATAGTAATAAATATAGTGAAATACAAAGAAATTGTTCAAAATGATACAGAATGTGAGATACTATGTGAGTATTTAAAATGTTTTAGGCAAACAAAAATTGTATCGTATTATTAGGAGATGAGCTGAAAGATTAGCAAATGAAAATATATTCTTTTGAGATCATGATACACAGTGTATTTTGCACTGTTATTCTCTAATCATTTTGTTATGAAAAATTATTTTTTCATAGAATGGCTTTTATATTCTTTATTAATATCTACTTGTATTATATTAAAATAAAATAAAAATAAGACTTATGTACTTATATTTAGTATTTCTTAGTGTTTCTAATTGTTATGTACATATTTTTATTTAATACTCCGTGTTAACATAGGAGGTAGGCACTATTAATATTCTTACTTTAGATTTTTTAAAAAGGCACAAAGTGTGTATTAGTCCATTTTGCACTACTATAGCAGAATATTTAAGGTTGGGTGATTTATAAAGAATAGAGATTTCTATTTTACAATTTTAGAGGCTGAGATATCCCATCAAGTTCACACCTGGTAAGGGTCTTCTTGTCATGTTATCCCATGACAGAAAACAGAAGGGCAAGAGAAGACATTTGTAAAAATGTGAGGGAGAGAGAAGAGGACCATTCTTTTTTTAAAAATTGGGACCACACTCCTGATAACTAGTCCACTGCCATGATAATGGAATTCATTCATTCATAACCAGAGTCCTCATGATTTAGTCACCTCTTAAAAGTTCTAGCTCTCAACACTATCATAAAGAGGATTAAATACCTAACAGGTGAACGGTTGAGGGACATAGTCAAACCATATTCAGGAGAATTAGCAAATTTCTAGTTTGTCTAGAGCAAGTATTCTCACAGCAGCCATCTGTCTCTGAAGCTCCTCGCTCCTCCAGCTGCTATATGGTTTCATATATTGCTATTTCTTTCCAGAGATTCCTACTACATGGTAATTTTTCACAAGTGTGTGGCTTTTTAAAACCTACAAAATATATTTCTGATAATATGTATTTTCTTATACTAAATTCTACTAAAAGTTTGTCATGGTTTTGGAAAGAACTTTTTCTAATGATCTGCATTTTTATGCCAACATGTATTTCTAATAATCTGCATTTTCTTTTTTTATTAAATAAGTACTTTATTTTATTAGTATATATTTGTTGTACATAATGTTTACATTCCTTGTGTGGAGTTGATACATATACATAATTCATCTTGATTCCTTTTTTTTATCCCCTGTCCCTCCTCTCTCCCCCCTCACTCTTCTCTTAATCACTTTTCCCTTTTAGTAAGATCTATCTCCCTACTTCCATGGGTAGGGAGGGTAGGGTTTCTTGTAGGAGAAACCCAAAGCAAACATGAAGTGAATTTTCTTATACTATTATCTACTCAGAGTTTGTCATGAGTCTGGAGAGAATTTTTTCATGTCTTGTACTGTCATCATTTTCACTTTTGCTAATATTCTTCTTCTTTCTGATTACCCCCATGGGAAAGTTTAGGTATGGTCTGAGTGAGTCCCCAAAGGGTTCCTGTGTTAGAAGCTTGACTATCAGTGTGTCTATTTTAGAGATGATGTGATCTTCAATAGGTGATGCCTAGTGTGAGGTCATTAGGTACTTGTAGGAATGCGGTTGGAAGGCATTAGGTGGTTAGTTATGGGACCTTGGGTTTCTTCTTCGGAGGGGGTTGTTATAAAAAGAGCAAGCCTGACTGTACTCCTGGTCTGGTTTTCTATATTATTGTATGACCTATTCCTCCTGTACATGCTTCTGCTGTGAGGCCACTCACCATTAGTCCTTCACCAAAGACTGAACTATTGGGGCTGCTTGATCTTGGACTTTCAGCCCCCAAAATATAAGCTAAATGAGCTTCTTTTATTTACAGATACCCAACATCATGTATTTTGCTATAGTAACAGAAAATGGCCCAATTTATTAATCTTAGACTTGAATCAATCTTCAACAGAGCACCCAATTCAAATACCACCTCATCTTGAAACTTTTCAGTGCTATGTCTACCCTCAGAGTAATATACTCTTTCTTCATTACCATATTCACAGACCAGCTCATATTAGTACACTATATAGTATTACTGATTTTAACATTTCTCCTCATTCTGCTAAGTTCTTTCAGTACACTTTCCTTTAGGCAAAAAGTTCATATTTATATCTGCATCTCTGGAATTATTAACATGTTGCATTGTTTATGCTCAAAACCATATATTTGAATAGAATTTCATACAAACAATCTCACTGAAAATCTAATGTATATAAGAAAATGGTTCCTCCCCAAACCAGTCAATACTACAAATATAAAATATTTTCAAATGGAATATACAGAAAGCATCCTCTGAATGGGAAAAAAGTATAAGATGAATAAGCAAAAATTCTTCTATTTTCATTTCTAAAATAACTTGAGATGTCTCCAGTTATAAAAATGTGATATTCAAAATACCATAATTAAACCCATTTGTTTTATGTTGCTACATGGAATAAAGAATTTTATTTGAGGTTTATTATACCATAATCTCATGACATTCTTTTGGATATCACAAGCAGTATTATAGAATTTACAACTGGACAAATACATTTAGAAAGGTTTAGAAATAAGCATGTTATATTTGTTTTTCTTTAATTAAAGATTCATATTTTTACTTATAGTTTAATCGCTACTAGCATAGATTTGTCTGTGAAAATTTTGTTTCAGGTTTTCTTAGAGCATGAATAGTACTCATTGTGATTTATAAATACACTATTTCCTAGATTGAATAATCTAATTATTCTCTTTTGATTTTATGTTTTCTAGATAATTGTCACCTTAGAAACAAGGAGAAATATGATTTTTCTTTTTCTGTTTATCTGTGGCATTTGAAATTAATGCTAAAATGATATCAAGCTTAACAGAATTTCACTATTGTGCTTTTTAAATGAGTAAGATGACAATGAACTGATTGACACTGAACTAGCTCATAAATAATACATTTAAATTTTGTATCTGACAGGTATCTGGTAAAAAATATAGATCAAAGGTTGCCCATTAGCCTGAAGTTCAAAAATATCCATATGCCTTGTAGTGTAGACCAAAAGTAAATTATTTTAAATTCTGTAGATCTCCACATCACTTTAAACATTCTTAATCTTCCTCTCAGTACTTCTTGTACTTTGAAGTGCCTTTCAGAGATAACTATGCAAAGAAAGTTTGAGAAATATTTATGGACTCTCTGAGGAGGGCAAGGGCTCAATGGTATATTTTGAATTCTAGTTCAATTACTTTATGATAAGGGATTATCTTTATTCACAAATGAGTGCTGGTAGTTGAAGGTAGAGTTCAGCTGTTTATATACTAACATGCAGCAATTATGATGAAACAAACTCTTCTAGAACTCTATTGTAACTATGGCAACCAGAATTAAATGAATTCCATTAGAAATACAAAAAGTCACCCTAGCAGGATAGAGTAAATATTATCTTTTATTGATTTATGAAGGTTCCAGATGATGAAAAGTGGTTAATATATTTCTGTCATGAAACACATTTGTTAGGGTTTCTTCTTATTGATAGAGTCATTGTCTATTTAAATAATGTCATCCAAATGTCATTAACTTTTACATCTTTTTTTTAACACATTTGCCTTTGTTGCAAGAAACAACCAGCCTTTTTATTATCTTCTGTATTTTATTTAGGACTAACAGGAGGGTGCCAGGCTTATGGACTATTTGATTATGTTTGACAAAACTATGACTTGACAAAAGATTGTTATTGTGGGTGGTTTGCACATTTATTTTGAGAGAAAATTTGTTGATTTTGATACAGCATTTTATTTCACTTGCATTTGGACAAAAAAAATACAAAGCACTTGATGTCAGGTGGCTAGTACTTGTAGTGGGGTATGTGGGAAGAGGAAAATTAAACTTTTGGTAATTTGTTCCTTAAGTAGACTAATTTAAAATTTGATTCAAGTAATAATGTGAGGCTAAAATGTAACAGCATTATGTAGCAAGATTGGAGCTTTTGTGTCCCAGAGGGTTTGGTGTGCAGGTGTTAATGTCATTTTGCATGCAAAATGCCAGAACGTACTGTACCACTTACACCCTTTCCCTAAAATCAACTCAACATTTTGTATCTTGATTAAAATGAAAAGGTCACTGTGACTTTTTCCTCCAAAATATTAACAACAGTTATAAGATAGAGTATCAGCAGACTAGGATGAAGGAGATAAGGCATATGCTAGGCATAGGTCTTGGGACCTTTAGATCTTTGGGTTTTATCATATGTATTTTCCTACAATTGCTTCTAATTACATATGTCTCAGTGGGTTGGGTTAAGCACTTATGTCATATGCTGTTGGATTGAGTTAGGAAATATAGTTTTCTAAGATCAAAGTGCTCCATCATAGAGACAAAATAGAAATGTGTGAGAAAGTTTGAGGACTTCAGCATCCTTACCTAATTTTTACTTTTGTGTTCCCTTATAGTACCTTGAATTGCTAGTTTAAAGTTGGGGTGAGTTGTATATACTAGTAACAGAGATTTATTTCCGGATAATAAAAACTTTACTATAGTTAAACTTTACTATAGTAAAACTTTCCATTTTATTTCTGTATAGTATTTTTATGTTATTCTAGATAGAGAAATTCCTGAAATAAGCTATACTCTTGACTAAAAATGTAATAGAAGAACCATAGGTTTCCCTACCTTGGTCCATATACAGTACTTCTCCAAAGTGCCCACATTTTATTGGGTCCATTTGGTCAAACTAGTCTCTAAATGCCATTGCAATCTGATAGTTTCTCCTTGCAGTTCTAAGGATCATAGAGCTTCAAGGCATTTTTATTACATTTCACAGCAACCCTATGTCAGGTTGACATTCTGCTTTCAATCATAACATATGAGAATTGGAAGGGATTACAGAGATCACCTAGCCTAAGCTGCTCAATTTTTCAGATAAGAAATTGAGGCTCAGAAGGGTGAAGTGAATGGTCTAGGGTCACACAGCTCATTAACATCACAGCTGGAGTAAAACCCAGTGTTCTCCCAACTCCTAATCCTGGGCTCTTTCTCTTAGACTTCGTAGCCATATGTTTTCTCCTATGTCTACAGGAAGGCACTTCTGACTCTTCCTTAGCATTAGGAAACCACATACAGAAGACAGCATTACCCACTTCCAATCTAGTGCCCTATCCATTACTGCCCATTACCCATCTTCTCAGTTTTAAAGGAAAAAAACATAGCCTGAACATTTTGCTTTTATATTCATTATCTACTCTGTGCCTATTAGCTGCTTCATTTTTTGGTAATGCTTTTACTGATTAATTTGGTCCTTGCAATATAAAATGGTGAGATGCATTATCCTGGGTAAATGTGATGTTATTAATGTGTTTTATTCTAGTTATGGGTCATTATTTCTGATAGATGTAATCGTCCCAGCACTGAGACCTAGCAGGTGGTCTCACTAGAAGTTATAACAGTTTTCTTAATGGTCTGGTAAGAATGTCATTTGCAGGGCAGTGAGGGCAGAGAGAAATTGGTCCCAGAGCTAGCTTACTTCTGCACTCATTCCCAAGCTTGAGCAAGCAAAAGTAAATATATATTTTCTTACTGATCAGCTGGGCATTTTTCCTGCCTATTCATTTTCAGTAAAAGTGATGAAGACCCATGTATATTTATTTCCTATTTATAACCTTTTCCCAATAATACTACTAATGACCCTGCAATGCTTTGCTTATCTAATTCTTAGAGGAAATAAGCCTTATTGCCTCCTGAGAGGAGCTAACATCCACTCAAGCAATGAGATATGATTAAATCCAGTTGGCTATGCAAAACACAGAGACCACTGGGAAACAAATCAAGAAATAAATTTTCCATCAGAGGCAACACATTTGTGTGTGAAAGGATGCTATCAGTCTGATGGGAGAAATAGAAATCATGTATTTAAATGTTCATACCTTATTATAGGTAAGAAGCATACACACAAGGTGCTACCCTAGATTTTGATTGTCCTTTCAAGTTTCTCCTTGCATGAGGGCATAACTGCAGTTGAATGATTTAATATATAATTTAAAATTTAAAATCTTAATAAAATAAGATCTCTAAATTTTAAAAATATCTTCCAATATTGAGGGTATTGCTTACACATACTCTAATTGATGGTTTATTTAAAGTATGTTTGCACTCAAGTAAGAAATAGGAAATGGGAGAAGAGGAAGAACCAGAGAGAATGAGAGGGACAGAGAGTAAGGGAGCAAGGAGAGGGGAGAGAGATTGATGAATGGTCCAACGGTGTAAGTCCTGACCCACTGTTAATTTAATTAGTACAGCTGTTATAAAATATCAGATTAATAATTTATATACTTCACTGGCTCTTCATTGCTATTATAATATCTTATCAATTCTGAGATCGATGTGTTACTCCTCCATTATAGTCCCCCATATTAACTTTCTCTGAAATCAAAGCACCTTCTAGCTAAGATGAGTGGGAACAGTTTTACAATGGTTGTCACTGCCTGTGCATACCCAAACTTAGTGGCATAAGTGCAAAAGTACAAAGCCTTGATATGTCAGTCAACCCATCATTTAACCATGAGATGGTTAGTCTGGAACCTTCCCAAGAAATCCTGAAGAATGGGTACAAGTTTCTTGGGAGTAAATCCTGGAAACTATAGTTAAGGGCTCTTTTAAGAAATCCTAACTACCATGCTCTTGTTGGAGAAAAACAAAAATGTAGTCCAGAAGAGTCAAGTTCTCAATATCAAGTTTGCAAGAGCCTTAAAAATATATCTAATCTGCTCTTCCTTTTTAATTGCATGAACAAGAATGCTATATGAAGAACAGCTATATCTACAATAAGTGATCAAAATATAGTGAACATGTAAAAAATTAAAAAAAATTATTACTATAAGACTCATTACCATTAATCCTTGTCAAAATACTCCCCATTGCTTCAAGCACACTTTTTCCACCATTCTTGCCACTTCTTGCCGCAGTTCTGGACTTTCTCTTTCATGAGTGTTTTTACAAATTATAATGAAAAAATACATTGAATGCTGCTACTGTTATCCAACTGAAACGCAGGCTGTTAAAAGCGTTATGGTGTGCTGTTACTCACCTTATTCACTGGATCTGGCACTGTGTGAGTTCTGGGTCTTTCTCAAAGTCACAATGACCCTGAAAACTAAACATTTTGAATCAATTCAGGATGTCATGATAGCCACAACAGCACAAGTAAAGACACTCAAGAAAGAAGATGTGCAGAAGTGCTTCAGAGTGACAGGAGTGGGATGAATGTGCTAGAAGTGAGGGAGAGTATTTTGAAGAGGATTAATCACAATGTATCTTTTATTGTATAAAAATTTTTAATGTTTAAATACACACCATATATTTTATCACATCTCCTAAATAAGTTTTCAAATGCTATTTCCATAAATTTAAAATGAAAATTCCAAAAGAAAAATGAAATATTTAATTTGTAATATTTCCTTTCTTTGTTGTAAATAATATATCTTACAATCAATAACATTTGAGATTTAATGAAACATAGCATTTAGTCATCAAATCATAGAACTAAATATATCTAAAGCTGAACTGGGGTGGTAATGCTTGTCTATAATCCCAGCATTCAGGAGTCTGGGAGAGCAGGACTATCATGAATTCAAGGCCAGTGTGGGCTGCATAGCAAGACCCTGTCTCAAAACTATATATAATATAACTAGTTAAATTTCTTCATTTTATATTTGAGAAATTATGGAAATTAAGGCTCAAAGAAATTAAATGAGTAGCCCATGGTAACCCAGCTCCCTGGTATATGAGAGTGATGGCCAGATATTTTAGAGGTCACCAATAAAAACTATTGTGAACTGGGCTCATATAATTTTAATAAGATTCTATCTTCTTTGTCCATACAGTGAGGTTAATTCTTTTTTCTTAATATCTATAGAATTGTGTGACCTAATGAGACAAAATAATAGAATACTTCTCATATTTGGGGACTTCTCAGGAAGCACACAAATATGTATTTTTATAAATTTATTGAAAGTTCTTTGAGGGATAGCAGGGATTCCCTAATATTTTAAGAACTGTTATTTCAAGGGAGAAAAGGATAATAGTCCTATAACACCTGAACATTGTAATAAATAACAGGGAAATAATCAGTGACTCTGAGAGTAAAATAATACAATTTAATTTCTTTTCCACATTGGTACCCACTATTTATCAATATTATTGTGGACATTATCATGATAATGTGGCTCGCCATCTTTACAGTGCATAAAAATTCCTTATCTGGGAAATTTCAGAATTTTCTTGAAAATAAGAATTTTTCTTGGTTAAAAATAGACATTTTATTTTCACCAAACCAATATACTACATACAGATTTTTTAAACCAAAAAATATGAGGCTTATAATGAAAGAGATTAGTGTCTTCTGCCTTCCCTTGAACTCCAGTTCTATTTTCTTGAGAAACTGAGCTCTTCCAACCACTTCCTCTGGAATATCTAAGGGATATATCTCAAACATAAAGTAAGAAATGAAGTCTTTCTTGTGTAATCATATGTTTTTTAAACAGCTTTACTGAGGTATAACTGACCTACAATAAATTGCTCAAATTTTAAGTGTTCAATTCCATAAATTTTGGTAGATGTGCTGACTGATGAAACCATCACCACCATCAAGGTGAGGCACATATTATTCTCACAGAAAGTTTCTTTGTATTTTTGTTATTCCACCTTTCCAATAGTCCCTGAAACTCCTTGTATCTCCAGGCAATCAATGATGGATATTCATTGCGGACCAGTTGGCATTTTCTTCATTTTATTTATTTTTTTCCATTAAGTTTATTGGTACATTTTTGGTATACAATACAGTTACATTCATAATTAGGATCTTGTGCCTTTATGTGATGCATCTTGGTTCTTATTTTTTCCCCATTCCCCTGCCCTTCCTTCACCCCCTCCACCCTTCCCTATTTACAATGATTTTGTTTCAATTTTTTTCCTTTTTACATATTTTTTTCTTTTCCCTTCTTTCGTTTCCTGTACCCTTCCCACTTCCCCTACTCCTTTAGAACTTTCCTTCCTATTTCACATTATCAATTATATATTTTGATCCTTAGCTATGCTTTTAGTTTTTCACACCAGAGAAACTATTCATGATTTACACATGTGTCCTATTTATTTCACTTAAGAATATGACCTCAATGTGCATCCATTTAGCTATAAAGGTCTGTAGTTTCTCATTCTTTATGGCTGAGTAGTATTCCATTTTATAAAAACACATCTTCTTTACCCAGTCTCCAGTTGATGGGAAATTGGGCTGTTTCCAAAGTTTTAGCTATTACAAACTGTGCCACTATAAACATGGTTGTGCATATATCACTGTTGCATGATTCTTTTAATTCTTTTGGGAAGATACCCTGCAGAGGAATAGCTGGGTCAAATGGGACCTCTAGTCCTAGTTCTTTGAGGTGTCTCCATACTGATTTCCACAGTGATTGCACCAGTCTGCACTCCCACCAACAATGGAGAAAGGTTTCTTTCTCCCCACACCCCCACCAGCATTTGTTATTGGTTGATTTCTTGCAGCAAAAGCCAGTTTAAGTATATATATACCCACTGCAGCAACCAGCTTTTTCTATTGGTTGATTTCTTGATAGCAGCCATTCTTTCTGGGGTGAGGTGGAATCTCAGTGTTGTTTTAATCGGCATCTCTCAAATGACCAGGAATGTTGAACATTTTTTCATATATTTGTTTGCTGCTTTTACTTCTTTGTGTGAGAAATGTCTGTTTATTTCAGATGCCCACTTTTGATTAGGGTCTTTGAATTTGAGGTGTCTGATTTTTTTCAGTTCTTTATGTATTCTAGATAATAGTCCTTTGTCTGAGGTACAGCTGCTAAAAATTTTTTCCCACATAGTACGTTGTCTCGTAACTCTGTTGGTGGTTTCTCTTGCAGTGCAGAAGCGTTTTAATAAGATGAG
>NW_004624748.1:15150875-15227112 GCF_000247695.1 Heterocephalus glaber
TATTTAGATCTTTAATCCATTCCAATTTTAGTTTAGTGCATGATGAGTTGTATAGGTCTACTTTTAATCTTTGTCAAGTTGAAACCCAAATTTTCCAGAGCCATTTATTAAAGAGTCTATCTTTTCTCCAGTGAGGGTGTTTGGCTCTGTTGTCAAAGATGAGGTGGCTGAATGTGTCTGGAGTTTTTCAACTTCTAATCTGTTCCACTGATCCTCAGGTCTGTCTCTTTGCCAGTACCATGATGTTTTTATCACAGTAGCTTTGTAGTATAGTTTCATGCTGGGGGTTGTGATACTCCCTGCCATATCTCTGTTGCCTAGAATTGCTTTTACTATTCTGGGTCTCTTCTTGTTCCAAATGAATTTTTGGATTATTTCTCAAGGTCTATGAAGTATGTTGCTGTCATTTCAATTGGGATTGCATTGTATCTATATAGCAGTTTTAGAAATATGGCCATTTTCACTATGTTGATTCTTCCTATCGAGGATCAAAGGACATCTTTCCATTTTCTGATATCCTTTTCAATCTTTTTTTTCAGAGTGCTATAGTTTTCAGAGTAGAGGTCTTTGATTTCTTTTGTTAGGTTGATTCCTAGGTATTTCAATATTTTGGGATATTGTGAAATGACTTGATTGCTCCATTTCTCTCCCAGTGAGTCTAACTTTTGTGTATAGAAAAGCTATTGGTATTTGTTTGTTGATCTTGTATACAACTACTTCATTGAATTTGGTTATTAAGTCTAGAAGACTTTTGTTAGAGTTCTTGGAGATTTATATATAGAGTATCATGTCATCTGCAAATAATGACAATTTGACTTCTTCATTTCCTATCTTTATTCTTTTTATTTCTTTCTCTTGTCTAATTGCTGTGGCTAATGTTTGCAAAACTATATTGGACAGGAGTGGTGATATTGGACATTCTTGTCTTGTTCCTGAGTTTAGTGTGAAGGATTTCATTTTCTGATCATTTAGTATGATATTGGCTGTTGGTTTTTCATAAATGGCTTTTATCAGATTGACTTAGAAACTGCCTATTCCAATTTTTGGTAGGTTTTTTTTTTATCATAAATACATATTGGATTTTGTCAAATGCTTTTTCTGCATCTATTGAGATGATCATATGGTTTTTGTCCTTGGCTCTATTGATATAGTGTATTAGATTTATTAATTTGTGTATGTTGAACCATCCCTACAACCCTGGGATGAATTCCACTTGGCCAGGTCTTCTTGATGATATTCTGCATTCTATTTGCCAGTATCTTATTAAGGATTTTTGCATCTACGTTCATTAGTGAGATTGGCCTATGGTTCTCTTTTTTCGTCGGGTCTTTCTCTGCTTTGGGGATCATGGTGATGGTTGCTTCCAGGAATGATTTCAGGAGTATTGCTTTCCTTTCAATTTCATTGAGGAGTTTAAGTAGTAGTTCCTCTCTAAATGTCTTGTAGAATTCTGTGGTGAAGCCATGAGGTCCTAGGCTTTTTATAGTTGATGTTTTTAATTATGTTTTCAATTTCATTCATTGATATTGGGTTGTTTAGAAATTTTAGGTCTTCTTAATTCAACTTTGCTACTTCATCTGTATCTAGTAATCTGTCCATTTCTTTGCTTTCCTTATTGGCATATAGGTTCTCGAAGTGGGTATTCATGATCCTCTAGATTTCTGGTGGGTCTGTTATAATTTCATCCTTTTCCTTCCTAATTGCATGGGTTTGGGACTTTCCTTTCCTTTCTTGATGTGGTTGTCTAAGGGTTTTTCAATTTTGTTTATACCAACTCTTAGCTTCATTGATTTTTTGTATTGTTCTCTTAGTCTCCGTTGCATTGATTTGTGCTCTCATCTTTATAATTTCCTCCCTTGTATCACCATTCAGTTTGTCCTTCTCTTCTTTTTCTAGAAGCCTGAGGTTCAGCATTAGATTGTGTAATTGAGCTTGCTCTGTTTTCCCAATGTGATTATTTACTGCTATGAATTTGCCTTGTAGACTGTTTTCATTTTGTCCCATAGATTCCAATATGTTGTATTGGCATTGCCATTTAATTATAGGAAGTGTCTTATTTCTTCTTTAGTTTTCTCTGTTACTCATTGGTTATTCAGAAGTGTGTTGTTCAATTTCCATGTGTTTATGAAATTCTTGTGGTTTCTTTTGCTATTGATCACTTTCATTGCGATATGGTCTGATAATATACAGGGGATAACTTCAATTCCTTTGCACTTACTTAAATATGTTCTATGAGCATGTGGTCTATTTTGGAGAACTACCCATGTGCAGCTTAAAAGAATGTGTATTCTCATTTTGTGTGGTGGAACACTTTGTAAACATCAATGAAGTTCATTTGCTCAAGAGTTTGATTGAGTTCTAGTATTTTGTTCTTCTTTTGGTTTCTGGAATTTTTTCTATTATATGCCTATGTGTAGATTTGTTTTGATCATGCCTAGTTGGAGTCTTTTATGCCTCACTTATCTCCATGTCAAGTTCTTTTCCCTGATTTAGGAAGTTTTCTGCCATCACTTCTGTGAAAAGTTTTTTTATGTCATCTGCACTCTCTCCTGTTTTTTCATTGACTCCAATCTGTCTGATGTTATTCTTGTTTGCATCATCTAGAAGCTGCTGGATTGATTTCTCATGGTCCCTTACTATTTTTAAAGAAAAATTTCTTTTCCTGGTAACTAATTGCAATACTATCTTCTATATTTGAAATTCTGTCCTCACATTGGCTCATTCTGCTGAGTAAACTTTCGATGGAGTTTTTAATCTCCTGGAATCTGTTTGCATCATTTTATGGATTCCATCTGTTTCTTATGTTGGGATTCCATCATGTTCCTCAGCTCCTCTATTTTTTTTTATCTATGTGCACCCTAGATTCATTATGTCTTGTACTATGAGCACAATGTCTGCTGTTGTCTGAGAAATTATTTCTGATTTCATTTTTTCCAGCTCCTCTTTTGTTGCCAGTTCAGGGAGTCCAGGTGGTTGAGTATCAGACTGTTCCATCTCATTGCCCTTTGGGGTTGCCTTAGGTGATCTGGAACTATGGTTTTGAGACTTATTTATGTGTCTTCTTATTTCCATAGATGCAGCCTGCTGTTGCTTTGTTGTGGTGACTTTTTGCTCACCTAGGGGTATTAAATTCTCAGTAAGCCACCTAACAGCCTTTACTCTGCTGCTTACCAATACTAATTTCTGGATTCAGAGTGGTGA
Source organism: Heterocephalus glaber (assembly GCF_000247695.1). The sequence goes on from NW_004624748.1 coordinate 15,154,077, forward strand.
CCCTCTCAATCCCTGAGCTGACCTGTTGTCTGGACAGGCTTCTGGCTGGGGCTTGTGCACACTTGGGATGGTATCTAGGTGTGCCTCTTGCTGGGGCCCCTATGTAGCTATTGTCTGGGAGGGCCTTTAGTGGGGGGCTGTACACCCCAGTTCCTGTTTTCTGCACAGGCTTTGGCTAGGGTAGCCACCTACTTATTAATGGTATCGGGAAAATCTCTGGGTATTGCTTGTTTGCCTGTACAGGTATTTTCCAGGCAGATCCCTGACTGTGGACGATAGTATGCCAGGCATCTGTCTAAAGCCCATGTGTCTGTGTAGTCCCTTTCTGGGCAGGCCATTGGCTTGGGCAAGGGTGTTCCAGCCTCAGGGATTGTGATGGAGGCCCAGCTGGGATCTGCCTGCAGCCGTGCTATACTGGGCCACACAGCTGCTTCCTAGGATCTGCACACACTCACCAATTCTGTGGTGGGCCTCTGGCTGAACCTCACTTCTATTTTTGTTGTTGGTACTGTTTTTGGTTTAATTCTTGGGTTGATACTTTGATATTGCTTATTGTAAGTATCTTTATTGCTTGTATTTAGAACCCTTATGGAATGATTGCTTCTCAGAGGTGTCTTCCAGATATAGCTGGTCTTTAGGTTTTGAGTTTCCAATGACTCTGAGGCAGTCTCATTTTCATTATACCAGGAAGGACAACTGATTAGGTCAATCACAACACCTCAGCCCAAATGATACAATCAGCAACAACAATAGCATCAAACACAGCTTAGAAAGTGACAATTTGTGGTAGTTATTAATTTATCACCTTTAACCATGTGAATTAAATCAAAATGAAGGACCAGCCCAAAACATATTTATAGTGAATAAACTCTTCAATATAGCAACTTTATCCTTCAGGATAGGGACTTAGAAGTAGTTGGGGAGGGAAGAATAGATAGGTAGAAGGATAGGGAAAGGTTAGAAGTGAGGCCAGAGGGGACAGGAAGATCACACAAGCTCTAGGAAACTGTTGAAGACAAGAGGAAAAGACAGAATGAAAAAACAAAGACAAGAAAATAACAACCTAACAGCAATAGGGAAGCTAGAAACTGTATTCACTTTCCTTTAAAACTAATGACAATCGACAGAAGAAAAAAGAGAGAAGAAAAGAAAAAGAAAGAAGAAATCCGAATTAGGGCAGGAACAGGAACAAAAAGGGACATGAAGAACAATGTGGGAGAGTGAGAGAGTTTGAGTGAGAGAGAATGCAAAAGAAAAGAAAAAAAAGAAAAAGAAAAAAGAATTTGGAGAGAATAGAAAAAATAAATAAAAATTAAAAATAAGATAAAAAATAATTTTAAAAAATTCTAATTTTATCAGTACATTTTAGGTATACAATATGTTTACATTTATCATTGGCTGCTTGTACTTGTACATGATGTATCTTAGTTCTAATTTTTTTTCTTCATTACCTGTGTGCCCTTCACCCCCTCCACCCTTCCCTATTTACATAGGTTTCATTTCCATTTTTTAGAAAAAATAATTTTGAAAATAAAAAGTAAAAATGAAAGTCCTTCTTCAGGGTATGTCTCTGCTGTCATAATAGACAATGCGGGCAGCAGTGTGCTGATCTAAGTCAATTAATCTCAGCAAGCCAGCAGCAGATCCCTGAGATTCAGGCTGATTTCTGGCTGCAAGGCCCAAGTTGAGGTCCCTGACCTCCTGAAGGGTTGAACTCTGCAAGGTTGTACTGTAGCTTTCAGCTGCCCTTCCCCTGAAGATAGTCCAGTTCCAATGGGAGGTGGTGATCCATACAACTTACCAACTATGGTGGTCTACAATTTTCATCCATGAACATAAAAGAGGCCCTCTTTCTGTTGTTCACTTCTGCTCTATCTTCTGGAGCTCAGAACAATGGCCTTTATGACCTTCTGTGCCTCTGTGGTGTGGATCCATGTACTGGCACAGCCCGGAGGCCAAAGGCAAGGGGTGGTAGGGGGTGGTGCTGGAGTGGTGCTGCAGGTTCCTCACTTGGAGGCGGGGGGCAGTGCCAATGGCGAAGCACACAGCTCAGCTCCATTTTCTTCATTTTATATAAACAGAGTCATAGTGGCTACTCTAGAAAGCAAAATTAAGATGTTTACACATTCAAATGAAAGAGAAAAATTTTCTGTGAATTTCAGTCATCATATCTGACAGGCTGTAGTCTGCCTCTCAAATCCTTCAATCTTTGATTTCCAGATAAAGAATGCTATTCAATAAATAACTTACTTGCAAGACTACACATTACAACAGCTCCCAAACATGGGACTTCTGCTGACTTGCTGTTTCAAAAGACCTATTGTTCATAGATAACTCCTGGTGACAGTCTGACAAGCAATTAGGTACACCTTAATATATGAAAAAACACTCAACATCAAACTGTGTTCAAAATAACTTGTTTTACTAATACAGCCAATCAAAAAAAAAATTCAAAACAAGTTACCTGACCTTACCCTACTTCCCCTGTCTTCCTTTAAAATCCCAGTCCTTCTTATCATTGATCAAAATCTTTTCTGGCTTGTACCTAAACTGGTCTTTCCCAATTTGTAAATCTATTGTGTGTACAAATAAAAAAAATCTTTGTTTTTTTGTTTTTATTTCAATTTCATTTATGATTTTTTTGGGGCGGGTACCAGCGATCGAACTCGGGACTTTGCACTTGCAAGGCAGGGGATGGAACCACTGACCTAAATCCCCGGCCCTTCATTTATGATTTTTTGGTTTATTCTACTCTCTTTTTCCTGTGTTTTTTTTTTTTTCAAATAGCATAATTATTTCAGACTTGTCCAGATTTTTGCATGCACTATATAAATCAATAGTTTATTCTTTTATTGCTGAGTAATATTTCACTGAAGGGAAATACTATCTACCTCTTGTTGGGCATTTGGACTGTTAGTTTTTGGTTATTTCAAAAACAGCCTTTAAAATGTGTGTACAAGTCTTTCTAAGGCACTATCTAAAAGTGGAACAATTTGGTCATTTGGTGGTGGTGTGTTTAACTTTTTAAAAAACTGCCATGTTGCTTACCAAATTGGTTGTAGCTTGTTTCCTCCCAAGTTCCTCCCTTGTTTCCTCCCCAAATCCGAAGTTCAAGAGTTCCAACACTAGAAAAAAGTTAATCAGTTTCAAAATACTCTAATGTGTGTGCAGATAAATTTGCTTCTGGTTTTAATTTTCTTTTATCTAATAACAAATGATATTAGACAGTTAATACTATGATGAAGTGAGTGGAACACTCTCCTTGTGCACAAACTCTGTAATCAATTCAAGATAAATATTATTTTAGTATAATATATCCAAAACATAAAATATTGGATAATATCCACAATAATCAAAATATCAAATTTAAGTAATAATAATATTAATATTTTTTATTTGTTTTATTGTTTCAAGTCCTAGTGTGGCTTGGTTTTGTACTGATCTTTTTGTCTATAGGCATTCTCTTTATTGTTTGTTTGAATCTCTTGGTCTTGTTTTTGTAGTTTTTTTCTTACTATTGAATTTTGAGCATATTTATTCTTCATTTGATATGTGATTTACTAGGCTATGGTTTTCCTTTTCTTTTTGTTCACTGTTAAGTAAAAAGAGAAATTTCTTAATTTTAAGAAATCAAGTTATCGATGTTTTTAAGCTTAAAATTTTGTGGATTATGCTTTTAGTATTGTTGTAAAGAAAATTTTGTTTAACTAAAAGTCTCAATAATTTCCTACTTATCAAAATAGGTTTTATAGCTTTGGCTTTTAATACTAATTATGTGATGCATTTGAGAATTAATATATATATATATATATGGATAAAAATTTAAAGTTCATAATTAACCAATTGTTCTAGTACCATGTGTTGTAAAGATTATCTTTTCATAATTCAATTGCTTTTGAAACTTATTCCCTTTCACAGAATTTTGTTATTCTATTTATAAGATGTTTTGACTATTTCATGCCCTCTGACATTCCCTGTGAATTTTAAAGTCAGCTTGTCAATTCCTATAAAGAAAGATAAACAGTCTTGATTAAGCTAGTATTGAATCTAGAGTCTAAATGGGAAAGAATGATATCCTAATTATGATGACTCTTCTGATCCATGAACATGATTTATGTCTCCATTTATATATGTGTTTTTAAATTCCTCTTGGGAATGTCTTGCAGTGTGGTGTATAGGTCTCATGTCTTTTGACAAATTTATCCATGTAAAGTTTGATGATATTGTAAATGGTATTTCTATTACTTCAATTTCGGATATATAAATATAGAAAGGCAATTAACTCATATATTGATCTTATGTCCTGTAATTTCACAAAATTTACCAATCTAGTACCTTTTCATTAGTCAATAGAGTTTTTTTCTATAGAAAGTCATATTGTTTTCAAATAAAGAGCATCTTCCTTTCCATTAATGATTTTTAAAATTTCTTTTACTTGACTCCTTATACTGGCTAGAACCTACAGTGCAGTATTGAATGAATGTGATGAGAGGAAACATTCTTGTCTTATTACTGTTCCTAATTATTCACCCTGTCATCATTAAGTGTGCTGTTAGCTAAAAGTATGTGGAGATACTTCCTTTTCTAGGGTTCTAAGAGTTTTTTAATTAGAAGTATATGTAGGAGTTTGTCAAATTACTTTTTCCTTTTGGATTTACTGAGATTATTATACACTTTGTTTTGATTTTGGAGTTTGTTAATATGGTCAATTACATTTATTGATTGAAATTAGAATATTCAACTGATCTTCCATTTCTGGGGTAAAATCCTCTTGGTTTTAATGCATTGTGTTTTCTAAATATTATTGTATTATATTTCCTAAAATTTTAAAAAATATTTTTTCACCTATATTCATGGGAATTATAGGCCTGTTGTTTTCCTTTAGTATCTTTGCCTAGTTTTGGCCTTACAATATGCTGGCCTCAGAGCGAATGAGAAAGTATTGCCTCATCTTTAATTTTCCAGGAAAAGCTTATATAAAGTAGGATTAATTATACTTAAAATTTTGATAAAATTCACCAGTGAGGTCAGATGATATGAACTTAGTTTTCTGCATGGAAATTTTTTTTACTGCAAATTTAATTGTTTAAGAAAAAGATATAGGACTATTTCAATTATTTATTTCTTCTTGAGTGAGCTTCTGTAGTTTTTGCCTCTCAAATGAGTTTTAAATTTCTTATAAGCTACCAATATTGTGATAGCATATCTTTATAATGCTTCATTATTTTTCTTTAAGTATCTAGTATGTGTACTTCATTGTCATTTCTCTCATTTTCTACATTGGTAATTTATGTCTTTCATTTCTTATCAGTGTGCTTCATTGTTTATCAATTTCATAGTATTCTTCAGATAAGTAGATTTTACTGCTGTTTTTTCTTTGTTTTCCTGTCCTTCCTCTGTTACATTGATTTCAGAGTTAGTCTTTATTATTTAATAATTTTTGCTTTTTTTGCTTTAAATTGCTATTTTATTAGTTTCAGTTTTTAGGGTCAAAACTAACACCATTGGTTTGAGAACATTATTCTGTTGTAATATACTTATTCAATGTCACTAAATATTATGAATGCCACTTAAGTGCTGCTTGGCTGCACTCCACAAATTTTCATATGGTGCCCTTTCATTTTCATTTAGTTCAAAATACTTCTAAATTTCATATACTTTTTAAATTTTAGTTTTTCCCATTGTTTTGAAGTACATTATTTAGTTTATAAATATTTATAGATCGGCATGGATCAATTTATTATTGATTTCTAATTTAATTCCATTGCTATTAATGAACATATGTAGTTTACACAATTTTCAAGTTGTTCAGATATCTTTTATGGCCCAGAAGGTGATCTACCACACTCGGTATTCCATATGTTTAAAGGAATATATATCCTACTACTATATATTCTACTACCATAGGTCAATTACTTAGATTAAATTATGAAATCAAGATACTCTTTTGTAGTACTCTTTACGCTCTGGCTGTCTGTTTACTTTAACTCAAAACTATTGAAATAGCAGTATTGAAATCTCTGATCATAATTGAGGAATCCAGCTATTTACATCCTTTGACTTTGCTATCTCCTAAGAAGGCATCACATTACAAATCTGAGAAAGCAAGAATCTGGAGAATTCAGGTCACCATTAAAATGCTTGGACTTGGGCAGGGGATGTAGCTTAGTGGCACCATGCCTGCCTGGCAAATTCAAGGTCCTGAGTTCAATCCCCAGTACCAAAAACAACAACAACAAACCTCTTGGACTAGAAATGGTATACTATTTAGTTAATCATCACTGGGTAGGAAAATTGCATGACTCCAACAAAAATATAAGCGAAGGTGAGAAATACAGAAAAAGCAAATGAAGTATTTGGTTAGGAAAACCCATGTTTTCTACAATAAATTTTACCCCAAATTCACAGTGAAAATTATCCCAGATCTCTTCTACTTTAGTATGGAGAAGTGACTGTTTAAATTTCTTGCATATTGTAAATTTTAGTTGTGGTCCATGTCACACAACTCATGTTTTTGGCCTCATGGTGGTTTGTCTATTTGTAAGCATAACTAAAATCTTTATTTCTTTCAAGAAATATTTAGCATATGAAGTATCATCCTGTCTTAAGAAATAGTGTAATAATTAAAATATTTGTGACATTATGTGCTAGTTTGTCAATTATAAATGTAAATAATTTTACTTAATTTTTTTGGAAAATATTTTTATACCAACTTCTAAGAGAAAAACACTGAAGTGTAGAGATAAATGCAATCTATACATCGACAAATGGTAAAAAAATGGGCAGAGTTGTTCTTTAGACCTTTATGCTGAGTCCATTTTATGCTGAAATCCTCTCTCAGGTATTCAATGTAACTACTAAGACAATTTTTTCTTCAAATTTTGTTAAATGGATTTATGGAGAAGAAAGATGAAAACATGTTATAATATGAATGACAACTACATTTCATGTATTACTGATAAAAATATAGTAATATATAACTCAGGTGTCCTAAGAAATAATTATAAAGTCACGCTTAGTGTTATAGACATCCTAAGATAGCTGTTTGCAATTCTTTGGAGTATTATAATAAAGGAAAAGGGTTATGCTGATGATATGTGGACCACTCTGAGGCCATACACATTTTTAGAGCAACAGATTGAAACCAGTTATATATCTCTACATATGCATTTACATTTTGTCAATTATAACATGGATTATGGTTTATATGTATATTGTACCTCTCTATATGTAAACATACTATATATTTATATTATCTATTTGTGTGTGTGTGTGTTGTGTGTGGGTGTGTGTGTTTCATACTCAGACTATTCTTGGGTTCCTCAATCCCCAAACTACTATCTGGAAAAAAGAGTATCTCCTTGAAAAATCAGCATCTTGAAGGGCTACCTCTTGAATTAGCATTTTGAAGGGATTTAGCTCAGTGGTGTTGCTGCCTGCCTTGCAAGCGCAAGGCCCTGAGTTTGATCCCTGGTACCAAAAAGAATCAGCATTTTGAAGGCTTAAGAGATGATTCTTGCAGCCTCTAGTGGTGAATATTTTGCCAAGAGAAACTGACACTCTCTTTTGACATTCACAGTGGTGGAGTGCCTCACCTGTAAAGTATGGTTATAATGTTTCTGTCATGAAGGTGAAAGACCCTTAACTCAAAAAGCCTCAGGCATGAGGGAGTTACTAAGATTCTTCATAGAAGTGATGGAAACATAATTATCACTCTTCAAAAGTGAGGTTGAATTTATTTTTATTTCTTTGCAAGGTAGTGAGTAAAGACAGTGATATAATATGAGACACAAATTAACCTTGCCAACCTGAATGAAAAAATCAGCAGGGATGAATTAGGTGCTATCCTAAATTGAACTGAAACCTCTTTCCAGTGTTTAGTAAAGTTTTGCCTAACTTTGTTTTCATTTTTTAATAATGAGTTCTCAAGCTTCTGTGTACTTGAGAAGTTTAAATACAGTAATATACCTTTTATAACGTTATAGGTCATGTCAGAATAAGGGAATGCTAAAATGATCTGTCTTCATATATATTTCAGTTTCATTTTTAAACATTGTATCACATATATCATTTTGATCTATTTCAATTCCTTTTATCCTCCTGACTTGACATTTCACTCTCCATAGCCTGTGTAGATAGTTCTCTCCTGTTTGTGCTCTATGTAATTAACACCTGAGCAAAGCCATGCACTGCATTCTACAGTCTTTGTACCCATAAATAGAATGAGAATCTGTCTCCTCTTTCAAGCTCTAAGAGCTTACATATGATTTTAAAGCTTGATGATCACTTTTTAGCAATTTTATTTTCTAAAGACAATTCCAAACAAATATTAAACCTAGAATAGAATATACAATACATACTGTATAGAGTTGTAGGCAATTAAAAGTGATTTTAGGATCTTTAAAACAATAAAATATAAAATATTTAATTAATGAGACATTCATGATCTTCTGGAAAAGTCTTCTGCTGTGACAGATGTAGAAAATAATACAAGGTTATATTGCATTTATCTTTAATAATATCTATTTCTAGTTTCTATCTCCATGTCTATCTCATCTCTATTTCTATCTTATTTTTTGAAAATATTCTGGCATCTAATGTCTTGGGATATAAACTAAAGCCAGTTCAATAACTGCAGTCATATTAACAAATAAAGGATATGAAATTTGACTATCCCTACAACAAATGCACAACTGACATTTTCGAAGGGCTGAAGTTCAGGTCCAAACTAATACAGCTGTGAAGAAAGTGCATACATTGTAGCCACAGAGCATGTTCTCTGTATTTAATAACATTTATTTAAGCCAGTTAGGCTCATGGTCATATATTCTGTAACACTGCATTACTTTTCTATCATTAGTAAATAAGATAAAAGGCAATAGTGATGTCATTATGTTTCAAAGAAAAAAATTTCAAACTCCAAGAATATAAAATTCCTAAAGACTCCCAAGCTTTAGAAAAACAAAGGTAGCAAATAAAAGTACAGCTTATAAGACAGAATCAATGACCAATAGAAGTCATGCTTGTGTGGAGTTATTCTTTGTACCTGCAGAGGATTGGTTCCAGGACCCTCATGAATAACAAAATCTATAGACACTCAAGTCCCTTGAGTAAAATGACATCACATTTGCATACAATCTATGCACATCCTCACCTATACTTTACATCATCTTCAGATTACTTATACTTAATGTAATGTAAGTACTATAGCGGATTTTCAGAGAATAACTAATACAAAGAGAAGCCTGTACATACTGAGTAAGGGTATATTTTCCCACATATTTTCCATCCATAGGTAGATCAATCTGCAGATTCAGAGTCTGTGGATATGGATTACCAACTATTTTGGGTTTTGCTGCTTGTCCAGCTATCAGCAGTAATTTTAAGGAGATACATCTACCTAGTAGCTTGCTTTTCATAGAGATACCACAATATATATCCTTCATTTATGGATTTACCAGTGCATTATGTAAATGAATTATGTGAATTAATCATTATGTTATTTTGTGCTTTTTTTTCTGCTCAACCCCTCACCAGGCCTTGTAATTACTGTAATGCAGTCTAACTGCTTCTGTAACCTTCTTGTCCTGCTTGGAGGTTGATGCATGTTTTCTTCTGTACCAGCCAAGGCTTGGATTGTTTGTCAGACCACAGGAGACTATGTCCATTTTTTTTTAGCAACAGCTCCACATTCAATCCAGACTTTGGGAAAAGGTCGTAGCAGTTGACCCCTTGTTTATACAGAGCATTATGGTGTAGAATATGAGATATGGCCAGATTGATCAAGTGTGGATCTAACATTGACATCCTGAGGAAGATAAAAATTCTGTGGTATTTTTTTTAAATTTGAGAAAACAGAAAATAATCTGACATATCTCAGAATTCTTCCAAAGGGAATACAGGCAATAAGAACAAAAGCTCTGACTGATCCCTGAGAATTGAACAAAATAATGAGAGCTAACTCACAAAAGGATCTCAACTAGAAGACAGGTTAAACTGGGAAATACCCCAGGAGTCCTTGCAAATTTATGTTGCCTGTATTTTCAGGCAAGATTGGATTCAGAATTAAGGAGCTTCTGATAAATCACTTTGAAATATTCATTTATAAATGGGAATAAAGCTTGGACAGAGAAATGCAAGATGTTGGCAGCAAGATTTCTGAGTAAGATTAGTAGAGATGGGACTTCCAGGGAGAGAATTTCTTCTTATAGTATGAGGGATTACCATACATCAATATACTTTTGGAAATTATGCATCCAGATTTTTAAGAATGGTATTATGAACATAGTATTTTCCTTCAGTTATTTTGTTAGTGACAGATATCAACATTAGAGGAAACTCATGGTTCCATAAGAGCTTAATTTAATACAATGTAAGTAGTGTAGTGAGTAGAGCGGGACATCCTTCAGCTTCTATATGGTTTTATTTTGTTTTGACATAGAATATCACCTCTGTCTTTGCAAGTAAAACCTTACAATTTTATGAATGAGCAATTTAATGTTTTTATAAACAAAAACATTGAATTCAAAAGTAATGATACTCTAAAAGAATGCAAAAAATATTATCTTGATGTTCTAGAGATTGAAGCAGATAAGGTGATTTTTTAATAATGTAGGTTGAATATGATTTTTACTTCAGTTTAAGTATCCTTTCTGTCTTCTTTATCTGTTTCCTCTAACTGAAATGGAGGTACTCAGGATAGAAATCTTGGGTTCTGAAAACTAGAGACTGCCAAGCTGGTCTGCTCTGTGATTTTCCCTACTTCCATTAGCACATGGGCCTAGTTCCCAGCCTAGAGCTACTCAGCATCGGTTCAATGAAGTTTTCCTCTTGACTTCACATGAAACTCCAGATGTGAGCTGCTTACATTAAAGTGGGTTGGAAGTGTAGAAAGGCAGAAATAATAATTTAGCAAAATCTCATCCTTTTCTTAAATCTTTGAATTTATTTTGTCTATTTTATGTTTTTGGCATTGGTACACCCCTTTCAATTCAAATAGTTAGAGTGTGCCTAACTGCTGAGGAGGCTGTACTTCTGGCTTTACTTTCCTTCTTCTCGTCTTGGAGAAAAGAAAATCCTCCCTTCTGGCTCTTTCAATATTCTTCTTTCTGAATATTTGGGTAGCTCACGAAGATATTAGCCAAGTGCGGTGAGCCTCTCCTCTTGCTACTGACTATGCAGACTCTTTGCTCCACACATCTTGAAATGTAAGTAAATGATAAAGGCCATTCCTTTCACTCTAAGAATTGCCAGATGTAGCAGTTTTAGTTTCCTAAGATCTGCTTATTTCAGAAGAGAATAATAGTGCAAAGGAGCCTACAGTGCCCTGTGTTTTTAGAAGAAGCAGGAGCCTGAGGAATGGACACGTGCTTTCCTTTTCCTCTCCAAACCCATGGAGGCTTCCGTGAAATATTTTGCTTGACAGGTGACATAGGCTAGGTCAGGCATGTGGATGAAGATGGAGTTAGCTGGGCTTGCTCAAAACACCTGTTTTATTCCTCTTTTATGATTTGATTAGGAGGCATTTTCACCTTCTCATTGAGTTGATACTCCAGGCATTTATCTATTAGATGTTTCTGTTTATTTGCCATTTCCTCATTCTGGAATTGCAGCACAATACAAGAATACATCATAGAAAGATGAAATAAAGTAGAAGTTTTAGTGATACTATTTCATGAGAGATGAGGAAGTTTTTCTATTACTGGGAGAGGAAGAGAAAGTGTGGTCATTAGTAAGTCTCCTTACTTGAGGAAACTAAAGTTTTCTTATAGTTGTTACTATTATTTATTAGACTTACTAACCATTACAATTATAAAATTATTTTGAGTTTTGAAAGAAGTTTACAGGTTACAAAAGAAGTCTCATGAACATTTCCTTATTTTATAATGCACATTCATACAAATATATAAGGACATATATGCACAACAATAACTCTTATGAGATTTAACACATCTATTAAGTATCAGAGACTTCTGCAGTAGGTTCTGATCTCCTGCTCAGTGCTATGGTGCAAGGATGAGAAAACAACTAAAGAGACAGAGAAACCAGGGAGCCAGGATGACCAATGCTACTCATCTAGGAAAGGCACTAGTCAGTTCAAGCCACCGATTTTTATTGGTAATCAGTTGGGGTAAAGGCAAACTATGTGCTAAAGGGAAACTACATTCCAGGACGTGCAGTCATGCAGTTACTATGGATACTAATGCAAGCAAGGCTTGTAAAAGACAAGACAAAGCATTCTCAAATTAGGAATTGAATAGGGAAAATATAGGGTTGTAATTAGAACCTTGCCCTTCTAATTAAGAAGGTTTTAATTGTAGGAATTGAATTTGGGTGAGTTACTCTGACCTTGCACTTAGGCTTCAGCTGGACTTGCTTCTCAAAACAAGACAGTTGAGGGGTTAACTCTTTACAGCCTGCACTGCTTACAGCCTGCTTTGGACATAATCAATATTTTGGTCTCCCACAATTAAGTAGTATTGGTTAGGATTCTTAGAAATTACAGCAATTTTGAAAGAAGTTGTTTAGTTTGACTAGTGGAATCCGTCTCAGATGCTAAGCACTTCTCTAGAAATCTTGCATGTAATTACCTGGCATTCTAGTTTAACCATGGATAAGAATATATACAAGGAGTTAAGAGTGAGAGAATCAAGGAAAAATTTCAGTCTGTAGAAAGTTGGAATAAGTATTGAGGATAGAACTTGACTCTGATATTATGGGTAAAAGAAATATAATGCTGTTTGTACTTATTTTTCTCTTTGGCAAGACAAGACAGAAAGAAAATAATGTTTGGACTAATGCAGAATCTTAATAAAAGCCACAATAACAATAAATTGGAAGGCTAGTTTAATTATTGTTTTTCTGTACTTGATTCACTTTCTGTCTTCTTTGTAAACTTCCTAGTGCTTAGTTTTGATTCTTCTTTTATCCTTCATCTGCTGATATTATTTACATACAAAATTGCAATGTGTTTATCATATTATTAAAATAGAACTGGATTTTAATTAAATATCAAATCAGGATCACAGACAGATTCAAGCTACTTGCCAACACTTATGGTGATCAATAGATGTTGAACAAAGACAAAATAGATTTTCAGAGTAGTCAAATATTTTTTCATTTCCTTGTCTTCTTCCTTCTCTAGTTGCCTTACTTTCCTGCACCCTCTATAGTTGTTCACGTGTTCCCTTTCTTCATTCCTTCACCTACTTAATTTTTCATATGATGGGTACATTTAATTTCCTGTGCATATTTTCTATACATATATTCAAGTACTGGAAACCAGAGATGTTGACTGCCAGATCATCACGTTTGCTAATTCACAAATCTACTTCCAGTTGCCAGTTGCTTTGGATTAGGCATCTTCAAAATGATTTTTATTATACACTTGTTTCAGAATTATACAATGTTATTTGCTTGATTTTGTATTTATTTTACAATAATTAATTCACCCTGAGCTTTTATTTGGAAAATCCATTGCCTGCAGGAAGTAAACAGTTCTAAGTTTCTAGAATATTATACCTAATTATGCTTTTATTTTTATAACAATACATCATTTCCTTCCAAGTTTGGCAATTTGGTTTAACTTTTGCAGAAATAAAAATCTTTGTGAAAAATGTTGCTTAGAGAAATTCAGGATTGTGGATTTGAAAGACCTATGCTGAATTGGATATGTGCTTCATGGAATGAGATATTTGCCTGCAATTTTTTCACCATGCACTCTTTGCTTCTTTTACTTATGTAGTTTATATATTTTTGTAACATTATACAATTATAAAGGAATTTTAAAACAATTTAATATCACATATCTCAGGACTAAACTATTATCCCATTATGCCATTAATTTGAGTTTACTTATCACCTAAAAGTATAAAATTCATTGAAAATTATGTATAAAACGACTAAGAAATTTCTGTGTTCTTAATACCCTCTCCACATGTACAGGAAAACACCCAGGTGTATATGTGTACACAACAGACTGGTAATAAGGTTCTGGATTTTTAATTTTTTTCTTTTTTCTTAACAACATGTGTTCTTTAAAGTTTCCTGTATTTATCTACTTTTGCTTTCATTTGATTGAACTTTCTTTATTCTCTTTTTTCTTCTTTGCTTGCTTACTAAAATTCATGTACACTCTTGCTTTTATACCAATATTTACCAGAATAAATTGACTGATTTCTGTGTACTTCTTCTGCTGAAGTGCATTCTCTTGGCTCTTTGGACACATGCATCACTCCTTTAAGGGAACAGACTATTATATACATCCCTCACTCTCCAGCTGTACACATAGCTCATGCCTTAATAAGCAATGAACGCTTCATTACATTCATTATTTCCACTCTTTGCTAGTCTCTGCCTGAATCTGCCATTTTGTTCCACCACTACGCTGACATACAGTGACTAATTATATTCTTTCTTCCATCTCCTGTTTTTACACCCTTTTAGTGGGGATGACAGATGCTTTCTTGGTGCAGAGTGTAGTGCTATGTGGACTATAGCTCATGTGCATGGATAGATATTATTCATGAACTTTCTGGGTAAGTTACCTTGCATTCCTACTGTCCAACATAGCTCTAGTCTGTTTTAATAATTTGTAGAATGAATGAAAGTATGAATGAAATATATCTGTAATTCTGAGGTATTTGATTAAGATATAAAACTGGTGTATTACTAATAGCCATTGACTAAACTTAACAATGAAAAATAGTGTAATGACAAGGGGAAACAAATCATATGTGAACAGAAGAAAGGTGTTTTGATGAAAGCAAGACCTGAAAGAGTAGAAAAATATGGAAAAGGCTAACTAATTGACTGAGAACATCCAAAAAAATCTCAGACTTTGAAGCCAGACATAGAGAATTGTTTTGGAAGTACTGGGGACAACTTTTCCTGCTACTATCACTTTTGAAATCACAATTCATTACAGAGGTTGAAAGGCAGAAGGATTGATGCAGGGAACATAGAACAGAACTTCCAAACAACATTAACAAAACAGGTGGTCAAACAAAATAAATGATCTACTTGCTGCCTAGAAGAGTGCTGGGGTACAAGAGGTTACTTTAACGAATGTTACTATTCTTTGCTGGCCTGAGAGTTTGACCTTCTGAAATCCTAAATTTTCTCTGTTCAGCCACCTCAACTAGCTATCAGATTCTCAGTTGTCTTAGTTACTTTCTTGTTGTTGAAACATGACACTTGACACTCACAACTTAACGGAGGAAAGGTTTATTTTGGTTCACAGTTTCAGTCCATGGTCACCTGCTGTAAGGCAGGAACAGAATAGTGGAATAGCCTAGGTGGAGGATAGCCAGTCATCTTGTGGCAGCCTGGAAGCAGAGAGAAAATGGAGGAAATGGAGATGGAGACATACATGTCACCACTCCAGTGACCCACCTCTTGCCATCAAACTCCGCCTTTTAACACCACAATCGGTTATTGAACTCATCAATGGGTGCATCCACTGAGGAGTTTAGTTTTCCCATGATCCAATCACCTTCCAAACACATGAGGTGAGGGGGCATTTTAGTTGCAATCCGTAACACCAGTCATCTGCCTGCTGCACATAGTTCTGAGGATGAAAAGGAAGAGGTGACTCAGACTGTACTCCAAAAAAATTTATGCCACTTGAGAAAGTGTGATCCTATGGTATGTTGATTATTAAATTTTAAGTACAAAATCGATGTCCTTTTACTTTACTTCTTTGATGAAATAACTATTGCCAAAGAGAGGAGGAAGAAACTACTAAAGTACGTAAGTAAAATGCTTATAATTTATTAACTCATGCCACGATTTTTATACTCATCAATATTCATTTCTTTCAGCAGTTCATTTTAAGGTGGATGGCCCACAATGGACATTTTGGGGTGGATTATTTCATAAGCAAAACACAACTCGTTTAAATGCTACTAGCATTTTTTGTTAAAAATGGAGAAGTTACTAAGTAGAAGGTTAACTAACACTGACAACTAAAGTGGGAGAATATTTAAATATGTGCAATCTCTCCATAATTTCCACACTTGCCAAACGTCATACATGCACACACTTACACACATACTCTTTCCTTGCATTTCTAAAGAGAAAAAGATAACTTTTCTAGATAAGTAATAACTTCTATTATTTGACATTTTTAGATGCTTACTTTGGAAATAGTATATCTAAATAAAAGTAATTTGTCTGGTAGTTCATTAAGTCATTTAGCTTGCCTGCTTAGAAAATAAATTTTCCTCTGTCTTGCTTTTTTAATAGAAATGATAACTTTTCTACATGAGACTCTTCCTCCACTTCTTTATAGTTTTATATTTAAGTAATGTTATCACTGGATTGACCATCAGTTTTTTATCTACAGGCAACAGGAAGCAAACAAATCATAGAATCATGAAATTCTGCAAGCCATCCTTTAAATTGGGTTAAGTTGATGCCAACCTATTCTCAAATAATTATTTATTAATCTCTTCACAGAGGGTTGAGTTCTTTTCCAGAGAAAGAAGAAAGAAGAGAAAAGGAGAGAGAAGAGAATGAATATAAATAGTTAAATTGTATCCATATAAGAAAATTCAACTTTTTCACACTTGAAATAGTCTTACTTTATTCAAAGCAAAATGAAGTAAAAGGTTGATCATTAGTATTCTAGATACATATTGCAGATAAGTTGTCATGTCAAATCTTCCCAAGATTAGGGTTATCCTCTTTTTACCAGTGAGAAATAATACAATGCAAAAATATTTAGTTTGTGTTTCAGAGAAAATCCTGTTATAAACTACTCAAGATCATTGAGATTGAAGATACTTGTCCCTAAATGAACATGTTTACATTTCACATAGGAAGTGAAATCATGCAGCTGTGCAGGCTTGCCCTATTCGTGGGATAAAAACATTTCCTTAAAACATTGTCCTTACAAGTTTGAATTGCTCCTTGGTATGCTGATCATGAGAGTTACTCTTTTTTGTGTTAAAACTCTAGAGAGCTCCTCCTTAAATGCAAAAACATGACCTAGAAATATGGATTCATTAATTCAGTGTACTTTCATGGGGAACACTACACCAAGTAATAAAAATGCCACCTGGGTGCCAGAGAAGAGAATTTTTTCAGGCACTATGGTAAGTAACAAAGTATTTTGTGAGTTTCTTAACACAACTCTATGGGTATTTATTATGCCCATGTTGCAGATGAAGAAAATGTTAGCTTAGTACCTTGCCTAGGATCACATGGCCAATGAAGTCTGATTTTTTTCTTTCATTTTTCTATTCAATGAGTGTTAAAAGGAGAGCTTGGGTTGTTATAACATTTTATTACCATACTAATACTCTATAAGAAGATCTCACACTGAGAAGGGTACATTGTTTCAAGTAATATTTGGAGCTGCAGCTCTTGGGAGCTGCTAAAGAACCTGTTCCTCATGTTTTCTTCTTTTAGAAGGTGAGGGGGTGGAGGTAGAGTGAAAAGTGACTGGGAGGTAAGAGTCACATAATTTTACCTGAGAACCACAAAGTGTTCGTGGGAGTTTAATGGAGAACCCAAGTTCATTGGTGATGTTATGTAGGAAAGAGGATAAGGCCACACAGCTGGAACTCAAATTCATCAAAGCAATATTCTTTCTTTGCTTCTGGAGAAGGAGTATTTACAGAAACAAAAGGAATTTACAGAGAAAGTCTGTGTAATAACAATTTTACATTCACGGCTGTGGCAATTTTTTGATAATTTGTGTTTAAAGGGAATTTGAGTTTCTGGGAAAGAGAAAGCTGAGAGGATGACTTAATTACTATCTTCAAATATATGAGGGATTGTTACAGCATTTGGAAGATGACAACCAGCTGTTCTCTGTCTCCAAAGAGGAAAACAGGAGAAAATGAATTTGCAAAGTGGCGAGGACTTACACTGAAGGCCAGAAAGAACATGATTATTTTATATTGTCTTAACCACGGGCATGTTAAATGCTGAAAAGAGGTAACTTGTAGGGGAGGGAAGGCTGCCAATGCCTCTAAAATGATGTTTAGTGTGAATGTCACCTGGTCCTCTCCTTTCCCTCTGAGCCAAGACATACAGTATCAAGGACAAAATCAATAGGGTTCCATTTGAGACAGTCTTGACACCCAAAAAGTTTTTCCCCAATCTTTTTTTATTGGCTATACAGATTAATGAGTTTCATTTTGGCAGATTTGTACATGCACATAACACACTTTGATCTATTTCACACCCCTCATCACTCTCCTAGGATTCCATTCGAGAAGGCGTTGACAAGCTTTCTTTTAGAACCTTTTAAATACTTAGAAGTGTAGTTTAAAAAATATTTCCAGGTAGAAATTGATTTTTCCAAATCTGATTTTGACTTTGTTAAAAAAATTTAGTATCTACTTTTTCTTCACTAAGATTCATTTTTGAAAGTTTACAATATAAAAGAATGCCATAGAAATATTAAAGTATTAATGAAACTCTGAACATGTCTATTCTGCCTCCTGCTCATCAACGACACAGTGTTAATGTGTATATTCAAAAAGTTCTTATACTAATAGGTCTATCTTCTGTTTTGCTTCAGGTCCTAATAATTGTTAGCATAAGATACTCCTTGCAAGTTGAAACTCGCAGTTGTAACTCTTCAACTTGCAAGTTGAAACTCACAGTTGATCAAAGATGTTTGATCATTTTGTAGATGTATTTGTGTTTTTAAACTCTAAGTGAGGAACTGATGGAGGTGCTGCTGAATCATCTTGGGAGAATGCACAAGGTGAGGAGTCACTTTAGTCAAAGTAACAAAAATGGGTTAAGTAAGTCTTTTAAAAAAGGTAAGAATTTGAAACTGCATTTAAATAAAAATAAAATCTTTCATTATCTTAAACTATTTTCTTGATAAATATTTTTATAGCTTCACCTTTTTTTAATAAATATGTATATATATGTGCAGTTTAATTAAAAAATCTTAAATACGTGCTTTAAATATTTAAAATTTGTATTATTTAATACATATTTTAAGAAACATAGCATAAGTATAGGAAAATTTCTTTGATCACCTTTGGTCAAAGTTCACATTTGACCAATGGTAGTTTATGTTTTTGAAATCCTAAATGATGGCAGGTACATAATTCCTGCATAATGAGAATGACTGACTTCATAGCTTTAATTGCACTGTACTTTAAAAATGAGGTATAATAATCTGTAGCTATTCCCATATTCCAGTGTATATGAACAGGAGGCAAAGCATAGTTTTATAAAAATAGTGGTATTCTTTTTTCCTTAGGAAAACCTACATTTTACTTGAAACCATAAAATGGCCCTCCATGCACTTTTTGATGTCAATATGAGTTGTTTACCTGTCTGCTAATAGCAATTAGGTTATTAGGTTCCTTCTTAACGATCAGTTTGTAATTGAATGCTGCTAGCTAGTCATTAAAACCTAAGAGATCAGAAGAAACAATTTCTCAGGTTCATGTCACCTTGCTCTGGAGATTTTAAAAATAGCTCCATGTATACATATTTTTTTCTTTGAAATTTTCTCTTGGACCAGAAGGGTAGTCAATCATTGATGCCTTGGTCATTATACACAGTTCATTAAAATAAGTCTTTTCCTTGTAGAATTTCTATTTTAAGATAGTTCAGAGTGGCATCAATCATATGTATGTCCTGAAAACAAAGAGGATACATGTGATGTTTTAGATTTAACTTTACATATCTACACTAGTATCTGGTGATGTATATCTTAGAATGGAATCTCTCTAAGCACTTGATGTTTGACATTGCCAACACTTCTGCCATCTTTTCCTACCAAATTCAATTTTGTCTTCTCTGTAAATGATATTTCAAACTTTTTTTTCTCCTCAATTTCTAAAAAAAATTGTTCTATCTTCCCTCACGACATAATGAAGAGGAAATCAAGGCACTGGAAGAAGAGAGGCATCATCTTGTCACCCAATCTAATGGTAGCATAGAAGAGGCAGGTTGAGAGGATGCTTTCCCTTAAAGATACTGGAAAGATTACCAGTGAGATTCTTCCTCTCAGCATGCAGAATTGGCAGGCCTGTGCAGTTTCCTAATCCATTGGCCAATATAAAAAACAGTTACTTGGACAACTGGGACATAGAGACAACTTTTATTAGAAACTGCATGCTGGTTTGTAAACACTTGGATTTACAAAATATGTTTCTACTGTGCAAAGATCACATTTCCTAAATGCACACATATGAATAAGCTAACACAAACACACACACATATATACATATATATAATACATATATGTATGTGTATATATACACACATATATACATATATAACACACACATATATAAAACACACACACACACACACACACATATATATGTTAACATACATTGGGATTTAGAATTTCTAAGGACATGGGTTATGTTTTCAGAACCTGATAAGAAAATTTCTCCTTTTATTGTACTCAGTACAATAATGAGTTTTCCTGAACTCTCTCAAGGACTGGTTTCCAAGCAGAATAAATTGTTTAAAACTTTTCTGCCCTTTAACTTTATTAAATGCTTGACATTTAACATTAGCTGATGGCACAAGATGAGTCCTGCTCTGTGTGCTATATTCTGGAACATGATACAAGACATAAAAAATAAATCTGGATGAAAATGTTGCCATTAGTTTGGAAGTCACTGTTTAATCTGAGTTATTTTGGAGAGAAGAAAATGACTCATAGGAGCTAAGTGTTCATACAGATTGTAATATTGTAGGAGGTTGGCATGACTCTTCATTAATCTTATTTCAATTAGAACTCTTCACAGCCCATAATTAGAATGTTGCTGCTGTGATGAATCCATACTGTACGTGTATCAACCACTCTTTTCTAATAAACAATGGCTACCCACTTGATATTTTAAAGTTTTGGCTAATTCAATAAGTGCTTATGCTTTGCCTGTGTTCTCTATACCCCTGGTGTTGTCACCTGAAGCATACAAAGTTTTCAATAAATTTTAATTGTGTCAAACATAACTCTTGTACATAACTTTTCCATAATGTGTCTTGTGATGGACCTTTGTAATCCTTTGATATGTATATGGAGTTTAACCTAATGATCTGCAATTTTTTACATATCTGTGTACCATATTTAGATTTTGGGGCCACCTGGTTTCTGTCCCAAAAACTCAATTGTGTTCCTGTATCTCAAAAGCACCCATACACAATGGAAGCAAGTGGGAGTATTTGTTTTTCAATAAGTCTTAGAAAAACAAGTAGCTGTTCTGGGAGACATAGTTTTTTAACCTTCACTTATTCTCTACCATGGGATATGGAAAAAAGATGATCATTTTCAAATATTCTACTTAAATTATTTATGTTGTTTAGTCAAATTTGTCTTATTGATCACATTTAGTATTGCTATATTTTGAGTGACTAGAGAATTTTGCATGAATTTGTATTTTAATGGATATATTCTTTTATCCTTCCATCACGCTTGTACAATAAGCCAAATTAGACACATTATCACACTCATTTCTCTTTCATAATTTCCATCACTGGAGAGTGACATTTGTGAGGCATTAAAATGTCAAGATGTAACTGCATAAACATTGCTTCTTCTTTAAAAAATGCCCCAGTGGTCTGAGAGTCTGTCATGTGCATTTGGTGGCACACTTACCCAGGTATTCTTATCATAAGCAGAAAATTACTGTGCAGACACCATGGTAGATCTCACAAAAGAAAACACATCTTAGGTCTTGAATAGAAACAGAGAAAAAGACACTTAAGGAAAGAATGAGCCAGAGATCATGTATTTGAGTTTCTCGTTTTAGACTTGCCATGTTTTTGAAAATGTTAGACTTACAGTTGTTAAACAGTCAAAAAACTATATAAAGTTGTTTGCAAACAAGTTTTACATATTGAAGTGCAGGTGCTAAGCACTATAGAAATTTTGAAAAGCTTTGAAGACACCAAATCAACAAGTGCAGGAGAGCTGCTCTATAATGAGTAGAGCTCAGAGAATCCCAACAAATTTCAAAGATGCCATTCTTCTTAAAACTGTGTTTATTAGTACATGTTTGCAGTCCACATTTACATTCCTTGTATGGAGTTGGTATGTGTACATAACTCATCTTAATTCATTTTTTCATCTCCTTTCCCTTTCCTTTCTTCCTCCTCCTTCCATATCTTTATCCCATTCCTATTTGAGAAACATCCATCTTGCTGTCTTATTATCTTTTATTTTAAATATGCTATTCTTAAAATGCAAACTATTTCAAATCTCTCCCTTTGCTGAAAAGATATATCTAAATTAATTCATATGTTGCATTTGCTTTCATCCAGGGAAAAGCACTCTTCAAGGTACTATGGGAGCATCATTAGAGATAACAAAATCCCAAATTTGAAGAACTTTTGGACTAGGAGAAAAGCAGGTGCACACAATTTAACACAAGACAGAATGCAAGTGCAGTAAGAGCAGAATAAAATGTTTATGAGATAAAGAGTATGAGGGCATAACAATGTCAATGTATCCTTTTGGAATCTCAATAGCGCGGGAATAGAGAGTGATGTGTATACCATCATTCAATTCACTCACTTACAATTCAACAGTTCACTCAAGGACCTTTCCATTGTCATTAATCATCTGTAATGCACCAGGTATGGCATTGTGTGCTGAAAAAAGAGAGAACAGTAGCTTACAGGGTGTCTTAGTCAATTTCTGGTTGCTGAGTTGCATTACCCACAACTTAAAGGAGGGAAGGTTTATTTTGGCTCACAGTCTGTAGAGGTTTCAGCCCATAGTAGGCTGACTCCAAGGTGGGGGGAATGGCAAAGGGGCATGGCAGGGGAGAATCAGCTCCTGGCGTGGCAGTGGGAAGCAGAGAGAGGGAGCAAGGGAGGAGGGAGAGAGACAGACCCAGACCACGCCCCCGGTTATCCACCTCCTCCAACTGAGCCTGAAAACGATTTCTGAGCAAAAATGGTTTCTCCTGAGGCTAGCTGACCTAACTAACGAACAGCCACCCCCAGTTTATATCCCTGCCCACACCCAACACATGTCCTCCTTCATTGTCCTTTGTTCTCAGGAAGTGTCTGTATCCAGTGTACTTTTCTATCAAATCATGTAAACTAATGTAACTTCCTCAACCTTGAACTGATGATAAATGCCTTACTTCTGTATTCCCACCCTCCTTCCCTTAACCCATATAAACCCTGTTCACTGCTAGCTCTGGGTTTTTGCGGGGAAATCCCTAATCAGTCTGCCTACATAATAAACTTGTCTACAACCTCTGGGTGCGTTCTCAATTCTTCTTGGCATGATCTTGCTATACCACTAAGAGCTGCCACACTGTGGACTGTGAGTCTGCCCTTACACAACTAGGCTTCACCTCTCAACATCACATTTAGTTATATGTGATTAATATATGGATTAATCCACTGATCAGTATCATGCCCCCAGGATGCAATCACCTCCCCAAAGCTCCACCTATGAGCACCTATAAATTATAACACAGGGGAAGGGGTATATTTGATTCAAGGAAGACAAAACAGGGAAATTTTAATAGAATGTTCACAAGTCCAGAAGGATCTGCCACAGAAAGCATTTAACCTGAGTCTTGCCAATTGTGTAAAGAAAGAACACTAAAAAGATCTTTGAGAAAAGACAAGAATAGCAATTAGCTCTATTCTTAACCAAATATAATAACAGGGACATTTTATACCATATGATAGCAGAACAAATAGTGTATTGGGATTAATAAAGCTTTATAACTACATAAAGTTGATGTGAGCTGTATCATAATCTCGGCTAGAGCCAATAAGGAGTATTGGAGAAAATAACTTCAGGATGAGGTACATCTGGAGACATAATGTGTTTGTTTGTGAATAGCAACTACTAAGAATTCTATCATTTAGGTTGTTTTAGGTTAATATAACTACAAATAGTTACAAGATGGCCAAATAGTGGCTTCAGAATGTTGGGTTCTGTGGGGGCATCAGTGACAGTGACAAAGATTTCAAACAGTCAAGGCAATTCTAGACACTGCTTTCAGTCCCTACAACATCAGAAGGAAAAAGAGAGATAATTTTGTATGCTTGCGTCACAGTGAAGATGAGCTCCCAGAAGCTTCTCACTAGATTTTCTGTTATATCTCACTGGTCAGAAGCAGTCACTTGACCATTGCTAAAGTAATTATTGTCAAGAAACATCAGATGGACCTGGAGACACTCAATGGATTTAAAAGTATGGTGAGAACCGCCCCCGCCCCAGGAGCTGGCTTTGCTGGAAGGGGCTGGGAACTTGCATACAAACAGAAATCTGGTAGGAAAGAATGGATATAAAACTAATGGTGCCATTCTTTTATTTTTTTCTAAGTTCTAGTATTGTAAGAGAATAGTATGATGTAATTCTTACCTTTTCTTGCTATTTTCCCATGTTTTATTTTTATGCTTTCAATTTTCTTTAGTGATATTTGTTTCCTTTTTTTGTCCCTAGTGATTTGGAAGGTGTGCACTTTCTCTTTCTTCATCTATTTATTATTAGCTTTAAGTGGAAAACATGTCTGAATCTGTTCATCTAATTATAAATGGTAAAACTGCTATTTACCCAGTATAAGACATGAAATGCTTATACTTTCTTCTCCCCTTACCCTAATTTTTTATGTCCTGCTACTTATATTGTAGTATAAGTTTGCTAATATTTTTTTTAACTTTTAATGTTGCTGGCTTTTAAAAACATCTTACATTCAAAATTTTTACTAAGATCTGGAAATGTATTTACTCTTGAATTCTTCTAGGAAAACTCTTTTTAGATTTGCAAAGTCAATTCTTACGTTTTCTGGTAGATTTTTTTTTCTTGTATTACATATTGCTTTTTTGAAAAAAACTAAATGTATACTGGATCTTCTCCTCTAAGCTTTTTATCTTAGAGGAAGGAAACACCATTTTCATCATCACTTTTCCCTAATTTCATTTAAGAATTTTTAAGCTTGATTTTTGTTGCTTGATTTGTGTGTTGGTATGTGTGTGCGAGTGTGTGGATCTGTGCGTGGTTTGGAGGGTGTGTGGAATGGAGGATGCACCGCCCTTACTTAAACTTCAATGGGATCGCTTGTGTTTCTGACTGTGCGTGCGTGTGCAGTTCCCTGCATTCCAACAGGACCCCAAAACACTTCTTCCTTGACGACATCGTCTGTATTCGCCTAATATTCATGTTTAATAATTTTCGCTGGCCTTTTAAACATTCTTGTCCTAAATTATTGTTAAATTATGAACATCAATTTCAATTAAAAAGATATTTTGACACAAGAGGCAATTCTCAGAAGCCCGTAGCACCAGCTCCCACATTATTCATGTTTTCTTCCTTGTGGTCAGCACAGCAGCTTCAGTTATGAATCATCTTATGTGAATATTAAAATACTTATGTTCAGTTTTACTCTAACTGCTCTACTGTCACTGGGTTTTATGAGCACAAAATGTTACTTGGGGTGGGACATGTTCTTTCTCTCGTTTAATAGAGGAACATGATATTCTTGAGAAGTTCGATGACTAACCTAAAGTCATACATCAGTTAAACAAGGTGTTCCATTTAGAACTCAGCTTTCTGACAGTCACTGCTTGGGGTTCATGCTGCATTCTAATGAACCTCTTAAATATGTAAAGCATAATTCTTAGCTTGCTGTGCTAAGTTGCTTGTCCAGAGCCTCCATTTATCTCAATCTCTTATGCATCTGATGTTCTATCATTCCTTCGCTAAATTACAGTTTACAATTTTAAGTAAAAAAGGATTGTGGATATTAAACAGAATACATGATCAGATTTGATAAATATATTCATAGAGTCCATTTTTTTTTCTTTTTATGTTGGGCATCTGTGGTAGCATTTTGCAATATTTAGCCTTTGGGACATTGGCTTGTTTGCCTTGAATATTTGCTCCCACACACTCTACTGTGAATATTTTCTCATTATTTACTTGTGACTAAAAGCATCATGGAAATAATTGACTTATATTTTTAGAAGTTTAATAGGCAAATGATATTCCCGCACATTATAAAGCTATTTTTTATTCTAAATCAATAATTTTAGTGCTAATTGCGACAAATAAAGTTACTCCAAAACACTTTCTAATTAGAATCTAAATGATATAAAGTGAATTTGGGTTCTAACATAGAGAAAAGAAAATGGAGCTTTGGCTTGTGTGAGGTGGGGAGCTGGAATTGGGATTCATAGACAAAAGTGGACTTGGGAAATGCTGCCGGCTCAGAAATTCAGCGTGCTCTGTCTGAAGCTCTAGAGGTGGGGGGATTCTCCCACAAGCAATCGAAGCCAAAAATTCTACCATGTTTGATTATGTGACCAAATGTATGCTTTGGCATGATATAGACATCTCCAAGCCAAGAAATCAATTATAAATATTATTCCCATACAAGTAAAACCCATGGATACTCTTGTAGAAATAAACACATCACTATGGTGTAGCCAATCTACAACCCAGGCTAAACAGAACTCCCAGAGTTAAAACAAAACCCAATAAAAATTGCAAATCACAGAAGGAAACAGTCTACCGTGAAGAGTTAGAAGTGGCCTACCAAGAACTTGGAGAACATATAGTGGGCATTAAAGATGCATATGCTTAAATGATTAAAGAGATAAAGGAAGCAATATAAACCAAAGTGAAAAAAAATATAATGAAATTAAAAAGGAAGGATTTATATATTAAAATATTTTATGATCTTCATTCATTTTATTATGTATTATCCTGTAACTGTTTCGTATCATTGCCCTTTGATTATATATGTATATATACAATCCTTTGATTATATATGTATATATATAATCTATACATATATATTTATATAGTGTAAAGTTTCTCCTACAAGTGACATTACTGTAATCCCAATATAACAAAGTCATTCCAATTCCATCCAAATATTACAAATAATCCAATCAATAAAGTTAAATTGTTTCTTGTAATGTTGGTTGTTACTTGTATTTATGAAAATTTACTTAAAAACTAATTTATTTAAAGATTCAAGTTTTTAGATTTATTGTATTTATATTTTATATTTACATTTCACCCTCTTGTATAAATTTCATATAAAGAAGTGTTTAATCAAAAATTATGTATTTATATTTTTAATACTTCAATGTGATAACATATTGACCTCACTACAAGTGATATTTGCATAAATGTGAAATTTGTGGTATTTTATGATAGCCTGTATCATGGATAAGATAATTTTTCAAGCTCCTCTTCAGCTATAAGCACTGTCTTTTAGTGAGTATTTTTATATTTTGCTTCATATTCAACTCTTTCACTCTAAATTCAGTGCTGTGATTACTGCTTGTTTCAGTTGAATTTCAATGCTAGCCTTTCCAATTGTTTTCTAAATGCTCAATTGCTTACTTACCTGTGCTAAGTTTCTCATACCTTACAGAATTCCAATCAACATTCCTCAAGGCACTTTGCATCTTTTCAAAACCTTCTTTCCCTAAGTAAAAAATTCTGTCATTGTTTCTCTTCATAAACAATATACACTCTTGAGCATTTTAAATCAAATAATAAGTTGATAACTGGATTTGAGATGGTCTCAAGCTTCAATCTGATTTATCATACTTGGCTTAATTTTTAGGAAAAGTTCCAGGAAATAGAAAAATCAACAAAAACTTCTCCCATTTAGAGACTATCCCAGGAACCTCTCAGACACAGAAAACAATGTGGCATGAGGACAGAACTTTTCTCTATAATTAAACTGCCTTTATCCTAATCAATATCAGTGTAATTAAGATCTTTCATGGTCAATATTTCAGCCTTTCTGAGATGGTTTGCTGTTAGTCTTAAGCAAAGTTCCTTCCTTCTGTTTCTCTACAGGTCGTTTTTACATGGAAAATGCCATGTCCAAGACTGAGTGGATCCTAGCTTTCGAGAAAGACAAGAAGGGAGGGAAGACGAGAGGGGTAAAAAAGAGGAGGAAGGGAATGAAAATAAATCAAAATTAATGGATTGGTTTGATCACTAATTATATTCTGTGGATCCTTATCAAGTTACAGCATACTTTTTTCAGGATAATATGAAAAAGGAAAGTAATTTAGTCTGTATCTAGAGAATTCTGTACATCACATTTACAACACACTCAAATATTTACAAATGCTCAAGGCCATGTTCAAGGCTAGGAAGGAAACTAAATCTAGTTCCTCTTGACACATTCTTGACTTAAGTCAAAATAAAATATCAATGAGGAAAGGGAAGCATTATACTGGTTGATAATTTTTTCTGCAGTATATCAAAATAACAGGATCTATGTAAGTGCTAAGGACCTGACAATTATAACTCTAGGATATCAAACAGCAGAATCAATGTAAGTGCTAAGGACCTGGTTTATTTAAACCTCCTTGCAGGTCACATATCTATTTTTAACTTATGTTCAGAGGACACAAATTTGTAGCCTGGGGTTATGCTTTTGAGAAATTTACAGAATACTGTTTAAATTTTTGAACTTCTTGTCAACAGTTAAAATAGTGAGAAACTTGTTTAAAAACCCCCCAGATTTCTGATTTTTTTTCAAACATACTGATGATCTTAAGACTCTCAGAGCTTGCCAGACATCTACCTTACCATAATCACAATTTACAGATATGAGTTTCCTAAGCTTCTTCAAGTTTGCATTTGTGGATGATTGTTAGCATAAACCTTCTAACCCAGGTCATATTTCATCCATTTGGCAGCAATTTATTAATTTAATTTCAGATATAAAATCTGCTTTTAAATTCTGTGGACATCTCACTATGAATGATCCTTTCATGAATGAATAACTGTAATTCTTGCCATAAGTGAAAGTTTCTTGAGGGTAAAAATATAACATGATAACATGATAAAATTCCCTTTAGCTCTTTCACCTACGCTTCTTCAGCCTTATAGTCAGGACATCACTGCACATATAGAAAGGAACAAATATCCCTCGGCAATTACTATGGACTCTAATATATCTCATTTATATGTATTATCTATTTCTACATGGAATACCTTCTATTATTATCCCATTTTATAGATGAGGTAATTAAAGCTGAGAAAGTGAAATAAATTTTTCAAGTTTGCAGCTAGTATGTTCATGGAATTTGGAGTTAAATCTATGCCCCCTTGAGCTTAAATTCTATGTGTTTCTATGTGTATAGAATGTGAGAGATAAATCACATTATATTGCCTTCTGGTATACATATCATGTTGCCTTATATAGTATATGATCAAGAATTATTTTGGTTGTTTGATTTATGACTAAAACTAATATTTATTAACCATTTTCATAGCTTCTGTATATTTTTATTTGCTTCTCATACATATTTGGAAATTTAGGTGGATTTTAATTCTTTCAATCACTTAAGCCTTGGCAGTCTGAGCTCTTAGTAACTGCTCAATAAATATCTTGTGTGGGAATAAGTGAAAAGAATTATAGGATAATTTCTACTCTATAACTAGATTTCTGTGGTATAAATAACTAAACACGGGTTCAATCTTTCCTTATCCAAAATGAAAATATATAAAATCATATTTAATAAAGTTATTCTTACATGAATCTAGAAAAAGCATTTGCTATTTAAAATGATTCATTGCAAAGGGATTAGAAAAATGTGAAACACTTTGTTAGAAAAATAAATGCTTCAGTGGAATGAAACTTTTTCCTTATGAATCAGTGGTGGATGTAAATGCCTATATCACTCTAAGCGATTTCAAATGAGGTGATTCAGACAGCACCAAGTAGATAGATTTGAGCTTGAAACATTCCATCCTATCGGAGACAGTGTTCTACAGCTTTGCAGCACTACTAATCAATGGTGTTGAGAGCAGAGAGAAGTACACAGTAGATTCTTCTGTTGTATGGCAAACTGGTCCTTAATAACTAGAGGGACTGCTTAGAAAAGCATTTCTGTTACTGTGTAGCTGACACCCCACAGACAGCTCCCACCTGGCCATCTACTTGTATGGTTGGAGTATATCCAAACAAATGAACCCAGATGAAACCAGGTATGGCTGGAAGTATATAGTGCAATTCTTGGAGCAATGTGTGCCATCCCCTCCCAAAGCTCCTCTTTGGAATTTCAGCAGTTATTTAAAATTTTCTTTGAATAATAAAATAATGAAAAGAGTGATGCAATACATTCACATTAGTTTCATTAGTTCTCATTATGTTATTTTTGTAGAAGTTAATTTTCCACAGATTGTGTCTATTACAAAGTTTTGCTTTACACAGGACAAAGTGACATGTTTCATTACCTATTGATACAATGTCCCCTTCTAAAGTCTTTTTTCCCTTAGCTCTTAACACAGTTAATTCATTGCTAAGGATTATTCTCAAAGTATTGTGATCTAGTTCGTTAATTTTTGTTCTATTCATCTTTCTATCAAGTTTAATGAAGAGCACCATTTAAAAATAGTCTGTTCCCTATAAAGAGTTAGTGAATAAAGCTGATTATGGATCCTTATATTTTATACTGATTTATCCAGTTACAATAATTCTTATGCATGTAATATAAAATGCTAGCAATCCTTGTTCAGTTACCCCATGCCTGCAAGAGTTTTTTGGAATAAGGAAGAATCCACAAACTAGAATTTTTAATTTAATAAATTGGCTATTTTATCTACTTACTAATATTGAAGGATTTATAGCTTTAAAGCTAGAGAAAGAGCTATGTTTATTGAGTGACTACTATGTACATTGGCACATTATGCATTGCAAATACATTACTTTGTTTAATAAGTTTAGTTCTCTGAAACAGATGTTAGGACCCTCATTTTGTAGACAAGGACAGGAAACAAAATATGTTATATACTTGCCAATGCAGGAGTCTGACTTTAATGTCAGTGCAGTTGCCACTACTCTTTCCCTACTTTGGTAGATAGTTTTAATATGTGATTTAAAAATCATTTCCAAAATGACCATAATAAGTATTCTCTAGATATAAACACATCTCTGCTTTTGCCTTTATGTTCTATGGATTTGAAACATTTTGATATACAGTGCGATCATCTGACTTCTTGAATACATTCAGCATCCACAATTGCTGTTCTCTTGTCATTTTAAATATCTCTCAAATATATCTTCATCATTTTATTTATGACTTTCCATTTCCCTCAGTTAGTACATCTTTATGTACCTTTATATCTAATTTGCCTTCCTTAATAAGTGTTCAACAAAAGCTTGGACTAATAGTTTTTAAGCATTTTTATCCCACAGATTGATATTACTTACCATGCCTCAATTGCCCTTCCAGCAGTACTCTTACACTTTAAAAAAAATTTTTAGTTGCATGGATGAGAATATTATAAATAAAGCTATCTCTTTTTATTTTTCAGGTGGTATAAATTCTGCTTAGATAACATTGATCTCGAGTAATAATGCCATTTTAGTGGTAAGGAAATGGGTTCGTAGAAGCTGAATTACCTGTTTAACAAATGGCAGAGATTAAATTTAGATGGAGGCATAGTTAATTTCTATGACATTTTTTGTTTGTTTGTTTAGTTACACTGCCTCCGCTGGGGGGAGCGGCCACAGAAAAAATGTTGGAGTGCCTTTGACCTTCATCAGGTGTGCAGTTCTTCCTTTCTTCTCTGGGGAGCATGTCATTCGAGAAGAGTAATCCAGAAACCATGCCTGATGTGTTCACAGCATAGAGTGCTATTCAGAGATGTCCCTGTGGCCTTGAGGTAGAAGTGGCTGGGTTCCTAGGGGACTCTGAATGTCTAAAATGTTTTGATTGTCCTGCTTATCCTAAGAAAGATAACTACTGACTCCTGTTTTCCCCAGGGTATTCTGATTTTCCACATAGAACCAGACTCCAGTTCTATAAATGCTCATCTTTTCTGCTCCTTTGTCCCCTGTCATCACTTCTTCTGAATCTGACACCAGCTGTGTGCCATCTATTAACCTGTCATATTCATTGATCTCCCTAAGAAATCAAACTGTCCCTCTAATTCCCCTGTCTGATCTTTGCTTGCCAGAGCATACTGACAAAATTGTCCCCTAGCAAAAGAAAAGTATAGTCTATTCGTTTCAGCCCTAATAGCCTCAAATGCTGTGTAGTCAATACATTATTTTCTGTATGTTTTAAACTTTATGGCCTTATTGAAAATGAAAACTGTTTGCAGATAACTCTGATTTGATTTACAAAGTCTCCATGAAAATACAGCTAAAGTAAACACGTGGACTAAGAAAGCTGATAAAGAAAAGTGTAAAATCTTTCCATTGGCATTTTCATTTTTCAACAGAAAGGGGTACACTTTGTAACTGGTAATTGTAATTCAAACTGATTTCTAATTTTTCTCCCCTCTTATTTGTTGGAGAATAAAGATGAAGGATGATAAAATCTCCAATGTAGCTTAATATACTTACAATGCTTA
The DNA here is from genome assembly GCF_000247695.1 of Heterocephalus glaber. The sequence continues at coordinate 15,186,382 of NW_004624748.1, forward strand.
ATATACTTACTGGTCACTCCCTTTTTTAAAAAAATTAAGAATATTAGGAAATTCCCCATTCCTCAGTGAAGCTATTCTCTAACTCCATGTTATAGAAGTGTAGGACTTCTTTACCAAAACTGAACCTCAATTTCAGAAGTCCACACTCAGTCATTTGCCATTTATTTGTTCATCTATGAAATTGTTCAGTGTTAGAAGCTAACAATGTGCTAGGAGTTTACTTTCATCAATATCCAATCAAGATAACATAAGTTATTCTAGCAATCTCAAGCATAGAGAATTCAACTGAGGACATTAGTTAAAAACATATTGGAAGGGCCAAAGTCTGAAAGAGAAAAGCAAGTGGTTATTCAAAATCAGAAGCTGCTGCCTTCCTTGGGCTGAAGGCGAGGGGCAAATTTTGACGGGAGATGCCGTTTTCTTCCAGGAGCCTCATCTGGGGATGGTGCTGTAACTGCCCCTGGAGGGTGCCGGGGATGGACACAGGTGTGAGTCTCCCCACAAATCTTAGGTGGCAATCAATTCCCTGCGTCTGGCCGTCTTTCTCTCTAACTGTCAATTCCCTTGACCCTTGCTTAGTTCACTTTTCTATTTGTAAAATAAATCATTTTGCTTTTTGATGGGTGATAGAAGATCGGTACAGTGTGAAGTATCCAGCTTTATTATTTGCTTCTCTGTCCTTTGTATAAAATCTATTCGTGCATCTATTTTAGTATATTGTGTCTTGTGCACACCTGTTAGTCTACCCTATTAAAGTGAGTGCTTCTCGGGGTGGAATTTTCCTTTGTTTATATCCTCTTTACTAGAACTGAACCTATTAATTCCCAACTAATATTGGTCAAATTTATTTAAATTGCTTTGATTTGAAATATACAAAGGCACAAAACAGTGGTTTATTTTAAAGGTTTGAATGCGCTTGATGACGAATTGAAACTTTATTTTTCAGGTGTTGAACCGTTGATACTTTGGAAGACTTGCAGTGACATGGTATAATTTAGTGAGTCTGAGTTGGAAGAAGTTAGAGAAAGGTAGGGTAGAGTGCAACTCTATGTCTGCAGTAGACAATAGGAGCTGAGCATATTGATTTTAGCCTGACTTTTAGGAACCTCTATTCTTTTCTCATTTGGGACATGGGAGTGTTATTTTATCTTACTTTATTGTGGAGGTGGGGCTTTTTTGAGATAAAAAATTATTCTTTTTAGAACTTTCAAAGTATCTGGCTGACAGGCTGGCTGAGGTTTTATAATCAACCATTTCTAATCATGAAATGTTCTAATTATAAAAGTAATGTAGTTAGACATTCAAAATTATGTTCCCATTCACTTTGCCAAATACCTTTCCAAAACCTTTTTACTCTGGCATCCTACTTTTTAAAAATTCTCTTTTTTTACAACACAGAAAACTAGGAAAGTTTGTCAGAAATGACATAACTTAGAACAAACTTAACATTACAAATGCAAGCAATCTAAGAGAAATCACAATGCGTTACTTCTGCTTCTCAAACCTAAACTCCAGCTTGGTTCCAGGAGACCCTCCCAGACAACAGAGCTAGATGGCCATTTGGCTGATAGTAAAATGACAGTGATATCCCAGTAATTCTTCCTGCCTTGAGAAATGGGCTTTTTGTTCCTTCTTTGAAGCTTCATTCTTGACACACAAGCAAATATGATCTGGGCCATTGGATATCAAACCAGATCTCACAAATTCTTGGGGAGGCTAAAAGGTCTCCCAAGGTGAGGAAGAGAGAGACAAAATAGGTGAGCTCCATTTGCTCTAGCCCACTCATCTTCCCCTCAGCAGATTCATTCTCATCCTTTAAACATATTTCAAAACACAGAACTTAATTTCAAATACAGAATTTTATTTGCAAAAGGAATTTGCTGTAAACATTGCACAAAACGCTAAAATATTCTCCGCAAATGTAGGAAAATATACAATTGCTGGAATGGTAATATGGAGAAAATTTCTATTGCTCCATACTCAAAGAACCTCTTCTCTGATTTTTTTTCTCTTTAAATGAATTGCTCTTAAAATGAAGTGAAAAATTTACTTCATCTCTCTGTAGTTTAGTTTTCTCCCATCATGCATGTTATAAAATTTAAGAGAAATAAAGCTTTTGAAAAATGATCAGCAAATTGTAATATTTTATTCAAATATGAGGTTTTCTAGAGAAATATTCATATATGAGGTTGTTTTCCAAAGAAAGCATCAGTAAATTAACAAAATTCTAAAGGAATAACAAATATTTCATTACTGATAAACTTTCTGAATATTTATAGTGATTGTTAACTTTATATGACAGATTGACTGGGCCACAGGGTCTTCAAATAGTTGGTCAAACATTCTAGGTGTCTCTATGAGAATATTTTTGGGTAATATCAACATTAAGATCAGTGAACTTGAATAAAGAAGATTCCCTGGCAAAATGTAGGTAAGATTCATTTAATCAGTTGGAAGCTTGAATAGAGGTCAACAAAGGTTGTCCCTCCGCTGTCTGCGTAAGAGAATTCTTCTGCCTGTTAATGATACCACTTTAACTGGGCCATCGGTTCTTCCTGTTTCTACAGTGGCTCCACCCTTCTAACCAGAGCTGGGATATACTCTGCAGATTTTAGATTTATCAGTATCCATAGTCATGCGAGCAATTCCTTATAAAAATCTGTATCTAGAGTCTAGGTTATTTCTATATTCTGTATTTTATATTTATTTATAATCAGCAATTATCTATCTATCATCTGTCTGTCTATCTATCTATCTATCTATCTATCTATCTATCTATCTATCTATCTATTTTGTTGGTTCTATTCCTCTGGAGAACCCTGACTTACTTAAACCCTTACTTACCAAAGTGATTTTGAAATAGGTTCATGGATTCTTTGACATTATTCCCTCCAAAGGCGGATACTAGTTCCACTTTTCCTTGATTATATATTGGACTTAGTGACTTGCTCCAAGTGAATAGGATACCATAGAAGTTGAATTGTGTGGCAAGGTTATAAAAAAGGCATTGTGGTTTCCCTGTTGTTTCCATTCTTAGATGATTTTCTTGATGAGAAACTAACGGCCACGTCCTGTGAACACTCAAGCAGCCCCACAAAGAAGTCCACATGATGAGTAACTGAGGCCTCCAGCCAACATTATCCTGGAAAGTGCATACTCCAGCTCCTGTGAAGCCTTTGAATACTGGGGCCATGGCAGACATCTTGACTGCAACTTGAAGTGAGATCCTGAGCCAGAATCACCCAAGAAAGCTGCTTCCAGATTCCTCACCCATAGAAACTATATGGGACAATCAATATCGTTTTAGGAACTATATTTTGGTATAAATTTTTTTGCAGTAATATTTAACTAATATATCTACTGTGTTGAAATAATTTCCCTGGGCTCTTCAGTACTAGACAGGATTGTGATTACTTACTGGACAAGGTAGAGAATTAGTAAGGGAATTTTTCATTACATTTTCTACTTGTATAAGATATAGGTTTTCCTAGAATCCAGGAAACCTGAATCAAAATTCGAAGTAGGCTTGTTGATCTGTGCAGAAAGTCAAGACAACTCAAACAAGGGTCAGTGAGAGGAAGGGTAAAGTAGTGGACCTTGGAGGGAAAAGCAAATCCTTTATTAGCACAATGGGGAAAAATTGGCTGTGTAAATACAAAGGTCAGACTCCCTGTACACTTAAAATGGATATTCAATACATATGCATTGATTGATGTTGGTTGATTTCTTTTGACTGCCAGATAGACTGTGAGCCATCAATGTTGCAGTATCTTTTAAATAAATCTGACCTATGCCCATATAATAGAAATACAAGCAGTGAAAACCAAAAAGAAGGCATCATTTTTGCCTCTCACAGTATAGGCCTATTGGTCCCACCTGCCTCAAAACTTTGATTACAGAGAGGAAAAAGCTGCCCCACTGGATGACTAGTAATGCTCAGGTGGGAAGTGAATAAGGAACTTGAATGGGAAGGACTTTGACAGTGGAGCCTGGCCAATTGCTTCCAGCGAGGACCTGGATTGATTTCTGTATGGATGGAATAATAGTGAAATTTCCAAAGTTGGTGAGAAAGATCTTCTGTGGGTTAAAGGTGAGAGAGATGCAGGAGGATGATTTTTAGTAGTAGAAGTAGTAGAAGAGGAATCTGATGTAAAATTTGGACATAGTAAATAAAAAGATATGATTTTATTTTTTTCATGTTTTTAATTAATTTTGTTTTTATTACTTTTTTGATGAAAACCTCACCATACTTAGTCTCCATCGAGACAAATACAACTGCAGGTTATGCTCTGGGTTGTGCTAAAATTTTCCCATGTTTTGGAAATTGGAATGAAGGTGTTTTTATGTTCGGTTTCCCTGAGAGAATCTCTGTTTACACATCTTGTCTCCATGATATTAGAGTGCCACTTTTACTCAAAAGGATCCTGCTATGCCATGTGTTTAGATGTCCCCCAAAAGGCTCATGAGGTCATAGATGGAGCATTTTATTTCAGAGGTGGTTGGATCTAGATGTGATGGATTCATGGTACAATTTCTAGGCCCAAGGGCACTAGGATTATGGGTGTGAGTGTTACCCATCCTAAGTAGTCTGAATAAGATAAAAGAGGCAGGAAGACTCTGTTAAGGTCCCTTGCTGCTTTTGTTACCATCTGTCTGCCATGAACTATTGCCCCTCTGCCATGTGTCACCCTGCCTTGGAGCCAGCCAACTATAGGTTGAAACCTCTACAAACTGTGAGCCAAATAAACCTTTTCTCCTTTAACTTTGGGTGTCGGGTATTTTGTCTCACCAATGAGAAAAGTAACTAAGACAGACCTTGACTTGAAGAACTAGTTATATGACTAGTTAGTGATGGAGTCTTTAGAGAAAAGTGATAGAATGGTTAAAAATATAGACTCTGACACAAAACTCCCAATGAAAAGTATCTAATACTCAATGACATCGAATAATTTTTAAATATCTCTATACATATACCATGGTCACTATAAGATGGGAATGAAAATAATATCTATTAATATGGTTAGGATGAGGATTAAGTGAGTTGTTATTTATAAAGCCCTTCAAACAGTACCTGACATCTTAAAGGACTATAAAACCTAAGACTTACAAAAGTCTTGTAATAATATGTTTTGATGTTCCTTTGCAAATGAGGGCACCGAGTATTAAGAGATTTTTTTTTTTTTTGTAGGCAAACCAGGGTAGCTGCAGAGTTTAGCATTGACTTGGTCCTCAAAGCTGGCACTTGTTCCATTATTCCAAAAGTTGGTTTGCCTCAAAACCTCTATGTACATCTGTAGTTTGGATCTTCATATCTCCCAAAGGTGTGTGATAAAGCCCTCATCCCCAGAATGGCACTATTGGAGGTAATGAAACTTTCAGGAGGCGAGGCCCAGTTGGAGGTTCTTAGATCGCTGGAGCTTGAAAGGAATTTTGGGACTCCCAATTACTTCCTCTCTTGACCTTTGGTCCCTGGCTTTTGATGTAAACGGTTTTACCTTGCCATGTGCTCCCAGTCTGATCCACCCAGTCTTGGACTGGAATCTCCAAAACTGTGAGCCAAAATAAACCTTGCCTCTTAATAAGTTAATTATCTTAGATATTTTCTTATAATTATTTGACATTGACCAGTACAATGCTCCTTCTTCATTTTAAAAAATAAGTTCACTATGCTTTCATTCTTATTCTCATCTAATTCTGTACCAACTCAGAGAGCCAACAGATTTGGATACACAGGTCAGTAAGTGGTAACATTTTTTCTGTGTAGCCCTGTGGTCAAAGACCACAGACAATGGTGGGAGCCTTAGGATATGCCAACTTGGATGTGACCATGTGACCCCAAGTCTTAGGCACTTCCTTTCCCTGACAAACCTGCTCAACTCAACTCTTAGATGAACCTCTGCCCAGTTAACAATGGGATATAATGTTTCTCCCCTTTTTTAAACAGCTTGGTTTTGGAAAAACATGATTCCCACACTTAAATGTATAGACTTATGTGTTCAAATTTTTAGATTTATAGCTGTATCACAGCTGCTTCATCCCAGGAGACAGCCTTATTGCAGTTGTCCCAACTTTACTTCTTTCTGGTTTTTAGTTTTCTTCCTATGAAGCTTTGTTCCTCCAGTTGAACTTTTAAGAAATATCAAATTTTTGTTTGAAGTTTGGATCCCAACTCGCAAGGTGATAATAATAAAAAATATCAGGGTTATTATGATGATTGGAAATATTTTATATAATGTGCCTATTGTATAAGGTCTGAGGCACCATGGACCCCAATACTACTAGTACTAGAATCATAACTAATGATAGTAAAAATTAAGATACTAGTAACAGATAGACTTGTTCTATAGTACGGTCACTAGAAATTGTCAAACTGGTATATTCCGTGTATGGATATATAAGTTATTCTATTATTGAGGCAGTCGAAGTTAGTACAGTCTGTGTACTCAAGATACCTAGTGTTCTCCCCACTGTGCTCATTCTCTACCTTGTGCAAGGAGCGCTCGCCTTGTTCTTCGCTGAAAAGGTGTGTTTCTCTTGTATAGACATGCATGCAGAGAACATTTTACTTTTTAAAAGAGCACATTTCCATACCTATCAAGGAAATGAAAGCTTTTCAAGAAAATCCCTGTGAAAAGTCTAAGATTATTAAAGAATAACTGTTGAAGAAAAAAGAAACAAAGCGTTTAACCTTTTTCCCGTAAAAGTCAAAAACTCTACTTCTCACACAAAAGCCTCTGCAACCTCCAATTTTATTCAACAGTTAAAGAAACTAGCAGTCCCCAAGGCTCCAATATTTAATTTACATTACATAGAATGCCCCTCACATCGGAGCTAATCAGGCTTCCTTTCCACTCTTTCCTTTTCCTTCAGGAATCCTGTGGTGTAAACCTCAAAGGTAAACACAAATGTTCATCTACTCTACTTTTTTTTTGAAGAACCAAGCATTCAGGACATAAATCATTGACAGAGAGGGTGGCTGCTCACTTGGGCACAATTTATTTCCTCTATCTAAGGACACAGAGTTCCCCGTAGCTTCCCTCATGCTTGCAAGACCGAGTGTTTTGCTCCAAGTTATCAAACCAGATGATCAGATAGTTATGGGTTTTGCTACCCATGAGCAAATGGAATTTTGTTTCTTTTTTAAGAGGAAAAAGAATAAGATGTGAAATAGCATTTAGCATTTCAACTTGCTGTTTGTGTGTTAGGTAACATTATCTGGACTTCTAGTTCCGCTGTTTCTACAAACCTTCATTATTATAACTTAGAGATACAAGAAAATCACTTCTGTGGTAATAAAGTGATTTTCTCCTAACAATTGGAACATTTGTGGACCTGCCTACACTGATTATCTCTTTTTCAGTAGAAGATTCAGGTACCCTTAAAAGCAGAGTAAATGTCAGCCCCAGCTACAGGACTGTGACATGTTTACAGAGTAGGGAAGTAGTTTGATTGTGGAAAGCTGCGTCTCGTGTCATATATCCACAGTGACTCAGATCTAGTCTGTAAGTGTGTTTTCATTTCCCATGCTTGCAGTTGTGCACTGTGAGGATGAAGGATGGGGCTGCCCAGAGTGGCTTTTGTAGCAATAAAGGACTTAATGGTCTGTTTATCCCTTTTCTGTTTCTTGCTATCTCGACCTTTCAGAAACTCCCAAGGTTTTCCAGTTCAAAAAGTGGACAAAGGACAGGGCAGTGTTCATTTTCAAATCCCTCTTTTATGAGAGATTGTCAGAAAACAGAGAGGATGAATGTGGCTTTAGCACCTTTCCTTCACCAAAGTAATTAGCATTCTCTTGAAACTCATCGGTATCTGGGGGATTTGTTCTACCTTTGGGTCGGTTCCAAAGTGTTTTCAGGTATTACAGGCAGAGAAGCTCAGGGGAGTTTGAGATGTGCCTCCAGAGCATAATAAGTAGCTTAAACTATCTTTCTTACAGCATGTTTGCATAGTCCTAAAGGATTCGGGAAGTTTTTGAAGTCAAAAGTTGCTTTACTTCAAATTTAATTGTACAGGGAATACATTCCTTAAAGATATTCTTTTAAAATTCTTTTTAGATGTACAGGTAACAATTTAGGAATAATAGCATAGTTTGCCTTTTCATTCTTAAGAGTTGACAGACCTAGGGAGGAAAATATGTCATTTGGTTCTTTGGTGGAGAGTAATTTCGGGAGGAATTTAAATATGTGACAGAATGTAATTGTGACTTTGTTAGTATCAGACAATAGGACTCCAAATGTCCTGATGTTGCTGGCCTGTGTGAATGTTGCTCTTTTGGGCTGGTAAATTTGTGAAAGTCCTAGGACAGTAATCTGGACAACAAACACAGACTACTTTGGAACGTGGTGTTATATTTAGGAACCAAGCAACTCCCCTCATGAAAATGAAGCAAAGAGGAGAATGTCTTGATGGTAGGGTTCCCTTCTTATAGGTAGGTGTATTTTGTGTGTCCTTAGACAGCACTTTTATTAAGTGCACCAAAACTTGTCTTACTCTCTGGCTATGAAGTCACCTGTATTCTTGATGGGCTCTAACTAACTTGTGAGACCCCTGAGAGTTCTTTTCTTTTGTAAATGTGCAGGGCACAACATTTTAATGTTAGAATGGGAGTAGGCATTTGAAACATATTTACTGAATTAATGAATTAGACTTGTGATAAAAAAATCAGACTTTCAGATTCAGCTGATATTTTTTCTAGTTTATTAAAGCTATCAATAATAATAATATTAGTTATTTAAATTGTCTAATGCTGTGTGAAGTGTTTTACATATCATCATTTCAAATCTTCACAACTCTATGGATAATTTACTAAAAGTATTCAAACTAATAAGGTTTTGGAATCAGAGGAACTTGGATTTAAACTTAAATTCTGCCCCTCGTTAGCTCTTTCAGATTAGTAAATCTGTAGGAGGTGCCAACCTTCATTTGCAATGTGAGTTAATAACTTTCTCATAAATGCTGCAAAAATTTCTTGGCCTACTGTGTAAGGACCATTTACTATTATTTATGTCAAAATCATTTCATTATGAATAATACATTCTAGAGATAGATAATTTATCAGTTTGGAATAGAAAAAGGAAACAAACCTCTTAGCCCACTAGTTTCTTATTCTTATGTTTCAAAGGTAAATATTCACCAATTCATCCTAATATTGGTATAATTCAGCCACTTGTAATCATTTTAGGGCACTTTATATAACCTGTTTCATTATAAGTAATAATTTCCCTTGAACAAAAACCTTTCTGATTGTCATTAGCTGCTCATTCTACTCAAGATTTTTGGCCATTTTCTGATACCTCTTATTCCTCTGTACACTGTGGAAAAGTTTCGCTAGATAAAATGTTGCTCCAAGAGATACTGATACCATGTATACCTTACCCTGATTGTCCGAACACAAATCAGAAAAATTGCCCTGATAGTAGAGACCAAAAGCAGTCTGAAAAGAAGTGTCAGCCATTCACACCTGGTCCCTGTGATGAAACGGATGCAGTCATGCACAGGGGGTGCACCATGTTTGTGTGTCCCTGGGTGTTCATCCAGTGGTCCACTGTCTCTTTTACTTTTCTCTGGCCTAGTTATAAATGGGAAAAATTTCTTAATAACTATGACAAACCCCACCCAGATGCTTTTCCCACGGGGGTTCCTCTGAGAAACCAGTTTATGTCTCTTGCTAGGAACTAGAAGAGACAGAACTCTACACAAAGGATATTCACCAGAAAGGTAATACAAATGTTGCACTAAACAAAAGGTTTTCTACCATTACAAAGATCTCATTAGTGTTCTATATATGAATTATACAGTATGAACCACTGATGAATAAATCAATCTTTTGTTCCAAACATTTGCCTTAACACCTCTGTACGAACAAATTTTAAATACAGTGACACCTTGGCTCAGGAGCTCAATTCTCACCAAGATTCTGGTCACAAACTGAACTGCATGAGAACCAAATCAAATTTCTCCATAAGGTCAACATTTACCCTAATCATTGAATTTGATTCAGTTCTTGTCCAATTTGGTTTGCATCATGGAAAGAATGAAGTTCGTCAACTGAGGTACCACTGTAACTGTGAGCCTTGAGTAAGGCACATCAGTTGGATGTTCAGAAATGGCTAGAGCCTGGTAACCAGAACTGTGAAAGGTTTCAGATTTTACTCTGCTTGCCAGCTGACAAGTTAGCTTACCACAGCTTTGTCTCATGGTGAAAAACATGAAACTCCTAGGTCAAACACAGCGGACTTTATTGCTCATGCCACAATGGGCAACTTATATTTTCATATTCCCATTGGTTCATGTTCTCCACAGGCCCCACATAGCAACCTAGGAGGCAATATAAATTGATTCTGTGCAGACAATGTGTTTCTGTTAACTGAAAAGTGCCAAGCTGGCAAAAACCTGATCTTTTATAACAAACTACAAGCAAACCTGCTTAAATTTTGCCACCGAGGGAGACATGAACTTTACTATACTGGACAGTAAACAGACTAACCTCTGCTCTGGAGGAAAGTTCTTCTCAATCTTCTGTGACTGTCCTTTATACAAACGTCCTTGAAAGACAGTCCTCTTTAAAGGTCATCAGTGTGTCTGCTGCCAGATGTACAGAAATTTGAGAGATTCATGGAGAATTTTCTCCCAAAATAAGAAAGAATCATCTGGTTGTGAACGAATACTGAAGTGTGGAACTTTTCCTTATCCATCCAGCCCATTTAATAAACTCTTCCCCTTCTTCCTTCTCTCTTTTAGTTAATATCCTGATGATTTCTTTTCTTTTCTTTTCTTCTTTTCTGAAGAGGATCTGTGCCAGTGGTCTTTCTGGTGAAAACTGAACCACTGAGATGCCAATTAACATTGCATTGCTCAGACTAGTCAATTCTTCATTTGTTTCTGCAGCCAATGCTTTGCATTTGAACTTTAGAGATTTTGTTTCATGGTCTATAGCACAGGGGGAAAATGACAAAACCAGCTAAATCCTCTATAAACAGAAGAGAAAGGAAGGCAAGGCTTGCTTTTTAACAAATTCAATCTTATTTTTTTGTTGTTTTCCAAGCCCTGCTTATTTACAGCTGTTGTAGAAATCTGAAGAAGAAAGACAAGCAAATTTAAGAGTAGGTACAAAAGCTGGAATGACACCAATGGGTTAAAAAGAGAAGTGAATTATGTCAATGCAAACTGTATTTAGAAAGAACTTCAAAGAATCAAGTAGAGAAAAGGTCATGAGATGATATTTCTAAGAGACCAGAAGTGTACCATTGATGTATCTTTATTACATTTCTATTGGTGAAGCATTTCTCACTACTTTTTAATTATTTGTTTTTCACTTAGAAACTTGGTTTTATTATTTCAGCCAACTTTTATATCACACTGCTGTTTCAAATGAGAAATATATTCATCTTAAATGTGGGCTTTTGCAAAATAGCTTATTATATTTGAGCCATGTCAAATGTTAACCCCAAATAGGAGAAAAACGTCTTGGGGTGACCAGTTAAGTTTAACTAACCATTTTTTTTTCTTGGATTTGATAATCCTATGAAAATATATACCTCTCTCTACATACCCTGGAACCTTTAGTATCTAAGTTATTTAACATATATTAAAAAGAATGGTTATAATGTCAGTGTACTAGGAGTCATTTTGAAAAATATACACATATTTATATTTTAAATTCTAATATATGGAACAGAAAAATATACTTAGTAAGGACCTTATATGACATTCTACAATGAAAAAAGTATCTAACCATAATGCGTCAATAATTCCAATGTTAGTTTCAGGTAATTAACTTAGATATGAATAAAAGATTTTTAATTATTAACCAGTTCATCAAACCAAAGTGAGCTCTTACACTTCAGGTTGCTTTCATATAGAGAAATTATAGACAACATGCTGTTTTCATACACGTGGACAGGAGACATTGACAGTCTCACTTGATTTTATGTCTAATGATAAACAGTTAAATGTGTATTATTTCTGATTTTGGTGTTTCTTTTACTCTTTTTACTTTTAGCCTCATATGGTTTTAAAGCAAGAGAAAAGAAAAACAATGATTCCTCTATGGTTTAATTTCTTATCTTCCAGTTACATGGAATGCAGACAGTGCATTGACTATTAAAGGTGCTGATATACTCTTTAATTTAGGATGTATTTTTTTTAAGTGCTCTCAAATGACAACTACAGTACTATACATTGAATAAACAACTTTGCAATTTCATATCAAAGCACATTTATGGTAAATATAAATGATTTCCTAGTTATATTAGTAAGGATAAGAGCAGACTTGCTTTACACATGAGGACAGTTTCAAAAATTAAAGAGTAAAATTTGTTAGTGTACTAAAGAAAGTATTTAGGTGTAAGCAGTAATTATTCATTGCAAATTATACACCTAAAAAGCATAACTTTGGAGGACAAAAGCTCAGCTTAAGGCAGGCAGGCAGGCAGGCAGGTAATGAAGTGATTCCCTACTGATGAGGAGAAATGACAGTCCTAGGGGTTAGAATGGCATCTAAAGGGCAAACAGAATTTTGATAGATTTCTTCTCTTGCCTTGATTTGAAAGGAAAAGAGTGATAGATACACATTTCTGAAAACACCAGCCAGTCAGCAATGATGCACAGAACCCTTCTTGGGATTAAAAATATTTGTGGGTAAAACTCTTTAATTGGAAAGTAAGATGTTGGAGATAATGTTTTGTTTTTTTTTTTCTTTTTCTTTTCTTTTTTTTTCACCACTTGAAACAAACTAGGAATTTCAAGACAATCTGAGGATCTAAGCAGATTCCAGCTTGGAAAATGATTTTATTAATATTAATGTGTGTTTGAGTTACTTAGGAATTTTTTAAGATACAGATTCTGACTCAGTTGATCCAGGATTGGATTCAACATGCCTTTTGACAATCTTTGATGCAATGATGTTGGTTTGAGGAACCACTATGAATAGAAAGGAAATAGATGCTTGTGGAAGAAAAATAAAGTTAGTAGTTATTCTGGTGCTTACTCCATTAGTTTACCAGTTATCCTACTCAAATATAGTTTGAGTCTTTAATAATGTGAATCATCTCTTATTATATAAATGTATATAAATACATGAACATACTTTCATTATATGTCCATTACCAAAATGAGTTTTATAGATAAGTGCTCCAAGTCTGTGTTTTACCTTTTAATTATCTTAAAAATATCTGTGAAGAATTCTTTTTGATTTATCACTTATCTTCTTTCATGGCTCATGATTTCGGTTTTATATCTAAATAATCTTTGTCTAACCCAAGATCAGAAAGATTTTTCTCCTCAAATTTTATAATTTTAGATTTTACCTTGATATTTATGATACATTTTTGGATTAATTTTTGGAACTGGGAAAAGATAAGCTCCTTAGTCAAGGCTAATTTTTTCCCCAAGTGAATATTCAGTTTTTCTAGCAAAATTTGTTGAGAACATTTTTTCTCCATTAATTTACCTTTGTACGTCTGTTGAAAATCAGTTTACCTTGAATATAGGAATCTATTTCTGGAGTTTTTGTTTTGTTCTATTAACCAATATGTTTATTATTCTGCCAATTATGCAGTTTGGTTGTTATAGTTTTATAGTAAGTCTTAAAATCAGGTATTGTAAGTTTCCAATGTTGTTTTTCTTTTAAAGATTGTTTGAAATTTTCTAGACTGTTTGTATTTACATATTAATTTTATAATTAGCTTGTGGATTTCTAAAAAATTTCCTGCTGGTTTCATTATGATGATATTAAGACTGTAGATCAGTTTGAAGCTGTGAAAGCTCAATGTGGTTTGGATTTACATTTCCATGAGGACTAATGATACAGGATATTTTTAAACGAACTTTTCAACCATTCACATTTTTTGTTGTTTTTTTTTCCATTAAGTTTATTGGTACATACAATACAGTTACATTCATCATTGGGATCTTGTACCTTTATATGACATATCTTGGTTCTTATTTTTTCCCCATTCCTCCCTGCCCACCCTTCACCCCCTCCACCCTTCCTTATTTACAAAGATTTTGCTTCCATTTTTTCCCTTTTCTCATATTTTTTTCTTTTCCTTTCTTTCCTTTGCCCTACACCTCCCACTTCCCCTACTCCTTTAGACCTTTTCTTCCTATTTCACAATATCAGTTATACATTTTGATCCTTATTTACACTTTCAGTTTTTCATACCAGAGAAACTATTCAGTATTTACACAAGTGTGTCCTATTTATTTCACTTAAGAGTATGGCCTCATTGTGCATCCACTTAGCTATAAATGTCTCTAGTTTCTTATTCTTTATGGCTGAGTAGTACTCCATTTTATTAAAAAACTACATCTTCTTTATCAAGTCTCCTGTTGATGGGCAATTGGGCTGTTTCCAAGTTTTAGCTATTACAAACTCTGTCACTATAAACATGGGTGCACATATATCACTGTGGTATGATTCTTTCAATTCTTTTAGGAAGATACCCAGCAGAGGAATAGCTGGGTCAAATGGGACTTTCAATCCTAGTTGTTTGAGGTATCTCCATATTTATTTCCACAGTGGTTGTTTGTTTTTTGTTTTGTTTTTCAGACAGGGTCTTGCTGTGTAGTTCAGGCTGACTTTTAGCTCACTATGCAGCCCAAGCTGGTCTTGAACTAGTGGCAATTGTTCTGCCTCAGCCTCCAGAGTGCTAGGATTACAGTCATGCTCCACGACACCTGGCCATTCATTTATTTTGAATTGATATTTACATATCTAATGAGGTAAGAATTATTTTTTGTGTACGATATGGATATCGAGTTGTTCTGTCTTCATTTGTCTGAAAGATGGTACTTTTCTGAATGAATTATGCCATGAAATTGTCAAAAATCAATTCATCAGCTTTGTGTGGTGGCTCATGTCTACAATCTCACATGAGATTTTAGCTGAGAAAATTGAGGGCTCAAGGCCAGTGTAGGTGACTTAGACTCTGTCTCAAAATAAAAAATATAAAAGATAAAAGGCTGGACATGTAGCTCAGTTGTAGAGCATTTCAGCAATTAATCCCCAGTACCACACACACACACACACACACACACACACACACAAATTCCTCATACACATTTGTGTATGTACTTATTTCTAGATTCTATATTTGGATTTAAAATTAGGTTAATATTTTTTGTTTTGTTTTGTTTGATACCGGGGATCGAACTCAGGACCTTGCTTTTGCGAGGCAGGGGGTGGCACCACTGAGCTAAATCCCTGGCCCTAGTTAGGTTAACATTTTAAAAAGTAATTAAACCAATTAACAATGTCAACATTGAAAGGAAAGAAAACATGATCATCTCAACAATTATTAAAAGTATTTCCAATCAATTTTTAACATCTCAGTGTCAGCATATTAGAAGTAGATAAATTGGTAAAGAACATCCACAAAAATGTACAGGCAGTATACCACTTATGGGTGAAAGACTAAATGATTCCCCATAAAATTAGGAAAAAATAAGGTAATTACTTTCATCATTTCTATTTCTCATTGTATCGTATAAGCTCTATCTCCCACCAAAAAAAAAAGGAAATAAATAAAATAAAAAACATCTGGGAGAAGTAAAATTCTCTTTATTCCTATGTGACATAAATTGTATATGTAGAAAATTCAATGTAATCTATAAAAATTATATGAGAACTAATGAGTGGATCTAATAAATTCTCAGGACATAAAGATTTATATACCAAAATATATAGTATTTTTATATGAAAGCAACAAATAATCTGAAATAAAAATTATATGGTCTTGGAATTAGTTACTTTCCAGTCTTGAGAATAACTGCACCCTAAGGAAGAGCTGTTCATTTTGGCTTATAATTTTAGTGGGTTCAGTTCAGGCTGGCTCCAGGACAAAATCTTCATGGCAGAATGGCATGGTAGAGGAAAGCGCTTCACAGAATGGTGGCCAGGAAGCAGAGACAAGGGAAGAGCCAAGGACAAGAAAACATCCTTCCAAGTCACATCCTCAGGGACCCACCCCTTCCAATGAGGTGCCATCATTGCCAACATGAGACTTCAGGAGGACAGTTTAGAGCTAAACCATAATATTCCACATGTAATTCTCAAAAGGCTCATGTCTATTTCATTGTGCAAAACACATTTAGTCCACGTCTAGAGTTGCCAAAGTTTTAATAGTTCCAGCATTGCTTAAAGTCCAAGTCCAAAATCTCCTTTGAGACTCAAGGCAAATTCTTAGCCATGAGCACTAAAAAGAAAAAAAAAGAAAGTTAAAATACAATGGCATAGGATAAACATTTTCATTCCAAAAGGGCGAAATAGGAGAATAGACAGAAATTAAGCCAAAGGGAGATAGAAATGCAGCAGGGCAAACATTAAGTCTTGTAGCTGCATATCTAGCACCCAGGGTAGGTTGTGGTCAGATGGGAGCTCCAAAGGGCTTAGGTAGCCCCACCCCTAGGGCCTTGCTCTCTGCACCCCACCTAGCCTCTCTCTTGGACTGGCCTTTGCTCATTGCCTATGGCTTTCCTCAGCAGATGTTCCACATTCCTGTCATCTTCGGCTTCCTGGAGTCTCCACTGCACTTTTGGCTTTACTTTGACAGCTTCACCCACTGTTCTTCTTGCACTGGGCACATGGCATGTACCGTGATGCTGTCACATATCTTTGCCTGGCCTCCCAGGTCTTCTTTTGA
Source organism: Heterocephalus glaber (assembly GCF_000247695.1). The sequence continues at coordinate 15,203,025 of NW_004624748.1, forward strand.
AGTCTAGGTGTAAGCTTCTGTGACTCCATAATATTGCATTCTGCATGCCTAAAATATTAGCACCATGTGGATGATGCCAATGTCAGCTATAAAAATGATCAGCAATGAGGCCTCCATGGACCATGGATACATGGCCTCTGAGTATCTGGATAAAGGAACTTGGAGATATGGCGGGTGCCCCTGAAGGGCCAGGTTCCAGAGACACTCTTCTCAAATGAAAGATTGATAGTTTCGCAGATTTGAATATGTGATGTGTGGGATCTTGCTGATTTCTGAGATGCCCTAATTCTCACTATAGATCCAGGTAAAAGCAGTCAGCAGTACTTATGAAGCAGCCTGAACACTAGGCTGCCTTGGAATTTTCCTCTGCCAGCTTAGTCTGCAACCCTTAACCTCAGCCTACTAGTCTATGTCTCATGATCTACTATTGAGAAATCTGATAAATTTTACATTATCAAAATTAAAAGTTCTGCTTTTCAAAAGACATAATTAAGAGAGTGAAAAAATGCTGCAGGCTCTGGGAAACTATTTGGAAGACATCTGTCTGATAAAGATATAATAACATATAAATAACTCTCAAAACTCAATGATAAGGAAATAAACAATCCAATAAAGTGGGCAAGATATTTCAATCATTACTTCATCAAGAAAGAGATATGAGCAAGAAATAATGAATATTAAGAGTTTTCAAATTTCCTAGGTGTTAAGGAATTGAAATGAAAAACATAATGAAATACCACTATGTTTCAAAGAGGATTAAAATTAAAAACTAACGCTCTGAATATATAAAATGTCCTCAAGGACGTGAAGTGACTGAACTTATACAGAGGTAGTGGGAGTGTAAAATGTACAATCACTTTGCAAAAGACCTTGGTAGATTTTTGAAAAGTGAACATATGTTTATGATTAGACCTATCCATTACTTTCCAAGTTATTTGGCAAAATAAATGATGGCATATATCTGTGTATAGATATATCCATAAATGTTTATAACAGATTTATTTGTATCACTTAACAACTAGAAACAGCCCAACTGCCCATGATCTGATGAATGAATTACCAAGCTGTAGTATAGCTGGTTAAAGTATATTACTCAGGCATGAAAAGGAATGGACTATTGATATATGATACAACAAAAATGAATTTCAAGACTATTTTGTTACATGAAAGATTCCTTACCAAAAAGTATTTTCTATCTTAATTCATGTAATCCTTAAATTCTTAAAAATGTAAACTAGTTAATATCTACAGAATAAAGAGCAGTTGCCTGTGGAACAAAGAAGGGCCAAAGGAAGAGATTATAAGGAACACAAGGAAATACTTTGGAATAGTAGATATGTTAATCATTTTGATTATAGTGATGGCTTCATGGGTATATGCATATTATGACATCAAATTGTCTGTTTTCAATATTTGTGTTTTATGTTAATTATGTCAATTAAACCTTGAAATAAAAATAACGGATTTAAGATGATTACAAATTACAGTATATTTCTCACATGTCTTATTATAAACCTTACAAATGTAGCTGTGAATTACATTCTTAAATGATAGCTATGAAGAGTAAAAACCACTTGCATCAAAAATGGAGGTGAAAGAATAATCTTTGCATTTAAGAAGTTAATAATCCAGTAAAAAAATCTACTTCTTTGTCTGAGAAATGTTTGTTTATTTCAGATGCCCATTTAATAAATAGGGCACACATGTGTAAATACCAAATAGTTTCTCTAGTGTGAGCAAATGTAAATGAGGATCAAAATGTATAATAGATAAAGTGAAATAGGGAAAAAAGGTCCAAAGGGGAAGGAGAAGGTAGGGGAAAGGAAAGAAGGGAAAGGAATAAATATGAGAAAAGGAAAAAATGGAAACAAAGTCTTTGCAAATAAGGAGGGGTGGAGAAGTTGAAGGGAGGGGCAGAGCAATGGGGAAAAAAATAAGAACCAAGATATATCATGTAAAGATACAAATTCCCAATGATGAATGTCATCATAGTGTATATGTAAAATGTACCAATAAACTTAATTGAACCTACATTTAAAATTTCAGAATGCATTTCTAGAAATAAAAACTGCTTAATCATAGAAAAATAATTCAGCGAGGAACAAATTCAGTACCTGAGGGCTTGTTGGTCTTAACAGTAGTCAGCTGAGTTCAGGTTTTTCTGCAGAGGTTTCTTAGATTTAGATTCCCTCTTACAGCAGGATTCTTTTTTACCCCCAGTAAGAAAACTCCAGCAGCACTTGTGTAGGAATTTGGTAAACAATTTAAATCCACACCCAAGGTGTTTTTCTGCATCTCTGGTTCATCCTTGCAATTTCCTATGTACACTTCTGCATATGTCTTTACAGTAGGCATAAGAGGATGCAGCATGAGCTCTGCTAACCCTAAATTTGGCATTTATTTATCCCGAATGAGACATAGTTCTAGTGCGCAAAAGGACAGTATTTAATTGCATCATGCATTCCTTGTAAAACCGAAATCAGAATTTTTAATTAAAATGCGAAATAATAAGTATTGACTACTCTTTATGTAGCAGCCTCTTCTTATATACTGTTTCTCAGTCAAGATTCTTATTATTTTGGCCCCAGTAGTTAAGAATGATTATATTTGCAGAGAGATTTTTGTAGTTACTTACTCAGTATTTTCATTTCATTTTCTTTCAAACTTTAAGGATGCAAGCTTTCTTCGTCCATACAGGGGACAAAGGAAGGACTACTTTATAGAAATTTATTGTTATGTGATAATGAATTTTAACTCATGAGCACCACATTCCAGAATCAGACCACTAGATGTGTGATGTTTGTTTATCCTTACATGTCAACCTGTGACAGATTATTGTACATAAAATATGTAAAATTCATTTACATAAAAATTATCAGAATAAACAGAGTTTCAAAGTATTAGAGTTAACACAGCAGAGAATTTGGTGCTTGGTGTTGATGCAGTGTTGAAATGCCTGTTAAATGCCTTTTTCCTTGGGAAGCCCTCCTGTACATGCTCTTAGGATGCTTGTTAGCACAGTAAATCTATTTCTATCGTTCAAAGTAATGCAACAAGAAGGACAACATGCACTGCTCTGAACTTAAGAAAACATGTGGGTGTGATGCAGCGTTTTGATGATTCATTCAACCTGGAATTTAGCCTAGACATGATTCACTAAATCTTAGATTGAAAAGAAACCAAAAAACCCTCATCCTCCACTGACTTGTGTTAACTTCTGCTTCAGAAACAGATGGCAAAGTAGAGAAGCTGGCTGGAAATTGATTGAATTTGAAAAATCAGATGTGGAAAAATCAAGTAATTCAGCCAGTCCCATAGATTGCTTTGGGGTTTCAGGACAGTTCTTTATAATATACTGTCAAAAGTGTTTGGTCCTATGTCATTAGGAACAACGGGTGATTATGCTATTTTTTATCCTTTTTCTTGAAGAATCTTTATTTCTTATTCTAAAAGTCTTACTCTAAAAAGTATTTCCAGAAACAAACCATGTATTTTACTGGCTCTTAACTTCTTTGAATTCTACTTTGAAATTCTTCTCACCACTTAAAGTGCATGCCTTACAACATTTGTAGATACTTATCACATCTGTGTCTCTCAACCTAAATCAAACCGTATATGTACATATGTATACATAAATGTATATAAATGTAATGCACATATGTGTGTATATATGTATATATAAGTATATATATGTGTACATATATACATATTCTTAAAGAAGAATTGAGAAATAATGATCATTTGTGTAATCTGTTTTTCCTTGAATTCCTTTTAAATTTTATTTCTAGGTTTTATATTTTTTAACTGTCTACTTCTTTTTAGACCCAGCTTTCTGGGCTTCTTCCAATTCAATTTGAAAAACTTGTGAATTTTAAAACGAGAGATGCTCGGATGGAAGCCAAGCAATATAATTTGGGAAATGTCAAATTAATTCAAAAAACAAAATGAAAGAATAATGAATGTGTATCAGTGATAATCAGGACATATTCAGGCTTGTGAATGACCAGAATGACTTGGTAAAGTCAATTCATGTTTCTTTTTTCCCCTCTCTCTTCTGGAATAATGTTCATGGCTAGAGCACTTTACACAATCCTTGCATTGATTTGTATCTGACATAGTGGAAATGCTGCGTGGTTACCCCTTGAAAGGACATGTGTCTGTACAGAGTCAATAGATGAGGGTCTTACTTTCCTTGACAAACTCTCCTGGAAAAGTGATGACTGAACAGAGATCGTAAAAATAACTTCCGAGTGGAAATGACACACCCAAGAGCATGTACAAAGCATTCCATGGAGAAGCACCATGGAAGCACTAGAACTTGCATATGTTTATTTTATTTAAAAACTAGGAAAAATGCGCTTGACCATTTTCTGATATAATTCAGACACACATATGCAACCTAAATTGATCTCCAAGGGCCGGGGATTTAGCTCAGTGGTTCTGGCACCTGCCTGGAAAGCGCAAGGTCCCGAGTTCAATACTCACTACCAAAAAACAAAAAACAAATAAACAAAAAAAATTTCTGCCTCATTTTACCTAGAATAGCTAAAGCAATTCTAAGCAACAGAGACATGGCTGGGGGTATCACAATCCCCAACTTGAAACTATACTACAAAGCTACTGTGATAAAAACAGCATGGTACTGGCAAAGAAACAGACCTGAGGATCAGTAAAATAGATTAGAAGATCCAGAAACAACTCCAGACATGCTCATCCACCTCATCTTTGACAAAGGACCCAAGCACTACCTTGGAGGAAAGATAGCCTATTTAATAAATGGTGTTGGAAAAACTGGATTTCAATCTGCCAAAGATTGAAACTAGACCCCTGTCTTTCACCATGCACTATAATTTCCTATTTATTAGTAGAATTCAAAATGCCATTTTGGATTTCACGAAATAATACAATGGCTGAAACCAGACTTGGATAACAATAAGATGCAAACTAAAATATATTCCTTCACCAGTAAATACCTACAAAATAGTATTTAACACCAATATTGTTTAATATTAGAAGAAGTAAATATTAGAGCATATTCAAAAAATAGGAAGTTTATCACGAAGTTGAATGAGGGGACAGATACTTCTAATGTGTCTGAGTTTATAATATTTGCAAAATTCTGGTTTAAAAACAAAATATAAAAGCAATTATTTCGTGAACCATTTGCCTAAAGAAAGATAAGTTAGACTTATGATATTTAAATAATACATTTTACAGATAAACCATAAAAGGATAAATTTTGACATGAAATTTATAAGAATGATTGTAAGACAAGAATATGTAGTGAGCATCATACTTGTAATATTTTCATTGAACGATAATTCATAGCATAGTTGAGGCTGCAAGTACACACAATGCTACATCATTTCCTTGGATATATAAATAGAACAATCATAGCTGGCATTAATGAAGCACTTCCTCACTGCCAAACTCTGTTCTTAGCAACTGACACACATTCACTCATTTAGTCATCACAGCTCTGTAGAGGGTGACACAATTTTTGTATATGTTTTCCAGAAGAGTTAACTGAGGCACAGAAAAGCTACAAACCTCCCCCAAATCTCACAACAGTTAAGCCAGGTTCATCTGGCCTGTTTGGCTCTGGAGCAATAACTAAGCTTCCACCACTGTTATCTATGAGTCGTTATGAGGCAACAACTAGTCAGCAATTGCTATTAATATAAAAAATCACAGTAAATAGAATTTAGGGCAGAATTTATTTTGGGGTTTTTTGTTTTGGTACTGGGGATCAAACTCCAGTCTTTGCACTTGAACAGCAGGCAGTGAAACCACTGAGCTAAATCCTCAGCCCTAGGGCAGAATTTTAAATCACTACATATTTAATCAATTTCTCTCTAAAATTCTGAAAACACTTTTTATCAAAGAAAGTGGCTTCTTAATCATTAATAAATACCAGCAACAAATATGTATTTTATTTCATCTTTAAAATATCCTTTAAATTTGTTATTTTTATAGATTTCTCATTACATATATAGCACATTTATACCAGTTTGTAATATACACGTGTGTTTCCATGTTTGTATGTGTATATGTGTATGTGTGCATTATTACTAGGCTATCAGTGCAAAAATATACTGATGGAGGTACAAGCAGAAATGTTTGGGAATTGGTCAGGTAAAGAAAGAGTTGGGACTAGATTAAGCACTAAAATGAATGAGATAGTGAGAGGATTGTAAAGGCTCAGTGATGGGAGAAACCACAGGGAGTAGGTAGAAATGGGAAGAGGAGAGTATGGTTGAAACAGAGAGGGTAAAAAGGAGTGCAGGCCCATGTGAGATGAGCCTGGGAAGGACACTGTGGAGAACAGGTTGGAGAGGGATCTCTCTCAAGCTAACAGCACAGTGTCAGTGGGAGGTGATGGAGTTTGGACTAGGTGGGTGGCACAGAAAGGGAGAAAAGATATCTATTTATAGCATCTATCTACCAGTCTCTCATCTATCAGAGAAGAAACGGCAGTCTTTGTGACAAAGGGGGAAACCATGGAAGAGGATAATTCAGTGTTTTAACTGAGAAGTTTTTAATTGTCTAGATAATTTAAAAAGGAAAAGCAAAATTGACATGCAAATATTGTTCAGTTATTATAATTTAAAATTTTCCTTATAATTGCTGATACTTAATCAAGAGTGACTTGAAACACTTCAGCATTTAGTTTTTCATTATATAAAGTTCTTAATATTCTGTGGGACTTTATAAAGAAAATGAAAATTCTTTTGTATCATGACTAATTTTACCCTCTAATTTATGGGTTTATAAGAACTGTTAAGTGTTCATTTTAATCTTGTAAAAGAGTATCCTATGTGTCTTTTGGCACATCTCAGGAGACAGATATAGCATACACACAAACAAAATGTTGACAACTACATTTCTATGAGGTTTTCTTCTTTTTTTAAAGAATATTTTTGGTTTTTTGAGATTTTTGATCTTAGCCACTATCCCCACACTGGCATTCCAAAGTGAAGGAGAAAACACTCCTCTCTTTTAAGGGGGAGAAAGAGCTCTGTGGCTGGAGGTTGCTAGTCCAAAGTCATAGCCAATTGCTGTGTTGCTGCCAGAATCTTGAGATTGGAGGTGGAACTAGAGAAATATTCCTGAAGTTTCGGGGTCTTATCATTCACTCATGGTGCATTGTGAATATTATGGAAGACTTCCAAAGCTTTGCTTACAACACACCCACGTTGCTCTAAAACTGTGGAGACTTGAAGACTAAGAATCAATAGAAAGTCACCAATAAAAAATATTAAGTAAACAAAAGTGACTAAGACAGAAAATCATAGAATTTTATGAGTTTTGCAGTAGTGGAAAAAAGTAAAATTAGTCTTCCCAGTAGCAGATACTTAATTAACTTGAAGTTTAAAATGCAATGATTTTGTGAATATTGTAAGGGTTATGTACTTAAAAAATTTTTTTCTTGATCCTTTTATATTTAACATGAACTTAAAATAACTTTTGAAGATTATTTTGGAAAGGTAGAGAATATAGACATATTCTAGGAAAGCAGAGAGCACAGGGTCCATTAGCTAAAATCTAAAGGATTCCTTTGACTTGATGGGTTAAAACATAATACATTAGAATTAATATCTACTTCTCTAGATATGGCTGATATGGGTGTTAAGAGCCCTTATACCACTTCTGTCCCTCTAATGGGACACCATGAGACTTGACCATAAGAGCATAAGTAGTAAAATGATGTGAGGGTCATTATTATATCTTATGAATCTTTGTAACATAATACCAGATAGCTAATTAGGTTTTTTTTTCTTTCAGTTAGGTATTGGAAAATATGAAGGGCTCACTGTCCTTTTTTACTTTATCTTTTATACATTATGCCCAGGGATTCTCATGTTCAACTTACATTAAGAGAATGGCAAAGGTGAAAATGTAGTTATTATCTTGAGACAAAATTTTAGTTCATCCTGCTTTTCAAAGTATTCCCTTTTAAATTTCAAGGTTTTTTTCTCTCCTACTTAGACCTGTCTGTAATGATTCATGAATGAAGACCTGTCTTAGTGCAACATACATTTTTTTTGTATCTGTGCTAGATGATTAGATACACTACACTAAGGTCAATAAAAAGCCATCCACTTGGGCAAGAAAAGATAGAAGTAACTTCAGCCATTAAAAATCATGATAGTCCCCATTGTAGCACCCATGCATCATCCTACAAGAACTCAGGATTTTCTGTGTTTCAAGTACTATAAAATGTAGGGCTGGACAGCACACAATACAGATGATAAATGCATGAAAATGTAGTAGACACATCCTTTACCCTCTTCTATGGAAATGGCAATCATTTGAATCAGCTCTAAACTTTCTTGCTTGCTGACTTTTTTGGGGGGGTGGGGGGCAAAAACCACTGAGCTAAATCTCCGGCCTCTTGCTGACTGTTTAACAGAGACACCACCAAAATTGAGAGGTGCCATATGAATTAAACACATCTTCTGTTTCCTTATCAGCAGTTTCAGATTGTAGTTCATAACTTCTGTAAGAAAGAGAAAGAGATATAAACACAGGAACATCCTTTAGAGATACTTGTAACATATAAAGCCCAGATATGGTACATGGTGCAGGGGTGTGGCACAATTTGACTACTGAATCTACCAATCAAGTGATTCTACTCATCTAACTACACACTCACTTCCTGCTAAACCATAATCAGGGACAAAGAAAGGTTCATAAGGAAACTTTCTCTAAACAGCTGTGTGTGGAGGTCTTTCAAGAGAGGAGAACCAGTCAGGGGTCATCAATGGTACTGTTTAGATTTCAAGAGTTAGCTTATATTTCCTAAAAATTTTAATTCACTTATTGATTTGAATAACCAGTATTGTTTTTCTTCTGAAATTTGCCACACAATATTAAAATATCACTTAATTACAAAAAAGTTTCAAGTGATTAAAAAAAATAAACTTATTCCCAAATGATGTTAATTATTAAAATGGTTTGTTTAAAAAAAGACAATATAAACAAATACTTTGGAAGCGTTTGCTTGTAAATTCTGGTAAAGAACAATAAAACAATGAGCTTCTAAGCTAGGAATAGAACCTTCTCAAGATCATGGATAAAATATTTATAATTTGATGCAATTTCTACAGATTAAAAAATAACAGAAATAGGGTTTTGGTATTTTAAAATTGATTCATTAAAGTAATGCTAAATTTAGTTTGTCAGCTAACTTCATCTTAGAACCTCTTCCTATCAGTCTCTGTTTATTCAGTCCATGGAAAAGACATTTCTTGCTTTTTCTGTTCTTAAGCAATTTCTCAATTTAGAATAAAATTGCTAAAAAAATAAATACAGTATTTCTTGTACTATAGCAAGGACAGAGTAGCAACAGTAATTCTGAAAAGAACAGTGATGGATACATGGTTGACAGTCAAAAATCCTTTATTTTGAAGATGGATAATCCTTCAAAAGAGAAATCTATATAATGCAATAGGATAAGAATGTTTATACTACCTCACAAACAAGACCTGCTTTTCAAATACTATTTAACAGGACATATGAAACATCTACTTTTGTTTGAACATTTTTACCAGGTTTTGGCAGCTGGAAATTTTCATAGTCTTATGACTTTGTGGGAGAGTGAGAAAAAAATCCTTTTTCTCTATAGTCCTGAGTTTTCCAGTTGCAATCTTAAAAATTAAGGCTACAATGAATGATATGGCCATAAGGCTATGACGAATGATTTGATTAACACTTCTGGTATACACGTACATGGAGAAACCCAGTGATGGGTAACACAAAGAGATGTTAGAAACTTGGGCTTCTACAGCATCTTAACAAAAGAAGAGTGAATACATAGAGAAGTAACAAGGCAAAGGGAAAGAGCTTTAGGCTTTCAGGGGCAGCAAGCTGTGAGAAAGCAATCATATGAGGGAAAGTAATAGCAGATAAAAGTTGTCTTACCAAAGTTTGTTTGTACAGGTTCATCTTATTCTTGTTTTTAGGTATAACAGGCTCATTATTCACTTTGTAGCATGTAGTATATAGGTGGGGAGATACCTTCACAAGGGAGGTTATGTTCTGCCCTCAGGAAGAAAAGAGGAAGGCCATGGGCTTAACCTGTCTGCTTTTTCTCAATTGTTTTTGGCTCAAAATAATTCTTATGATTGGCATATTGCAGTGTGGAAATTTCAGGAAGTTACTCCTAAAACGTATTTGATGAATAGTTCTCCTTTATCTCAATAAGTTCATCTTTATCATTAATCATATTTTGGATGTGAAATTTGCATTTAACCTGAACATTTTGCTCACATGTAGTGGGAAATCATTCACATGTTTCTAGTTATCAGTTAGCTTATGTTTTCTACCTCATTTCCTCACTCATTCTCAAATTAATGGAATTTACATTTGGAAATGAATTCCTCCAAACCACTGAAATTACCTGATGAAATTTTCTCCTTTTCTTTTTTAAATCTTGATTTTTAATTACTCAAAATCCTCTTTGTTGAAAATTTTTCTTCCCATGTCAATTTTCTGATTATGTAATGAAATTGATTTATTTTAGAAGAAAAAGTAAAGCTATGAGTCTAAAAAAATAAGTAAATTAAGCATTTTCTAAAAACTTAGAAGTATTTTTCATACTTCATTATAATTTAGTTTTGCCAAGACAAAATATACTTGTCATTTTGTTATCTAGTGTTTTATCTTTTGAGAACTTAGTACTTCTGGTCATCATAAATCAGGAAGAAAATCTAAAAATTGCATCGCTAAATTTGGTACATACAGTCCCTAATAGTTGATTTACCATTTTTGTAATTTAAGATGATGCAAAAGTCTTATGTGTTTAGTAGAAAGTACATTGAATTTTGATTTTTATGTGGGTTAATAATATGCAATATGATAATCATTTGTGCTGCTGCATACGACAGCTCCCGATCAGCCTTCCAATCACAAGAGCAAACAGTCCACGACCACTCTCTACGGTGTACATTGTTGCAATGCTCTGATGCTCAGTAGGTTAGGTACATTAAATGTTTTTCAACTTGTGACATTTTCATATTATGATGAGTTTATTAGGAAATAGCCCCGTGATAAGTCAAGCATCACCTGGAATTGATATTGATATAAAATGATTATTAATCTAAAGACTATTCAACAGGCTAAATAAAAGTCAAGGCCTATTTTTCATGACTTTTATCAATATTCAATTTAAGACCAAGCTTACCAGATACTGCAGCATTTTTTGCAAAATAGATCTAGAAAAAAAACTGTCTTTTACTAATTTAAAAATAAACTCAGTGTCTTTAATACTTAGGAAAAAACAGGTTTTCAAAAACAACCACTGAAAATAGAGTATGTTTTTATACAAATAAACTTTATCATTAAAGTTTTTATTGAGAAGTTTCTTATATCTGAAATTGTCATAGCATGCTTTGTTATACCTACATAAGGAGGTCGCATATACTTCAAATGTAACCAAATAGCAGCAGGGAGGGAATATAACTTACTGATTCTTAGGATTCATGTTTTACGGTAGTGTAGTATAAAGAGGGCCTGTTGGGAGAACATTGGAATGATTACTACCAGGATAACGAGGATTGAGCCTGATCTTAGATAAAATTGTTCTAATACTCCTGAAAAAGCAGCAGCACAGCTAGTAGCCCCAGTTCTCCCTTCTTTGAATCCCAAGACCAGAAGAAAGCCACAGGGCTAAACTATGTCAGAAATGCTTTTGTGTGCTTTTATGCAACTTCATAAATTTCCAAATGTGTTGTGCTCAAACTAAACAGAATATATTTCTAATTTACAATGGCTGCTCTGTGAGACGGTGGCCAGTTTTCTGTGCAATAAAATGGTACATCAAGATTTGTAGGCTGTTCTCATTGTGAACATAGTGCATTGGGACAAGCATAAATGATACCATTAAAGATTCATTCCACAACCCTCACTAGAGTTTTATACAGCTACATGGCATTAATTTTAATATAGATTTAGAATACATTTTTCTTTCCTTCCATTTTGCAGCTTAAATATTTGTGGTTTGTTTGGTTTAGTACCTGTTTCTCTGTTAATCTTTCAAGATGGAATACCTCCCATTAAGGTTTCTTCCAGCTATTTCTCCAGACCCTCATTAAGAGAAATGCTAGTGAGAATTTCCTTAGAAATAAGTGTGGCTCATCTCCTGTATGCGCAAGCTTCTCAGAGACTGAGATGAAGTACCAGGCTGACTGAGCTGCTTTTTCACAAACTCCTCCTGGAGCAAAGAAATTCATTTCATGTTCATATTTAACAAAAGACTTTTGTTTGTGATTCAAAGTCTGTTAAAAACAGGGAAAGAATCAGAAATCCACAGTATTAATGAATTTTTATTTGCTCAAAATAAGAGTTTGATTTCAAGTCCGTGCAATTCGCCTCAAGCTTTATATGTTGACAAATATTTCAGACAACTAGGTTTGCTTTGGCTGTACCCTACAGTGGCTTAGTCATCTCAAAGCTAACTGATGATTGTCCAAATATATTCAGTGCTGTACACTCAGGGTCTTTCAAAGGCTTTATTTTTGAGATACAAATATTATTATTTTACCTAGGGTAAAATACTTATTGGTGTTTCTCCTGATTTTATATTTAAAGATCCTATTGGCTATTTTTGAGTCAGATATTTTTATGTTTATTTGATTAATCAATTTATTCAAGCAATTTTTTAAACGAATACATCAGAGGCCTTTGCAAACTGGCTATCTTCTCTGCAGAAAAATCAGCATGCAGTATAATTTGCTAACAGTATATATGGGTTAGTTGGCTACAACTTTTGGTACTGAGAATCCCCTGCAGTTCATCCAGACCTTTGTCAAACTAAGAAAACCTGTTGCATTTTTTTCTTTCTCTCCGGCATTTAAATATATTTTACAGTGACTTGCCTTAGCTAAAATAATCAAGGCAATCAAATCACAGTAATATCTCAATTCAAATGTGCTAAGCTCTCCAATATGTAGCGTGCACATTCCTTTTTGAACATGCTCATACTTCGCTTCTCTTCTTCTCTTCACCAGCTCAATCACTGCCTGTGTGTTGCAAATCTCATCTGTTCTTCAATCATACGGAAGGGCTTCTGTCCCACTGAAATTATTCCTGCTCACAGAACTGTATAACTTCCTAGTTTTTACTCAATGGATGCTTTAAATTTTTTAAACTTTTTCTCTCTTTAGCACTAGATGTTTTCATAGGAACAAGAAAAGAAGAAAATAAAACACTTTCTAGGTTGTGATCTGGCACTGTTTCATGGTATCTCATCAAAATTATTTGCCTCCTATTTTTCCTGAGCAGATGAATATGGGCTGATGGGCTCCCCTTTCTCTGCATCTAATCAGACTGAAGTCTAAAAATTGCTGTGCATTTTTTTCTTGGCAATCTCACAGATACCTTAAAATCAAAATTTCAAAATTAAAGTCATTTTCTCTGAAAAACACATTCTTGTCATATTGTGTCTCAATCAGAGCATCCTCTGTAACTGGGTTATCTAATACAAAACCCTGAAGGCATCCTATTCTCCTCTGCCCTCACCCAATACGTCTAACTAGTGACCGCATCTTACAGACACAGACACTTCCATTTCATATTTTTTATGTTCCCTGTTCTCATCTCAGAGCCGTTCATGAAGAGCCAACTGAATTGGTTAAGAAGATGAAAGAGAAGACTTTCCAAAGTGACTTCTGTGTGCGCACATCTTACACTGATACTGCAATCTTGAGGCAGAATTTCTTTTCCAGGAAAACTCAGTTTTTATGCTTAGTTCTCTCAACTGATTGGATGAGACCTAGGCACATTACTAAATAATTTCCTTTACTTAAAATCAACTGATCAATTGCCTTCATAGTAATTTTGATTAAATAAGACTAAACCTACCCAGTCTGACAAATAAAACTAACTACCAGAATTGAAAATTAGTTTCCCAGATTCTGAATTTGAGCTATCTGGAGTTGCTATGTCATTACATTATCATTTCCAGTGAATTCTCATTAGTTTTCCTGAAAGATGAAGAAAGAAGACCTAGGCCTGCGTTTGAAGGTACAATCCCTATAAGTGTTTGATGATCTTTGGCTTTATTTGTCATTATAATCCCAAAGAAGAGCAACCTGATTGATTAGAGAATTCATGTGAAATTATCTGTGTCTGTAGATAAGTATGACTTTCCCTCTAAAGAGTGTTTAAAAAGTGGGTGGCTAGCAGAAAATGAGAGGGAATATTGAACACAAAAATTGAACATTTGAGTAAAAGGCTCTTTTGCTGATATCGCAACACGATGCCTTCTCCTTTGTCTATATATGTAGCTGAGCCAGTAGGGCAAACTCATCTCCCCTCTAGACCTGGCAAAGCTTGCAGCCACAGTCCAGCAGCTTCAGGGGAGGGCAGGAAGCCCAAAACATTGTAATTGATAACAACATGGTCATTAAAACTCAGAGGTAAATAAATAGTGGGTCATCAGCATGCTGTAAAAAAAGAAATGAACAAATTGAAAACAAAGGTCCAATGAAAGAAATACGCAGCTTCCAGGATAAAGTGATGATTACGTTCAGCCCATGATTTTTTTTGTCAATTTGTTTGACTTTCTTTTTGTCCTCTTGGCAGTTGAATCGTCTGCTTTTTTTTTTTTTTTCCTTGAAGCTGTTAAGGCTTGAGAAAGAAAAAAACGTAGGCATTTTAATTAACTTACATACAGTGTTTGGTTGAAAAGTAGTCACTCTGAAATAATGTTGCTTCTGTATTGGCAGCAGCAGTTTCAAAGACTCTACTGGAAGAATACAGAAGGTTTAACTTTAAACTAAAAGTAACACGACAGTTACAAGCCCTGTATTCATGCTGTGTTCAAAAGCTTCCTCTATTTCAATTTTCCTTCCTTTTAGAATAAGTAGGGAGGAAGAGAATAAATAATATCTTGTAGAAGTTTGCTTCCTGTGGGACTCTATCATTCTGCAGTGAGCTATTGCATATTCCCCACTCAAAGGACATAAATGCAGACCTCCAGGGGAATTTTAAAGAAAAAGATTGCCAGAAAGGTGACACTTCTAGAAATAGTATCATGGTGTTCACTTATTAGCCTTGGCCTGTGCAGAGCGATTCCTAATGAAGAGACCCTCTTAAAATGCTGCACTAGTAAACTAGGCATCATAAAAAGAAGTGGAAATGTTTCACTCAAAAACAATTTATATTTTCTTGCTATTGGATCTGCATTATGTTAGGAGTAAAAGATCCAGAAAGGACAGAACCTAATTTACCTCATTTAGTATTTTCAGTTTTTCTTTCCTGCTCACTTTCTATCGATCTATAATATGGTAGGGCCTCTTAGTCCTCATAGAGCCTGTCTTCTGGTATAAAGGCCCTTGAATAATACCTGTGTCTTTTTTGCCAGTGGAAAAAAAAATGGCAAAGTGGTGGGATGTCACTTTTAAGATTGTATTACAATAGGTAGCAGTTTCTATCTTCCATATTTCCTTTTTTTCCTGGTTCACTTTGAAGGAAGCCAATGTTCTGCACTACCCTGTAGAGAAGTTGATGTTCTGAGCTGTCCTGGGGAGAAGTTGATGTTCTGAGCCACCCTGTGGAGAGGTCTATGCAACAAGGAACTTATATTTCTGGGCAACAGCCAGTAGAGATCCGAGGCTCATGAAGAGCCTCATGAGTGGGGTCAAAATTATATCCTAATTCCATCAAGTCTTGAGATGGTGACAGCCAAGCTAACGCATGGATATCCTCACCAGAGGACCTTGTGAGATATCTTTCTGAAATGTTCTTAGGAGATCTCCTAGTGAGATATCCTCATCAGAGCACCCAGCTAAGCAGTGTATGGGCTTCTAACCAACAGAAATGTTGAGTTAATAAATATCTGTTTTTAAAGATACTAAGTTGGGAAGTAGTTTTTTAGAATCTTCTTGAATTGTTTACAGATAGTTCTGTTACCTTTATTTCCACATTTGCCCACCCATAACCTCACTTATTCCAGGTGAAATGAGTTTATTAAGTGAGATTTTTGTTGCCCAATGATATTTTTATATCTAACAGAGGATGACCTAATTTCCATTTAAGAAGAAATTAAAAGAAATGGATAATTATGTGTTCTGAGACCAAAGAAGATACGGCATGTAAAATTACCTATATTTTTCATGATAATATTTCAAAACTAAATTATTGTCTTAAATAAATGTATATGGCTTTTTCTTTTTTTAAAAAAAGCAACAAACTCAGTCATCTAGATATGTTGTCAGAAAAGACTAGCCCCTTTATTTCTCTGAGTTTTCTCATGCTATCATGAGAACATTTTGCTCAATACTTAAAGCTTCTGTATTAGAGGCATTGAGTATTATGTTGGAAAATACTTTAACTAGAAGCCAAAACTGATGTTTCGTTTCTGCTTCTTCAGAATGTTAATATGAGTTCTTAAAAGGCAAGTCCTTTCGACTCCTCTATAAAATACAGATTATGCTTAGGATATGTTTTAAATAAAATAAGAAAATTAGATATCATTTGTTAAGTATCCTGTGCTATAAACATATTGTTTTTATAACTTTATGAATATTATTGAAAATCCTCTAAAATGCTTTATTTATTTTCTTAAAATTTCTTGAATATGAAAACTTAAACAAAAATTTTGCTTCTCTGGATAATTCAACTACTCAAATCCAAATTAAGTACATGGACAGACACACAGAAAACTTTTTTCACACCTCAGATAATTTTTTAATCCTATAAAACACATTGTTTTAAAAATATTAATAGGAAAATGACAAAAATGGTTTATCTATGTAGACATAGAGTGCAAAAATTTGAGGTAAAATGAGAAAATTGAAAGAGAGGGACATGTTGGTGCTTTAGTCTAGCAGTTCTTCATTGGAGGTGATTTTACTCCCCAGAGATGTTTGGCAGTATCTCGCCACATTTTGATTGTCACACTAGAGAGGTAGATGGCATTAATGTCTAGTGGCTGAAGGCAGACATAATGTTTAACACAGGGAGACCCATACGCAAAACAGAATTCTTATTCCAAGATGTCAACATGCTGCTTTGAGAAATCCAGTGTGGATGGGTAACGCTGGTAACATATGCACTTTCGGATTAGGCTGTTGTGGGATCTTAATAATTGAGAGGCTATAATGACTACTACTGCGGGGACCCAATGCTTTGGTCCTTTCCTCCTTCTTCCATCTAACTTAAAGGTCTTGTCCCTACTATCCCCAAAGACTACTTCATCCCTTTATGTCATAAGTCAGAATTTATGTGGAACTACTATGGAAACTCATAAGATACCTTGGAGCAAAAAGGCATTAATATGCTACTGACATCAGCTGTAAATCTTCATCTCTTCTGGTGCTGATAGTGCTATCTCAAAGATTTCAAAGAGCTGGAATAAGTAGACTCCTGGGTAAAAAATAGCTGCCTTAGCACCAAATGAGGTGATATAGAGGCTGGGCTGGCCTGTAGGGCAGGTGTGCAGTGAGCTTATCTACTGCTGACTTCACCCCCAGGTGAGGTTTATATTGTACTCCTTCCTCCCAGACTTCCTGCACTTATTTTACTCTCAAGAATTATCACCACACATAATCTACCTGTATTGAAAAACGTCAATGTATAGTTACAATATTGTGCACCTTGTTGATGATTTTTAGATTGGTTGTTTCACATAGTTACATTATCCAGTTTTATGAAGAGAGTTTTAACTGATGACACTTAGGCATGTCTGGAAACTTGAAATAGAAAAACCAGTGATCTGTCATTTTTAATCCATAAACCTTAAACTCTTAATGAACTTGACTCCAAGGATACTACAGTTAGGCACTGAGCTATGGAGGAGGCAATGGATAAATGGGGACCAAGTTAAAGCTGTTTCCCCCATGCAAGCTGCATTTATGACTGCAGAGCAATGTGGAGGAAATTATCTTAACCATATCCTCTATAGTTTGATATCATGGGAAAAAACATTGGCTTATAAAAGATATTTGAGTACTTCTGAGCAAATAATAGTTTATTTAATTTTAGGAAGTTGAATAGGCTATTGTACGCCTGGTTGAAACCAACAATGTAAAAGGGCACTTCATGGTCACATGGAAATTCAACGTGTATGACTCAATTTCCAAATCTCATATTCTACAGAGCATTCTAAAAGAGAACAGTCGGTGATGATTTTACTGATTATATGCTTTTGATGAGGTTGCCACTCAAGGCTTTCATGAAACCACTTGACCTGCTGTACGGTAGAACTCTGAATGTCAAAGAGATCTGAGGAGGAGAAATTAGTATTTTCTTTAAAAGAATACTCTAATCAGATTAAGTGAGAAAGATATATTTTGCAACTGTACCTACTTCAGAAATTTACATTTAAAGGTGTACTGTGTAATCAGAATTTTAACAAGGAGTCAATATCTTTCTTGCAGCGGAAAAAAATGACTTTTTAAAATTTGTTTGTTGAAGCTGAACAGCCTTGAGAGAAGATGAAAAGGTAGCCAATAAATTCAATGTCTTAGTGAGAGACTCAGCAAATACTGAATATCACTATCCTAACAAATCTTAATGAAAAGCTAAATCTACCTGTGAACAGAGGAAATTGATTGGGAATAAATTTACTTCATAAAGACTAAAATCAAGTGGTCATATGGTACTGTTTTGTCAAGTTTGGAAAAGCTTTCTCATTAAAAAGAAGAGAAGTTGTTGTACTTTATCTTGACTGTTGGGTGAGGGTTCTGAGAAGATTTTGTTACATGCCGCGTGACCCAGTGTGAGCACGAAGAGAAAAGACAGGGATAATTGAGACTTGGAGCTAAACACATCTCACCTTTTGCACAAAAGTTGGTGGCTTGAGTGAAACGGGCCCCAGGAGTCTTCCCTTACTACGTTACCCCCAGAGAATTAATTATAGTGTCTGGTTTAAGGATGTCTTTGGGAAGGGAAAGTGCATCCTTTCAGGTCTGTGTGGTCTTAGAAGCATATTTGTGTTTAAAATAGTGTGTGGAGAGACTTACACTGCTCCAGTTTTAGAAAAATGTGTGCAGTGGCCTGCAAAATGTTTTTAAACAAATAATTTAGCATCTTCTCTAGGCTAAAGCATAAACTGTCAATTCAAAAGTTGATGTTAAATCACTCAAAGGCTAGCTTTATGTATAATTTAAAATTCAGAAGATCATGAAATTGACCTCTCTGTTTTATAACTATCAATATCTTTGTGATAGGAATATAGGAAAAATGAATAAAATTTTTGAACTAATAAGTATAAAAAATTTAAACTAATAAGTATCTGTACATTGGAATTTTTTTTACCCTTTTAACATATAAAACTTTGTAAACTTTAGGAGAAACTTGAGAAATGAGAAGTAAATAGGGTAAAACACATATTTGCAAAGGCCAGGTTTGAGAATAGGACTCTGAGTTTGTAGGCAAAGTGGGTTTGCTAATACCAACCCCCTGAAGTAGGAATATCTAGCCGCACTCTCAGATAGCTGGAACACAGGGCTAAACGAGGAGCCAAAGGATGAACGATAGCACTGAACTGGGTCATGCCTACATAATTATTCTTTTTCTTAAGATAATTTTTTCCTTTTCCTTTTTTTATTAGTATAGGTTTGCAATATATAAGAAATACATTGACCCTGGAGAATTGGTACATATACATACTGCATCATGATACTTTTTATTTCCCATCCCCTCTCCCTGCCTCCCATCTTCCTCATCTCCAGATCTTTTCAAAATTATTCTTTATAAATGTACCAATCAAAAAAGTTCACTTCTCTAGGAGTAAGACCACTCAGTGGCCAAGAGAAAGGTCAGGAGTGCACTTAGAGAAATGTTCCTAAACCAAAGTGGATTCCTGTTAAAATTCATTTTTTTGAGTTATTTGTATGTCAAAATATCCACGGTTTGTGTAATTTGTTTTCTTATAAAAGGAGAACATTCCTGTGAGATAGCTAATATGTTTAAGCAAACTCTTACACTTTCACAATCATCACCTAAATTCAAATGAGGTTTTCCCCAGGATTTGATGTGAAAGAAGTAAAGATTATATTTAGGGAACTAAACTATAAAATCAATAAATGTCTGATCAGATTAGAAAAATGATAATTGCATAAGAAGATTTAATTATAACATGAGTTGAATATTTCAATACAAGAAAGAATACGTCCAATGAGTTTGAGGCTTAGCTGAGGAATGGGGCACAGAGATTTAGAAAGATTGAGAGAGACCAATCACCTTTGCTAAGCTCATTAAAGCAGTATCATAAGAAAGGCACACTTAGCATACTGAGAAAATCAAGTTCCATTGATGAGACCTTTCTTCTGCTCCTATTAACTGTTTTATTTCCCTGAATTCAATTGCTCTGATCCTTTGCATTCTGACTGCACTGATGCTACAAGGGGTCATAATGTCCTGATCATGATGCTTCAAGTCTGTTCAGGATCTATGACAACAATTTCTCTATAACATCTGATATTTTCTTCCCTACACACAGCATTAAACAGAGAGTTAATGTTCACCTTAATCTGAGTATCCTGTGAGGTAGTTATATTTTCCTGGGAAATTAGTAAGTTATCATTCTACTTTTATAGATCAGTGTTTGTGAGCCTGATGGAGATGAATCTAACTCTGAGAAATAAATGTACTATTATTACGCTGCCTAAATAAAATTTCTATGCATGCTAGGCTGATAGAAGTAGTTGGAAAATAGCTGATGTGATTGGAACAGGGATTAGGCTATGGAAAAATGAGGTATAAAAGAATATATGATATACAATAATTGCAGGAATATAGCTGCATAACTACATGGGCACAATTTCTTAAAATTTATTAAATCTTCTAAAACATTCACCAAATGTTGTTATAACGAATTAGAGGAACATAAGAAAGCATGAACTGGTCATGTAAATTAGTGCAACATAAGGACATCAATTAAAAATTCAAATACCTAGAGTTCTTTCTGAGGTGACTAAGAATGGAGAGGACTACTTAGACATGATGCATCTGTATTAATGGAAGTTTAATGGACAGCAGATCTAGTGAATTCCATTTAAAAACAGCCTGAATTACAGAATTCTTCAAGTTTTTTTGGTAAAAAAAAAACCTCACTCATCAATAGAAAAATAGCCATAGCAACAAGAAAACATCACTATTGAGAAACAACATGGGACAGACGAATATAAAGAAGAAAGAAAGGAAAGGAGCCGTACAAACAAAGACAGACATGGAATTCTCATAGGAATTTGGAATATACATATAAAGTACATACTGATGATCCAATGATATTTTTTCCATTAAGTTTACTGGTACATTTTAGGTATACAATACAGTTACATTCATCATTGGGATCTTGTACTTTTACATGATATATCTTGTTTCTTATTTTTTCCCCATTCCTCCCTGCCCGCCCTTCACCCCCTCCACCCTTCCTTATTTACAAAGACTTTGCTTCCATTTTTTCCCTTTTCTCATATTTTTTCTTTTCCTTTCTTTCCTTTGCCCTACACCTCCCACTTCCCCTACTCCTTTAGACCTTTTCTTCCTATTTCACAATATCATTTATACATTTTGATCCTTATTTACACTTTCAGTTTTTCACACCAGAGAAACTATTCAGTATTTATACACGTGTGTCCTATTTATTTCACTTAAGAGTATGGCCTCAATGTGCATCCACTTAGCTATTAATGTCTCTAGTTTCTCATTCTTTTTGGCTGAGTAGTACTTCATTTTATTAAAAAGCCACATCTTCTTTTTTTTTTTTTTTTGGTACCCGGGGATCGAACTTGGGTCTTTGTGGTTGCAAAGCAGGCAGAGGAACCATTGAGCTAAATCCCCGGCCCTTAAAAAAACCCCACATCTTCTTTATCCAGTCTCAAGTTGATGGACAATTGGGCTGTTTCCAAGTTTTAGCTATTACAAACTCTGCCGCTATAAACATGGGTGTGCATATATCACTGCGGTATGATTCTTTTAGTTCTTTGGGGAAGATACCCAGCAGAGGAATAGCTGGGTCAAATGGGACTTCCAATCCTAGTTATTTGAAGTCTCTCCATATTGATTTCCACAGCAGTTGCACCAGTCTGCACTCCCACCAACAATGAAGTAGGGTGCCTTTCTCCCCACAACCCCACCAGCATTTATTATTGATTTCTTGATAGCAGCCATTCTTTCTGGGGTGAGGTGGAATCTCAGCATTGTTTTCGTCTGCATCTCTCAAATGACTAGTGAAGGGAGAAAAATAAGAACCAAGAGAGATTATGTAAAGGTGCAAATTTCCAATGATGAATGTCATTATATTGTATACTTAAAAATGTATCAATGATTAAAATGAATAATTGATAACGTGAAAGAGGAAAAATATTCCAGTGTTTATGTTTTATGCAAAAATATTAATTTAAAAGACAGACATAATTGGATTTTAAGCAATATTTTGAAAGATGAAAGCCATGCAATTTAGTATATAAAAGAAAATAGTATTTTCTTTGTTTTGTAAAGTACTGACAATTTATCAGAGCCTTTTAAAGGAAAAGCAAATTTTGGGGAAAAAATTGCACTAGATAATTTGAGTCTTCTTTCTGTCCTTAAATGGTACACATAGAAGGTCATCAAGACAATGTAAAAGAAACAAGCAAGACTTTTTAGTACTTTCTTAATGTTTTAGGGCTTCATAGTTTTGAATGCATTGTAATGTACATATGCTAAGTAGATTCTCCTGAAATAGATAGGTTGGATATATCGTTCTCATGTGATGAGAACACTGATATTTGGAGAATAAATGACTTGTGTGACATCATTCAGTTCTTAAAAGATCAATTTTCTTGTAAAATTGCTGAATTACTGAGTTGCAACTTTCCATGAGTTCACATTCAGTGGGAAAAAAAGTTAGAATTAGGCATAAAATCAAGCAAAATAATCATATCTGAGAATTTTAAGTAGAAAGCATAGACCATTGAGATGACTCGAGAAATCCTTTGTGATTTAGACTCAGATATTGGATTCATCTCATGGTTACAACTCTGTTTCCCTGTATTTTCTGAAGACAAAGTACTTTCCAAAAGTTATTTTTATGCATAGACCTATGGGAGCTAGCATGGGATAAGATAGGGGCAAAAGTAGCACTCTACTATTCTAGGAACATCATCGAAATATAGCATTTTTTTTTGTATAGCAAAAGACACTGGCTTGTTGAGCCTGAACCCTACTGCAAAGTGCTGCTAGACAAGCTATGTAACTCTCTGATACCTCAATTTCCTTATAAATGACACAAGTATAAAATACTAACACAGAACCAGCATACTTACATGTCAGCATTGCATAGAACAATTCATGTGAAGTCCTTAACTTAACAACTAGCATTTTTAAACAATTCTTTTATTGGTACATTTTAGGTATACAACACATTAACATTTCTCATTGGGAACATGTACCTTTACATGATGTATTTTGGTTCTTATTTTTTTCCCATTCCCTGTACTCCCTTCACCCCTCCACCTTTCTGTCTTTACAAAGAATTTGTTTCCATTTTTTTCCATTTCTCATAATTTTTCCTTTCCCCTACCCCTCCCACTTCCCCTACCACTTTGGACCTTTTCTTCCTATTTCACATTATCAATTATTCATTTTAATCATTGGTACATTTTAGGTATACAATATAATGACATTCATCATTGGAAATTTGCACCTTTACATAATCTCTCTTGATTGTTATTTTTCACACTTGCACAGGCCTCCCTTCAACCCCTCCATTCCCCCCATTTACAAAGATTTTGTTCTTATTTTTCCATTTCTCATAATAATTCCATTCCCTTCTTTCCTTTCCCCATACCTCCCACTGCCCCTTCCACTTTGCCCGTTTTCTTCCTATTTCACAATATCTATTATACCTTTTAGTCCTTATTTATACTTTCAATTTCTCACACTAGAGAAATTATTCAGTATTTACACATGTGTGTCCAATTTATTTCACTTAAGAGTATCGCCTAAATGTGCATCCATTTAGTTGAAAAGGTCTCTTATTTCTCATTTTTTATGGCTGAGTAGTACTCCATTTTATAAAAAAACCCCACATTTTCTTTATCCAGTCTCCAGTTGATAGGCATTTGGGCTGTTTCCAAGTTTTAGCTATTACAAA
>NW_004624748.1:15228473-15254381 GCF_000247695.1 Heterocephalus glaber
ACTGAATTTGGTTATTAAGTCTAGAAGACTTTTGGTGGAGTTCTTGAGGTCTTCTATATAGAGTATCATGTCATCTGCAAATGATGACAATTTGACTTCTTTATTTCCTCTCTTTATTCCTTTTATTTCTTTCTCTTGTGTAATTGCCATAGCTGATGTTTTCAAAACTATATTGAACAGGAGTGGTCTTATAACTAGCATTTTTTAAGAAACCTGCTGAACTATTTCTTTATCCAGAACACAATTACCATATAGTGTGTAGAAATCAGTGAAGTTTCTAATATGAAATAAGAGAACTGTACTGAATTCTGTGGAATCTTAGATTTATCTGGAAGCTTACCTATTGAAATATGTCCACAGGGATATCTGAAATGCACATCAAACTCTATATATCTAAAACTGATTTTTTTCCTTCTGAACACAGTATTTGTCCTGTATTCTCTAATTAAATAAATAGCTCTACTGTTCACTTTGCTTTTCAACTCAATCACCTGGTTGCAGCAAAACATCTTTCATTTCCTTCCCTAAAAGTGTCTGATGATTATCTACAGCCCTCCTTTCAAATGTTGATGGAATCCAAATCCTAGTTTGCATGCTGTCATCTTGGCTGAAACACTCACCATTTCTTACCAAAACTATACTACCTTCCACCTGATTACATTGTTTCAAGTCTCGTTTTCCTTTGAGCTGTTCTCTGTTGCTTTCACAGTGACTTCTCAGTATAACATTTGATATCATTCTTTTCCTCTAATCTGTTCTCTGTGGCCAAATAGATAAAATTTGAGTTTCACAGCCCAGCATGTAAGAGCTCTTCTCACGTGGCCTGCTTTTACAACCTCAACTTTATCTCCTCTCATGGTCACTTTTACTGAATCAACCTTATTTATGATTTTATTCCTTAGTTTATACTATTCCCACAGCTCTTCCTCATTTCCCTGGCAAATTCATTCCAATCCCTCAAGACTAGCTCAAGCATCTGATCCTTGTAGAAGTCTGGCCCAGCACGCTCAGTCCCAGTTCCTGTAGGACTCTTATGTAGAACTGATCAAAACGCACTGTCTACATTGAGCCTCCCCCAGGAGATTTGAGTGACTTAAGAGGATGAGTTTACTCCTTTGTGAATTCAAATTAGTATTTGACACCTAGGAAATCCTCAGTAAACACATATCCAATAGGCATCTTACTTATAAGGACTCTTCCATTAGGTAGTTGTTGCTTCTGGCTAGGTTAGAATAATGCAATTAGTTTAGGAGAAATGATTGTCTGCTAACATTTTAATAAATTTATTGACATTTACTTAACATGTAATAATTAACATACAGAAAAGTATACCATTTGAAATTTTTGAAATGTGTGTACTGTGATCATAGTCAAGGTAATGAATGTATCGATCATCTGCAAAAGTTTTATTTTAGCTCTTAGTGATCTATTTGTCCTACCTCTCAAAAACCTCCCATCTCCTGGCAACAACTGATGTGATTTTTGTTACTATACAGTGACTGATTTGCATTTTCCAGAATTTATTGTAAATAGATGCATTAAGTATACATGCTTTTGGTCTTTTTTTCCATTGAGGATAATGGATTGGGGATTTGTTCATGTTTGTTAATGTGTATTATTATTCCTTCTTTTTGCGTTGTATTCTATAATATGGAATGCACCTACATACCACACTTTAGTTGTCCATTCACTTATCAATGGACATTTGGGTTATTCTGAGTTTGGGGCTATCACTTCTCTTTGTTATATACATAGGAGTAGAATTATATGATCATTTCATTCAATATTTTAAGAAATTGTTATACTCTTTTCCAAAATCGTTATACCCTTTAACATGCTAACAGAAATGTATGACAGTTCATTTGTTAATCTTAGAAATTCTAATGGACATATAGAAGTATCTCATTAAAGTCATTTGTATTTCTGTAATGACTAACATTGCTCATGTTTTCAATGCACTTTTATGTTATCAATATTTTCTTTGGTAAAGTAGTTGCTTGAGCATGTTGTCCATTCTTTTAAAAAATTAAGCTGTTTTCTTCTTATTTAACTACAACTATTCTTTATATATTCTGGATATAAATCTTTTATCAGATATTTGATTTGCAAATATTTTCTCATAGATTATAGATTATCTGTTCATTTTTCCAATATTGTATGTGAAAAAATAGAAGTTATTAATTTTGATGATGTTCAATTTATCAGTTTTTTATTGTATGGATCATTCTTTTGGTTTTATATCTAGAAAATCTTTGACTAACTCAAGTCAAATGTGTTATCCTATTTTCTTCTAGACATGCTATAGCCTTATGTTCTGCATTTAGTTTTATCATCCATTTCAAGTGCATTTTGGGGAATAGCAGAATATGCAGATCAGAATGTTTTTTTAAATAAAAATATTCAATTTTTCCAGAGAATTTATTGAAAATACATCTTTTCTACATTTCTTTTTTGTTGTTGGTGGTGGTACCAGGGATCAAACTTGGGACCTAGCAGTTGCAAGGCAGGCGGCAGAACCACTGAGCTAAATCCCTGACCCTGCCTGTCCATCTTTATTTTAAAACACACTACTTTTTTGAATTTTTGGCTAATTTTGCATTCTCAGGATAAATCTCACTTAAATATGATGTATTTTTATTTTGTGTTTTAAAAGTCAATTTGCCAAAGTTTTGGTTAGGTTATTGTATCTAGTTCTATGAGTAGTATTATTCTAGAGTTTTTCTTGTTAGGTTTTTAACTATACGTTCAGTGTTTTGTAACTATTTCTTTGTTAGGGTAAACCAAGGCATGACCGAGATCACTGGAACAGGCAAAAAGTGAAGCAACAAATGAGATTTCACTTCCAGCCTGAGTGCAGGCTAGTCAAGGGCAACAAGACCTTTGATCACAGGGGCTTGGGCAAGGGAAACTTTGCAAGGGAGTTTGGGTAGGGGAGGGGTAGTGCCAGGAAGAGTGGAAAAGTTTTGTCTTGGAGTGGAGGAAGTCTTTTATTTTGAGGCGGAAGAAGTCTGGTGATCTCCAGGTGTATCTGGACCCGCAAGTTTGGTTCTGTGAGGTGGGCTGCTTATCTCGAACCTAAGCCTTGGGTTCCTGTTATCTTTTGTGCCTTGCAGGATGAGTAATGGAATTGCCTGGAAAGTTTTTTCTCTTCTGCCTGGGCGGGGGTCTGACATTCTATGAGTAGTATTGGTCTATAGATTTCCTTATTAAGTGTTTACAAATTTAGATCATCTATTAATCTCTTGATTGAGCTGTTTGTTTCTATCATTCAAATAATTTTGTCAATTTCATCTACAATGTTGAATTTACGGTCATAAAACTGTTCCAAATATTCCCTTATATTCCTTTAAATATATATGCAATCACTAATCCTTTTACCTCTTTCATTCCTGACATTGGTGATGGGCGTGCTTTCTTTTTAGTAGTAAGTTTAGCAGATTGTTCTCAATTTTATTGATCTTTTGGGAAGAACCAGGTTTTGCTTTTATTGATTCTTTTGTTACCATTTTTTTTTCTTTTTCATTTCACTAATTTCTTCTCTGAATTTTTCATGGTTTGTTTTTCCTGCTTATTCTGGGTTTAATTTGGTTTATTTTTTCTACCTTTTTAAAATAGAAAATGATGCTAATGAGATGAGATCTGTCTTGTTTGCTAATGTGGTCTTTTAGATATTAATTTGGCACTGTGGCAAAACATTTCCAAGATTTTTTACTCTCCTTGTGGTAACAGGCATGATTTTCTGTGCAATCATCAGGTGTTATTTTATGTAGTCCTTGTTTGTGGTTATTTCTCAGTATTGTCTTCACCTGTGTGTCTTAAATACCACTCACCTAAGTGCCCTAAGGGAGTACTCTAAAGATGTGAGGAAGTCTGAGCAACTCTTGCCTTCCAGGTATTCATCTTGTGACCTGTAGATGCCTTATCTCTGAACTTTCAATTCTATTTCCTTAACACTTGGTTTCTTTCATACTCTGCCTGCGTTATTCCTCTTTGGACCATGTAACAGAATCTCTCCTCAGATTGTAATCTGGAAGAATTGGAGGACTCACTTATTTCCTTTTCTTCAGGGATCATTGTTTTTGTTTGTGATGTCCAGTATCTTCAAAATAGTTATTATATATTAACTATTTTCATATGTTTTTACTTGTTTCAGGTGGGGAAATGAATCCCTTCTCTGCTAAAGAATTCATCCTAATTAAGCATTTTTTGGTGGAAATACTAGGTCTATCCAATTAACAAAATTGTATGTTTCATTATAGTATTGTAAATTAGAAGAGCAATGTAGTACACCAGTCTCTAGAAGTAATTCATCTTGCATACCTAGAACTCTGTCTATACCAATTGAACAGTAATTCCCCATTTCTCCTTGCCGGAAAACTACAATTCTACTTTCTGCTTCAGTGAATTTAACATACAGAAGTTTAATAAAAGTAGAATAATGCAGTATTGTTATTCTATAATTTTAAAAAATAGTGCTTGTAAAACTCACTGTTTTGTACTATTATCCAAAATACACTGGAAAATGAAGAAGAAAAACAATAAAAATCCTGTAATCTAACCTTCGAAAATAATTGCCAAAAGTTTTATTTTAGTATTATTTTAGCTAGGTGTAAACATCACTTTGTAAAAATAAAAAGTAAGCATTTTCTTCATATCATATTTAACTCTCTTTATGACTTGATTTCTAGAGTACTTTTACATGATTCAAAAATTTCCTTCAGTATGCCTTTTAATGGTTTAAGGTAGCCCATTTTATGGACATGCCAATAAATTATATTCTGTAATTATACTTTATTATGGGTCATAATTTATTGAGCCAATCATTTATTGTGTAGCACTTACGTTGTATCTAGTTTTTCACTTTCATAAATAGTGGTCTGTGATCTTTCTGACAGATAAATAAGTTTTTCTATTTATCAGATTTCCTTAAGAAAAATTCTACTGGAATCACTGATTCAAGGGATATAAATGTTCACATCTTTGAATATTTATGGCAAAATATCATGCAAATGGAGATAAGCAGTACACTAAACTGCCTTTTTTTCCTACACTCAAGCTATCCTATGTGATTTTTTTAAAAACCACTTTTACAAATGTTATTTTGATTTTACCCTTAATTGATATTCCTGACCTTTGTGTTAAGGAAATTCTTCCTCTTCTTCCACATGGCACACCATTTAATTCTTTTATATACCTTCATGCCACAGTCAATTCAACAAGATATTTTGGCACTGTTAACTTTCTTCACCCTTCACCAAATTTTAGATTGAAGTACTATAACTTGCTAATTCTTTCTCTTGCTCCACCCCCATCCTTCCCTCTTTCTTCTGTTTGGACTCTGCCTTTTTCCCTAAACTATTAATTCTCTTTATTCTTAATTTAAATATTGGGTTCACTACCTCCATCCTCTTTTTATTATAGATATTCTTTATGGAAAAACACAATATATTGCTACCTTCTCAATTGCCTTTAATTTATTTGGAGTTTCAAAAATTGATTCATAAATACAAATGCAATTCAGAATGCAAACTGAAAAAAATTGCTTTATCAAAGTGAAGAAGATAGAGTTATTGCAGATATTCATCTTGTCTTTGGGCTCAAATGCCCTGGAACTGGTTCTAAGATATTAAGTACTTCTACAGCATCACACAGATGTATAAGAGCACAAACAAAATTAAAGAGGATTATATATATATATATATGGTATAAAATATAATATAAATTATATATAATATTATATAACATATAATCTTTACATGAATACACTTACATGTATATAAAATCATTCTCAAAATATAATTTTAATAGTAACCAAAACAAAAATACAAATAGCATATCAATGTGAATTAGTACTTGCTCAAATTTTATTTTTTACATGCATCAAAATGCATTATAGACATTAACTTTGTTTACAGATATGCTGCTGTTTTTGTTGGATATCCGTTCTTGCTCCCTTCTTTACCCATGTAATTTATTGGATGCTATTGAAGGGATTCCATGATAAACATGACCCACTTCTTTACATTGCCCCCTGAAGTTTATTGATGCTGGTACCAGTGGTTCTTCCATCATCCAAATTTGCCTCCGCTCCTTACCTTGGCATCATCTAACATCCCTTCTTCAAAGAAATCAATTCTACCCTCATATCAACATTAAATCCAGAGCCAAGGTTATGTATCTAGAGTTTATTTCTTATTAAGTTTTTGATTTAAATTCGATTTTGTAGGTTAGTATTATGTTGCAAGGTGTAATACAACTATACGATGAATGTTTAAATTTTTTAAAATTACAGTAAAAATATATTGACAGTAATCTCCCTCTAAATAACTCCTTTGCTTTCCTTTTGCTTCCTTGCTCATTATTCTTGCCACTTTTGGAGGCAATTCTGGAAACCCTCTTTCATGAATGTCTTTCTGAGAAATGATCAAAAATACTGTGAATGCTGCTGCTGAGTGCCATCCAATGGAAAGCAGGCTTATAATAGCAGGTGATGTCTTCATCCACCTTAGTCACTGGATCTGGCATCATTCTAACTTCTGGCTTTTCCCCAAAGCCAAAATGACCATAAAAGGTAAACATTTTGAATCCATTCAGGACATTGAGGCAGTCATGGCAGTGTAACTAAAAACACTCACAAAAGAGGACTTCAAGAAATGATTCAGAATGTGATGAGAAAAATGAAGTAAGAGTATTCAAAGTGAGGGGGAGTATTTTTGAGGAGGATTAATGGCACTATGTCTTCATTGTAATAAAGTCTTTAAACATTCAGCATATTGTTTGGTTGCACCTTGTATATCATTTTTTGAATAGTCAGACAATTTAGACAAACTACTGGCAAAATAAATAATACATTATTTCAGGCTTGGCTGTCCAATCATTAATATATTGCCTGACTCCAATAGTATTTATAACCATCCCTATGTAGAGTTTTTAAAATATCAATTAAGTTTCTTTAAAAAAACCCTTTAGAATGTTGAAAGATACTCTTCAAAAATATGAAAATATAATTATAACCAAGTTTTAAACAATAGAATTATGTAATAACAATTCTCACAAAGCTTTAGAATATTACCTTACTTTTCCTATGAATTCATTCACAAATGTTTGTTAAATCTCAAGGTCAAATCAAACATATTCCATTGAATTCTGGTTGGAGGGGCTGGACCTCTCTGTAGTGCTGTTGTGCCCTAGCTATTTCCTTAAAATCAGCAGATGTCCCTGTGACTACTGAAATGTACCAGCTTCCATCTTTATTTAATCTGTGCCACAATAGGGAAGAATAGCAGAGGTGGCTGGACTTCTTTAATCCTTGTACTAGTATATGGGTATGTGAAGTTCTACCTAGGTCCAGATTCTGTCCATATTTCTGTACAGAGAAAACATCCTCTGGCCTGTCTTCCTCAGTACACCTGCACTGGTTCTTAAGTCATGATATTTCAGGAAAAAGAATCAAAAACATTCTTTAAAAAAATTCCTTGTGTGCGCTGAACTCTTCTTTTCTCAGGACCCCCTCAACTTTGTCAATTCTTGAATTTAGCAAATGATTGAGTACAGAAACTAGCTGGATTTGTTTGATAGTTTACCTGGTTGTGGGGTTCTCTACCTTGTTTAAATAGTAGAGCACTTGAGAAATAGGCTTATCTTATAGAATCCCTGATTCCTGACATATATGACATATACCTATATATGTAATACATACCTATGTTATATGAGCTACATTTATAATTTTATTCTAATTTCAAAAGATAGATACAGGCAAATACTAAAAAAGGAAATGTATTTAAATTATAGGATTAAAATAAAATCGAGTCCATTTTATTCATTAAAATATTTTGTTCTGAAAAATTAGTCTATGATTAAACAGACTGACTCCATTTTTGATATGTTTCTGGTAAGGGTTTTAAGACTCACCACACACTGCTGGGTATGTTGATAAGAAAGCCTGTTACTCCTTCTTTTGGAGTCTTCTGGGAAGTTTGAACTCTGAACGGTCATTTAGCTCCAATCATTAAGCACCGCACAACCCAAAGAAGTCTCTTTCCTCTCTCAAGATAGTTTTGGTCCTATTTGGGTTGTTTATCTCACTCTTTCCAAAAAGATTTCACCAGTGTAGACGTTTAAACTACCAAATAATTTTAGAGAGAATAAAAAGATGGGAAAGAAACAGCAACTAAAAATTATAAAGTACTTACTTCAAGTTCTATCTGAATTCATAGGTAATTCTTCAAAGTATTGTCATTAGGTGATGAAGAATTGTTGATAGAAGAAAAATACACAATTGCAATTTTTACATTTTTTTAATTCATAAATTTTATTGGTACACTTTAGGTATACAATATGCTGATATTCATTATTAGGATCTTGTACCTTTACATGATATATCTTGGTTCTTATTTTTCCCCCATCCCCCTGACCTCACTTCAGCCCCTCCACCCTTCCCTATTTACAAAGACTTTGTTTCCGTTTTTTCCTTTCCTCATATTTTTTCCTTTCCTCATATTTACTCCTTTCCCTTCTTTCCTTTCCCCTTCCCCTTTGGATCTTTTCTTCCTATTTCACATTTTTAATAGAAAAAATGAGTAAGTATTTGTTGTGGACTAACATGCAAGATACTATACTAAGTACTTAGCTCAGTTTGTACTCACAACAGCTCTATTGGTTATGGATTATTATTGTTCCCATTTTAGGAATGAATATGAGCCTTAGAAAGGCCTAGAACCTTGCCCTGAACCTGAATATAATGAAACCTTGATTTAAAACCCCCAGGCAATCTGATTTGAGAGACTATACCTCCAATTATTAAGCTTTACAATAGATGTACAGCCTCTACTGTTAGTTTTCTCTAAGAAATTCTTTATTCAGTGAAAAGATAAAAAGGGAGTGATGTGCTGTTGCTAGATTCAGGCTTAAAAAATATTTTTGACATTGAAAGAATTTTAACAATAAAAGAATTTGCTGTATTTTTAATATGTCTTAGGAAAAGCAATAAAATCTGAACACAGTAAGAAAATCCAGTATATGTATTTTGCTTTGTTTGAAGAATAATGACTTTTTTCTTATTGTAAAATGTATAATAATTAAAAATTTATTATCACCTGTTATGATAAAATGTAAATCAAATCATAAATAGTATTTTTCTTATACTGCTTTGTTCTTTACTTTTGAAAGATACTAGTTCCTGATCTATAAACAAAAGTGGGCTACCTTATGCAACGATTTCCAAGAAATTATCACATCACATTTTATGTTTTGAAAATTAGCTATGTGAGAGCTACCTGTATTCTGTAAAGGATTTTTTCAGAGAAAATGAGCTGCCATTAAAGCACTTATTTTCAACTAATATAAGAATGTATTTATCTACAATGAAAGACAGAGATTTTTTGTAACTAGATCCCAGTTAATAAGAGAATAACTATAATATTATAGGCTAGTAAAGAATTATGTGTATATGTGAATTTTTTATGTGGAGGTAATTAAAAAGTATGTACATTTTTCACCAAACTAAATTTTGTGGAACTCCATTCTTTTTTTTTTTTTTTTTTTGGTACCAGAGATCGAACTCAGGACCTTGCGCTTGTGAGGCAGGCGCTGGAACCACTGAGCTAAATCCCCGGCCTTCGAACTCCATTCTTTATAAAAAATTTTAAGAGGATTTTTATGAATATGAACTGTTAAATTTTTTTTTCTGTTGACAGCAATAAAACATAAGGTCAACAAAATTACAACGTAATACAAAAGATATGAGAACTACTTTTACAAATTTAGAAAGGAATTAAGTAAGGGTTAGGAAACAGGCCTCTAAAATCATGGATGGGTCAACCTAAGCCAGTCTACTTACCATTTCTGTGGTAGAAAAATTGCAGAAAGCTAAATGAAATGAAGGCTGCATCATTGAAACAAATGAAAGGAAAATGCATTTTTTACATAGAAAATTCTGTAAATAACCTATGAGACTTTATGTGATTATAAATTATGACAGTAAATTGCTGAAAATGATTCAAAATAAGACATGGAAAATAGTATCTGAGTAGTTCCTGAATTAAAAGAAAGATAATATATAATAAGCTGACCAGTGGAGGTCAGGAATGAGATTTCTTATCTTCTTTTTTTACATGTTATAATATTATGTAATTAGAGGTCCCACCTTTTTTGTAGCTCAGACTATTATGGAGATGAAACACTGTACTAAAAGGATTTGTCAATTTTTTGTGAGGGTATACATCAAAGAAACCATTAGCTTTAAGAAAATTACGAAGAGGAAAGAATTTTCAATCCAGCAGGATAAAGCAGAAAATACATTTATTGTTTTGCTCTAATGAGCAGCAAGGATGAGAATCTTAGATATAAGAAGAATCATACATTACTGAAGCTTCAAAGGTGACTGTCTTCTTGCTGGATATCAGAGCAGCTACATGTAATTAAAAGCCTACATTTAAATAAGTGTTTCTTTTCTGCCCCAAACAGTTCTTTAGATCTTTTTTTTTTCGGTCAAGGAATGCGTAGTTATTTAAAAAATGACAAGTTGTACCATTGGGTCCCTGTGTTTATCTGCCACTTTTAATGTTTGTACTTAATTTATTTACTCTGTGTGTGTGTGTGTGTGTGTGTGTGTGGGTGGGTGTGTGTAACCTCCTATTTATCAGACTTTATGCTGTGTCCTAGGAGTACCGCAGTTAGCAAGATGTACTTTGTCCTTACCTTCAGAAACATAGAGAGAGAAAAGGGAACCAAAATGTTATGGGATAGGGTATTAGTAAGACAGAGGCCCCTTAGTCTTAGGAGGCTTCTTAGAAGTTGCTAACTTCAGAAGAACTCTGACCAGATGACAATTATTGAGCGAAGCTGTAGAGGCAAGCACAAACATAGAATGGACTGGAAATTGAGAGAGTTTTGTATTTACAGTGCAGGCTATGAGGTGCCCCGGTAGAGATGAACTGAGTGGACAGCTGTGGCCACATCATTTGGAGCTTTGGAAGGGCTTAAGACTTCATCATAAAGGCAGAATTTATGCAGCATAAATGTATTTATTTAATATTACACTAGGAAAGAGTAAGACAATTCTATTGGAAATAATTACATTAAACAGAGGGAAAGCCAGTCAAAATAAAGAAAATCTGAAACACAGTAAGTGTCCAAGGACGTGTGTGAGAGAGACCATGAACTCCAATTATAAAATGAAAGCAAAGGAAGAAATCTTACATATTTGTAAATGTAATCACATAACTCTTGGATAAAATAAGAAATTATAAAGAAAACTAGAAAACAACTGAATACAAGTAAAAATACTGTATATCATACTATTTGGTTAAAAATTATACTTAGGGGATAGTTTTCAGCCTTAAATGCTTAGAAAATGAAAGCTGAAAATTTGAGTAGATTTGAAAACAAATCCAAAGAAATAGGTAAGGGGTTATGATAGATAAATGGTATTAAAGTTAATAAAATAACAGTTACAATAAAGATCTTTGAAAAAAGGAAACATATGACCTCATCTCATAAAATGTTCAAGGAAAATCTCAGAGTAGCCAAAAAGCAATATTATGAAGGAAAATGTAATTACACATAACATGCCCCTGAATACTTTGAAAAAATTCATGATAATGTTATTTACTCAAGTAAAATTACCCCTTTAAAATATATTAACAAAGAAAGATGGTTCAAGTGAAAATTAAAATTCCAAGTAGATTTGTATTCCCCAAAGACACCGATTAATAGTGAAATATTTTTCCAGAGTAAAAATACCATGCCAAGATAGATAGGTTTTTCTCTCAAAACATTAAAAACATGAAATAGGATTGATGTTTCATTTTATAAAGGCATAGAAATTAAATTAGTGTTATATTTATACATACTCATATTATGTAAATACAGTACTCCAAAAGCAGAATAAAAAACCAAATAGGAGGCTGACAGGTCAATGGGAAATTATTGTCTGACACAGGTTATAGGTGATACAAAGTAGAAAAAAGGCTTGCAAAATCTTCAAGCCATTAGGGAGAAAATGATAAATTTGTAATCCTAATTGTTTTTTTATCATATCTATAATATAACATGAAAGATAACCTATATGACAATATCACAATGTGAAGATATCACAAATGGGATGAAAATACTTGTAATTTATATAAAATGTCAAAAGACTGATGCATAGATTGCATAAAGAATCCTTGCAACTCAACATGAAAATGACGTGTCCCAGGGGAGAAATGGACCATGAATATGAAAGGACAGCTCACAGGAAAGGAACAACAACAATCAATAAACATACCAAAATGCATACCTACACTAATGGGATAATGCACATTAAAATAAGTATGTACCATTTTCACATCCACCACATTGTCAAAATTTTTTTAAAAACTCAACATTTAAAATAAGTTTTTAAAAACGGGCAATGAGGTGGCTCATACCCAGAGGGCTTGAGTATAAAGAAATTTGGTGTTATCAAATTGAATATTCATGTACCCTTTAATTCAATCATTCACTTAGAGCATCTTCATAGAGAAATTCTTCCAAATATGTACAAGGAGGAGAATAATCTATCCCTCTGGCAAAATGGAGTTGAACATATGAAACTTGGCTCAATCATAAAATTGAACAACATAAAGCAGGTGAAAGAATGAAATGCTTATGTAATTAATATGGTAGACACAAGCTATAGAATGAACTAGCTACAGCGGGCATATTTATGTTGTTTATGGATAAATGTGCATATAGCAAAATTACCAAAATATGCATCGAAACCTTATAGAATGACTACAGATCAACGATTATGTGTGAGCACAATTTGAGAGGGAAAGTGTGATGGAGGGAGTCTTAAACTGTAGTTTTATTTATGGTTAAAGATATGAAGGAAATATAAAATATTAAAATCTGCATAACCGGGTATTGAGAACTTGTTTGGGTGCTTGGAATATTTCATAGTGCTTTTAAAAATAATGAATTTATATATAGCCTACACCAAAAAGAGTAGCCATAATTTTTTTAGTTTTTAAGTAATGAAAAGAGGTCATGCGTTTTTGTTTTCAGGCTTCCAAAGCTCCTCTCTCTTCATAAGTTTGTGGTCATTGTAATGAGTCAGAATAAGTTACTAGGTTTTAATAGTCATTCTTAAATATATTTCATTATTTATTCTATACAGTGCCCAGCACAAGTGCCTATACAAATTGATAGTACATAAATATTTTACATAGATTTTGGTGGTTCTTGTTGCAAAACTCATAGATGGGTAACAGAATTGTAAATTTATATTTCTTGGCAATGTGGAAGTTGACTGCAGATAACCTTTTCTCAAATAACAAGTTACAAAGTCTGAGTTAGAAACTTTTCAAATTCCTACTGAACATGAGCTGAGTGAACTGACTGGATGAATGAGAAGGCTTGAGTGCCATGCTGGTAGCCCAGAATACAGATTATTTTACAAAGGACCCTGGAATTCTTGTGCTGGTGTTTATTTAGGAAACCTCTGAACATGTTTCCCTAGGCCCAATTTTCTTATATACACAGGGATTAAAAGGTAAAAACAAGTTATTATTTCCCCTTATTTTATGCAAACTATCTATATTTTGACTATTTTCATTCCATGTCTTTCCAAAAAATCAATACCAATTTCAGTGTTACAGTTTCAAAAGAGAACTAAGAAACTCACAGCTCAATTATTCCTTTCACCCACCTCCCTAGTACATTTCTTGAATGACAGTCACCTCAAAGATCTTTTGATCTCTTTTGAATGTTAACATTTCTCCTGTTTTTAAGTGTTTATAAACTGTATATGAATCTAGTTTCCACAGTGGAATTTTCCATGATTTAAAGATTTGAAAAGGTTTTCAAAATAACTAGTTTTCAACAAGGCAACAAATATAGGCAATTCATTAGAGAAACTGATTATAACAGTGAATGCAATATACTTTGGGAATAGCAGCTTATTTGTTAATTTACCCAAATAACATATCTGTGGATCAAAGATTTATTAAAGAAATGGCTGAGATTTAGGTTTTCTTGAAAACATAATTTTCTGTATATTAGGAGAGCATTTTGTAAGATAGCACAAGTGACAAGAGTTAGGTGGCAAGTATAAATACCATACTGCCAATGAAAATCAATCAAAAGAGAACATAATATTTGAAAAAACTTGATGATAACAAAGATGCAACTACAGAAACTGCCCTGTGATAATGAAGTGAACAGATTATCAGGCACAATATAATGAATGCCTTGTTTCCAATCTGCTTTTATAAACAAACAATGAAGGATCCATCATCTAAAATTAGCAAAAACATCAGAATGCAATAATGATTTAATTAAAATAGGCAGAGCATATAAATGCAACAAAGATAAGTGATGAACCTAAAAAATGCTAGCAAAGTATTTTGAAATAAAAATCTTGAAGCAGAATTCATATATAAATTTAATACTACTTCTCAGGCTAATAAATTGGAATCATGGTGTTGTTTCATTCATTATAATTACAGATTTCACATTTAAGTTTGAATGAAAATGATGATTTTATTTATAAGAATAATTTAAACTTGGTACAAACATCCCTCATACTATATTTTTGGAGAGGCTTTGCCATAATGTATATGAATTATTCATAAAAAGTATTCATTGATTTGGTCTTTTAATATTGTCATAGTATAGCCAACCTATAGAGATTTGTTTTGGGAAAATAATATTATGAAATCAGTATTAGTTTACATACAGATAGAATAAAATTGATTGTTGGTGCATAACTTCAGAACTCTAAATATGAATTTTAATGTGCAACTATTTTCATATCATTTTGGGGGATATTTGCAATTACTTTTTTTTGAATCTCATTTACTTTTGGGAAAATATAGACTTTGGCTCTAGAATATTAAATATGATTCAAATTTTCATATTTAATGAAATTTTAAAAATTATAAGAATCATAAAACTACTTTAAACATCTTTATTCTGGTAGAAATATTATCAAGGGTTTGAAGTAGACTTGTTCAAGTTGTTGCAAGTTCCCAACATCCAATTATAAAATATTTATAAAATGTACCTGTGATGCTTTTCATAACAATTTAGCAAAAGAGTAAAATAAAACAATCTTCTATATTAATCAAGTTTCATTCTCATTGGAACTTATTTTATTATTGCTGAAATGTGAAGCTGTGAAGAACTTTGTGAGGGGAATGCTTCATTGATTATGCCCAAAGCAGGATGTAAACAATGCAGGCTGTCCAGAGTTACTCCTACAATTTCCTTGTTTTAAGTGGGTCTGACCAAAGCATATGAGATAACACACAGCTGAGGTCAGAGTGACTCTTACCCAAATTCTGTTCCCAGTCCAACACAAGATTGCTTTGTTTCTTCTTTTAAAGCCTTGCTTTCATCAGCAACATATCCATAGCAACCACACCTAGCCCCCTCACCCCAACATAACAATGATTATTTCACCAATAAATATCAATGGTTCTAGATGCTCAGAGCCTTTGCTTGCTCAAGCACTGGTCATCCCAGTTTTCCTATCTTTCTCTTTAACATCATCTCTAAATCTTTCTTCTCCTCATGTGTCATATCACCTAACAGGACATCAGAATTTGCTGTAGGGGTCTGGTAACCTTGAATATGAGATTCTAAATAAAATTGTAAATTTGATTCAGTTTAAATTTGTTACATACAAAGAAAGGGTAATTTTGAATAAAGACTATATCAGGCATTTTTAGAAGGTCCATCATTATCCTAAGCATTTAAACATTCATATACAAATGTACATTGGCTGGCTTTTTGCCATTGGAACACAATTCTTGACACCTATGACTTAGAGGAGACATTCAACTTTAGCTTATGGTTTCAGAGGCTTTCAGTCAGTGGTTGGCTGACTCCCTGAGAGAATCGGAATGGTAGAAGGGCAAGGCAGAGAAAAGCTGCTCAACTCGTGGCCTCTGGGAAGCAGAGAGTAGGGGGAGAATGTGAAAGGAGTGGGCCAGGTACCAAGTATAAGCTCCAAGGTCTCATTCCTATGACCCACACAGACACACCCAGAAGCATGCTTCACTGATCCCCTAGACAGCTCTTAAGCTAATCAAATTGGCACAATTAAGCTTAACTACCACGGCAGGTTTTTATCCTTATACCTGTAGTGATTGTTTCTCTTTTGTTTTGGTAAAAATTGATGTTTTAAATCTATAAATAGGGGGAAATGAGAAGCACCTTTGCTTACAGTGATCACTAGTACCCTTGCAGTTAGTCTCAGGGAACTGCTCATCCTTAACAGAAAGGACTTCTCCTCTGTTTGAAGTCAAGGCTTGCTCTTTGCAGATATTCAGCATATGAGAAGAATGAGATCTGATCTGAGAACTAGAAGATAAATGAAAATCTAAAAGGAATAGCTTTTATTAAGTTGCTACACATGAAAGAAGATAGAGCATCTAGGCTTTGAAGAAATTACATTTCAAAAGGGGTGGAGAAATTCATAGATAAGAAGACTCAAAGTAGTACAGTTTGCATAGAGTATTGGGTTCAGAAAGTCACTTTCCACTTTCCATTCAGAGAGTGCTGTTTCCCATTTCACTTACTCTCCTGTGAGCCTCATGATGCTCTTCTGTGAACCAAGGATCCTCCTACATGGATTGTCAGATTACATCTGTCCCTTCAACTCCACTAGAACACTCAACATTGGGTTTTGTCCTAATTATGTATCTTGGTTTATGCTGTAATTTTTTATATGCTTCATTATCTGTCTATTCTTTCCTCCAATCATTGGACTATATTTTGTTTACATTTTATTTTGTGTATTGATTTGGAGGCCAGGTTTTTTTTATTCATTAATTTTATTGGTACATTTTAGGTATACAATATGATAACATCCATCAATGGGAATTTGTACCTTTACATGATATATCTTGGTTCTTATTTTTTTCCCCATTCCCCTGTCCTCCCTCCAACCCCTCCACCTCTCCCTATTTACAGAGACTTTGTTTCTGTTTTTTCCTTTTCTCATATTTTTTCTTTTCCCTTCTTCCCTTTCCCCAACCCCTTCCAGACATTTTTAAATTTTAATATTTTTTTTCAAATGTAACAAACGTGTAATGTAATAACCTTTTAGTGATGCTTCATTATTAAGTTCAATGAAAAAAGGGACTCCTGACTTTTATTTGTTATTTTACTTTTTGGGTACTGGGGATTGAATTCAGGACATAGCGCTTGTGCGGCAGGCCCTGAAATCATTGAGTTAAATCCCCGGTCCCTGACTTTTATTTTTTAAATGTTCTTTGTTTTCTTCATCAGATTTTCAAGTTTTCCTAATAAAATCTCAGCTTAGCTCTGTTTTTTATACATATTTCTTTTAATCATAGTGTCTTGCATTTTATTTATAATATGTTTCATATGACGATAATAATCAAAGTTTTAGCTTTCCTTCCTTCTGAGTTTTTGCTTAGTTGGCTTAAATTTCTCTTTCTACTCCAAATGGCAAGAATTTCATTGATTTAGTACAAATACATTCCTTTTGCTTAATTTCACCAAAGAATAAAATCTCTGTAAAGCATCCTGTGCTGTTATACTTTCTATGATACATTTGTAGACATCTCCAATATCTTCTGGCCTTTTGTACGACATCAGAAGAATCTGAGATCAACCATATTTTTGACTTTTTATAACCAGTTTGGTTTGCCTCCATGTGTTTTTGAGAGTTTTAAAACATCTATTTATAATTTAAAATTTTAGTTAGATTATGTAAATTACATCCTCTCAGTTTTGGCTGGAAAATAACTCTTTTAACCCAAGACCATCCCCCATATTTTAATTTAAAAAATATAAAATTTAAAAACTGAAAAGAATAAGACTACAAACACCTATATGTCTTTTACATAAATTATATGTTGTTACTATGTTGCCACATTTGCTTTCCCCCTTTCTTTCTCTTTCTCTCTCTATGTGTGCGTGTGTGTGTGTTTAGTCAGCTTTCCCATTGCTGAACAAAATACCCAATACTCACAATTTAAATGAGAAGAAGTTTATTTTGGCTCACAGTTTTAGAGGATTCAGTGCATGAAAAAGAGCATCGCAGAAGGGTATGGAAGAAGGAAATTGCTCATGTCATTGTTGCCAAGAAGAGAAAGAACAGGAGGAGCTAGGGACAAGAATACAGCCTTTCAGGTCACAGACACCCATCTTCAAGCAGGCCCCACCTCCTAATGTTATAGTCAGCAGCTCAACTCATCAATGGATGAATCCACTGAGAAATATAGCACCCCCGTGATCCAATCACCTTCCAAACACATGAGATTTGGGGAAGACATTTTAAATTTAAACACACACATACACATACATATATATGTATATATATATGTATGTGTGTGCATACATACATATATATGAGTGGAATTATAGTACAAATACTAGGCTAATTGATCTGTAAATAAATGTACATGTGTATCCATGTGCACACACTTTCTTCTCCATAATAGTGTCAAGAGTAGACACATAATTCACCAATGAGTATTTTAGAAGTATTTTCTGAGAATAATGGCATCTTCTGATATAACTACAATATCATTACATCTAATGAAGGTAGGTTAACTTAATAAAATCTAATATAATATACCTTCCTTTTGTCTTTTATTTCTGTCAACATCTCATCATTTGAGTTTTTTGTGCTTTACCTATTGACTCTAAAAGCTCTTTATATATATCTAGTAATATATTCAGTAATATTTCTTCTCTTTTTCTCCAGTAGATAATTTAATTCTGCTACTGAACTGTCTTTGCATATTATCCAGTTTTCTCATCTCATTTTAGTAATGTTTAGTCTCGTCTGGATCAGCTCTTTTCATTCACTTTTTTTTCCTGTGGTTATATTTATTAGTATCATGTTAAGAATTTCAAATAGTATTATAGACTTCTTATGCCTATAATGATTTGGAAATGTATTTTTTCTCCTGTATTTATGATTCTTTCTGTTTGTGCTATGGGATGAATTATACTTTTGTATTTATCATCACATTTAAAAGGAAATACCTATCTAATTTTCACCCAGCATTGAGATTTTGGGTTGCCCTTGATCTTCACATAGTATCTGCTTATTTAATAATTGACCTTCCTGAAATATCTAGAAAATAGACTGGAATTTACTCTTGCTCCAGTTTTTGAGATCTAGAAATAATTTTTCTGCCATGTTTCTGCTGTATTTACTTGGCAATTAGGTAATTTACTGCCTAGTTCTCTGAAACTGAGACTTTGAGTAATTCATGAAAAACTAAAATTAATACTGCAGAACTTTGCTTAAGGATATTATAACTCCTAGAACTCAGTGATCTCAAATTATAACGTTTATCTGTATGATGTTCCCATTTTCTGCTCTGCTGAGTTTTGGGATCTTAAAAAAGTCTAAAGACTTTGAAAAGAACAATTATTACTATAACCACTTTATTAAAAACAATACAATTCAATAGGGTAGTACTGAAGATAGCTCAGTTAAGCAGAGATTGACAGGCAGTTAGAACTGGACCTGGGTCAAGATAGAGTCAGAATAGCAATCAGGCAAACTAGGCCTGTGGTCAAGGGCTGAGTTGATAGAAACCAGGCCTCAAGATAGAGATACCATGACTAGGCCTGCAAGCCTCCCCAGAGATAAAGGAGAGTTGAAAGCTTTACAAGAACTAGTACCATCTGATCCAATAAGTTGGAGCGATGATGTAACAAATATGTAAAAACAACATTAACAAGTAGATAAAGGGCCAGAACATTGATCCTTACTCCTACCACCTCCAGAATGCCTTTGTTCTCCTTACAACTGTGCCTTGTCTGTTGTTGTTGTTGTTGTTGTTCCATCAATATCAGTTAAGTGACTACTTGTAATTGGTTGATTATAGGTTGATTATAGTTTGGCCCAAGGTAACCTGTGATGACAATTTTCTGTGGGGGTTTAGCTCAGTGGTTCTGCCACCTGCCTCTCAAGTGCAAGGTCCCAAGTTCGATCCCCAGTACCAAAAAAAAACCAAACAAAAAACCAGCAAAAATACCCACCTCCTGCATTTCAGGAGGTTTCTCTTAAATAAGACTTTCCTACTCTTCACCTCATTTGTCCTCAAATACATTCTTCAGTGTTATGAGACACAAACTTGGCACATCTATTAGGTTAGGATAGATCTATCTGGGGGATCTCTCAGGTTATTATGTCTCTGTAATAATAGGATACGACAGTGCAACAGTACACAACATGATACAATACAGTATTGAAAAAATTGAAGAACTGGGTTTAGTTCTCTGATTGGTCACCACTGTGATTTCTG
This sequence comes from Heterocephalus glaber, assembly GCF_000247695.1. Next base: position 15,248,738 of record NW_004624748.1, read on the forward strand.
AGTCTTGGTCAAAGAGGCAGAAGAGAGGGAGAAATATTTTCTTTTTTGATTAGGTAATCGTGAGTAAAATTTGTATTGTTTTTCTTAATTGAATATCAATGATTTTGGTAAGTAGATAACTTCAGTGTTCTATTTAGTTGTCTAAAATGTATTTTCTGCATTTTTATGGGTATTCTGGGAAAGAAGGATTAATGTGAATTAGGAGCCAAGAGCCAATGTTATTTTAAATTGAAATTTCAGAGCTCTCATTAGAATTCAATCTATTTGACCATGAAGCTCCAGAAATTTGCATTTCCTAACATTCATTTTTTTCAAAATGATTTTTTTTTTCCTCAGCATCTGTTATCTGGAAAAGTGTTTTTTAAAAATATATTTTGTTTCACAGTAATGTTGTGGTGTAGACATTATTGTTGTTTTTGATATTTGAAATGTTTTAATTTTTCAGAGTAGAAAACGGGTTCCTAAAGAATGTTTTTCCCCCCAAAATTCATAGTTGAAACAGATATATCTAAAGGTAAAATTCATGGTTGCTTTCTTTTAATGATATTACAAAGAGAAAAATAATTATGGGGTATAATATTAATTTTTCTCAAAACACATCAATCACAAATATTTTGAAATCATTATCAAATCAAAAAAATTGGGAAAATGAATCTTACTTATTGTTCAAAGTACACTTAGCTTCAAGGTGTAATCATCTGAAGATATTTGTGGAAAATTATTTAATAGATGAAGATTTCCTTTAGAAGTTTAAATGATTGGATACAAGAATATTATAAACTAGTTTATACAGTTATATGCAAATTGAATCATAGTAAACACAATTATTGCAGAGACATAATAACCTGAGAGATCCCCCGGATAGATCTATCCTAACCTAATAGCCAAGTTTGTGTCTCATAACACTGAAGAATGTATTTGAGGACAAATGAGGTGAAGAGTAGGAAAGTCTTATTTAAGAGAAACCTCCTGAAATGCAGGAGGTGGGTATTTTTGCTGGTTTTTTGTTTGGTTTTTTTTTGGTACTGGGGATCGAATTATTGTTTCTTTCTAGGCATGCACATTTTCTCAGTTCTTTCAACTATTTCTTTCTGAGGAAATTATGACTATAAAACTATATAAATTCATAAAAATATGCTCTCTAAAGCAACTCACTAATAAAAATCTATGTAGGTTCTCCAAGTATAAAGTTAAAACAAATTATACTTAAACCAAATCATGGATATGCAGTGGAAATGGTGTGGTCTTTTCAATAAAAGATAATTAATTGAATATCTGTGTATCTACATGGATAAATAAGACACAATAAATGTGTCTTGCTTTTTATCTCACATCACACATATACATACTGAAAGAGAGAAACAGAGACAGAAGACAGAGACAGAGACAAAGACACACACACAGAAAGAGACAGAGACAAAGACAGAGAAAGAGTGTGTGTATAAATATAAATGCAAAAGATAGAACTATAAATGTTTTAGGAGAAAATCTAGTAGAACATCTTCCTCAGCTTGGAGTAGGCAAGATTGTTTAACATGAAACAAGTGTCTAACCATAAAGTAAATAATTTGATGAGTTAGAATGTTAAAAGTGAGAACTTTATGTTTAATAGAAGACATTTTTATGAAAGGAGAAGACAACCATAAAAAGAAAAAGATATTTATAACACTACAAATTTAAAAAAATTTACCAAGAATACATAAAGGACTCTTACAATCCAATTAGAAAAATATAGATGACCAATGAAAAAACTGACAAAAGAACTAAAAATACATTCTACAAAAGAAGATTGTCAGGTAAATCTCAAAAGGTGCCCAATTTTAGTATTTGGGGAAACAAAACTTAAATCTACAATATAAAATATCTCTTATCAGAAAGATAAAGAGGAAACAAAGAAAAACACTATACTAGCCAGAATGTGGAAGTATACATAGGTATAATAATCAGTTTGGAATATTATTTGGCAGTGCGTGTTAAAGCTGAATTTATACATTTTTTTGACTTGATTCTTAAGTATGTATGTTACACATACTCACATACATAAATATATACATATTCATCAAAGACATATATTAGAATATTTGTAATAGTATGTGAATAATTGACTAAATGTAGAAATTAGCAAAGGCTCATTTGCTGGAGTAAGAATAAATACATTTTAACACAAATAAGTACATAAAGAAATAGGAATGAATGAGCTATATCTATATGCACTATATGGATGAATCTCACAATGTCAAATAAAATAATCCAAAAATAAAAAGATATATATGGCAAGATTCAATTTATAGAAAGTAAGAAACAGAGATGAAGAAGAAAGGAAGAGAGTGAAAGAAAGAAAAAGAAAGAAAGAAAGAGAGAGAGACAAGAAAGACTAATATATGGTGTTAGAATTCAATAAAATAGTTCTGATTTGAGGGTAGGGATGTTAGTGACTGAAAAGGATGAAGATGAACTTCTACATAGTATTTTTTTGAACCTGGCATTGGTTATTTAGTTTTACACTGTTTGGAGAAATCCAGTGAGGAGTACATTTGTAATGTGGTAACTTTTTGTATCTATATTATACTTTAATAAAATGTTCTAACAATTAAAACTTCCATCAATTGGTTGATAGTTAAAATTTTAATTTTGTACAGGAAACCAATAACACAAAATTTTTTGAAGTGCATCTTATGGATTTATGATATTCTGTGATACACTGATGATCAGAAATGTCATATACTCATAGAATCACTGTCATATCAATATACCAAGATAAGCACTGTAAAGCCTATCTATGCTTGAGAATCTTTCTGAGTAGTATTTTGAAACTTAGTTGAAAGTCATTAACAAAAGAAATCATAATGCAAGAATAGAGACACATACTCTGTTCAGTTAAATTTCTCATCATCTGGCTATAACTGTTAGAACATTTAGTTAAAATAGCAAAACTACAATAGTAGCATCCCAGAGCTAGAAATTTGAGTTTTAGCCTTGTTTAAGCATTAGTGTGTGATCATTGGACATTAAAGCATCTTAGGGAAAAATTTTCCTCAATGATTAAATGAAAGGATAAATTTGATGATCATTAATTTCTGTTCAAACTCCAAGATTACATAGTTTCCATGATACCACTAGCTTTTATATAATTTAAATGTATGTCATGCTTGCTTTTCTAAAAGTCTGTATACTTTTTCCCTTGTCCCTTCTGTTACTTTATTGGATCAACCATTTATCATTGCTTAAACAAGAAATTCAGCTAGATTCAAGCTTATTCATTAAATGTTAAATATAGGAAATATAAATAGAACATTACTAATTTGTGACTAATTTAAGCACCTCTAATGATGAGCAATTATCAAAACTAAAAGGGTTTGAGCAATACTTTATAAGCCTGGTTAATTAACAAACTCTTGGCTTGTACTTTAAAAATTGAATACAAAGTAGACATTTATAGATAATCTCAAAATTACCACAATAAGCATATTCATACAAATGTCAACTCAAGCTCCAGATAATGTCAAGAATAAGTGAATTATCTTGACATACACCCAACTTTGAACACTAGTAACAATCAGATCATCAAGAGTTGATCATATATAATCTATTTGAAATTAGAGTATAGAGGTCTAACATTTACACAGAATTAAAAAACACATTTTTTTCCCTTACATCAACTCTCTGAAAATTTTGTTTAGATGATTGTAAAGTTGTTCAAAAAATATCTTACAATTGTCTATTTAGCACACTATGATTTGTACACTTGACTAAATAGCATTGTTAGGTAATTTTAGAAAATAAGCATACAATATAAGGTAAATAGAAAAATGTGATGAAAAAAGATAAGTGGAAATGAAAAAATTTTATTTTTGGGGGGTTACCAAGGATCAAACATGGGACCTTGTGCTTGCGAGGCAGGCAGCAGAACCACTGACCTAAATCCTGGGCCCAAAATAGTATTTGTGTACTTATTTTTTTCTTGGTACTGGGGATCAAACTCAGAACCTTGTGCTTGAGGGGCAGGTGCCATAACCACTGAGCTAAATTCCTGGTGAAAAAATATTTTAAGCCTCTGAACTTCTATGGTTTATGAAGAATTCAGCTGATAAGTAAAAATCTAGCAGAAAATCTTTGACACCAGGTGACATTGAAGAGTTAGAATACATAAGAAAGAGAAGTTAGGTTCCAATGCTCCCAGCCCAGACGTAGGGGCTTCTGGGCCCCTGTTCCACCACTCCCAGTGCAGAGGAGGTGAGCCGCACAGGCACCAAGAGTAGCCCCCCATCAAAATGAGAAGACATGTAAACAAGTCTCAAAACCAGACTTCCAGATCACCTACAGCAACCCCAAAGGGAAACGAGATGGAACACTCTGATACTTAACCACCTGGACTCCCTGAACTGGCAAAAAAAGAGGATCTGGAAAAAATGAAATAAGAAATAATTTCTCAGATAACAGCAGATTGTGCTCATAGTGCAAGACATGATTGATAAATCTAGAGAGGACCTGAGGAATATGATGGAATCCCAACATAGGAAACAAATGGAATCCATAAAACAGATACAAACAGATTTCCAGGGGATTAAACACTCCATTGAAAGCCTACGTAGCAGAATGAGCCAATGTGAGGACAGAATTTCAGATACAGAAGATAAGATTGCAATCAGTGACCAGGAAAAGAAAAATTGCTTCAAATTTGTAAGGGACAATGAGAAATCAATCCAGCAGATGCTAGACAATGCAAAGAATAATAACATAAGACTGATTGGAGTCAACGAAGAAACCAGAGATAGTGCAGATGACATAAAAAAATCTCTTCACAGAAATAATGGCAGAAAACTTCCCAAACAGGGGGAAGGAACTTGACATACAGATAAGTGAGGTGTATAGGAATCCAAGTAGTCTTGATCAAAAAAAATTTACAGATAGGAATGTAATTGTTAAGATTCCAGAAACCCAACAGAAGAACAAAGTTTTACAACCAGTTAGAGAAAAGAAACAAATCACATACAAAGGAAAGCCCATCAGAATCACAGCAAACTTCTCAACGCAAACCCTCAAGGCAAGAAGAGCTTAGGGTGACATATTTCAAGGCCTAAAGGAAAACAGGCTCCAACCCAGACTGAGGTACCCTGCAAAACTGTCTTTCAAAATTGATGGAGAAATAAGATACTTTCATGACAAAGGGCACCTTGGTAAATTCATGAATACCAAACCAGCACTCCAAAAAATTTTAGATAATATCCTAGGAACAGATAATGATGATCACAACACCAGGAAACACAGCAGAATGAATCCATTGGACATGACAAGAAATTAAATGTAAAGGGGGAGAATTCAACAAAAAGAAAAGTTATGACAATGATAAGTCAATAAGTATCAGTTATAACCATCAATGTTAATGGCCTCAATTCACCAATCAAAAAAAATAGACTGGCAGAATGGTTCAAGAAGCAAAATACAACAATATGTTGCATACAGGAAACACACTTAATTCAAAAAGAAACTCATAGACTGAAAGTTAAAGGGTGGAAAACAATACTCTATGAGATGAGAACCCCCCAAAAAGCAGGACTAGCAATCCTCATTGCAGATCAAGTACATTTCAAACCAACACTGATTAAGAGAGATGAAGAAGGACACTACATCCTTGTAAAGGGAA
>NW_004624748.1:15256821-15283142 GCF_000247695.1 Heterocephalus glaber
AGATTAAAACTAGACATATATCTCTCACCATGCACTAAACTAAAATTGAAATCAATTAAGGATCTAAATATTAAAATAGAAATGCTGAATGGCCCGGAACAGAGCTTAGGCAGAACTCTTGAAGACATTGGTGTAGGAAAAGATTTTATGAACAAAACCTCAGTTGCCCGTGAAGTAACACAAACTGTCAATCAAGTGGTATCTCTCCTTATTAAAAAGCTTCTGCACAGCAGGAGAAACTACCAACAGTATGAAGAGACAACCCTCAATGTGGGAAAAAATCTTCATCTGCTGTTCCTCAGAGAAAAGTCTACACTCTAGAATCTATTAAGAACTTAAAAAAATCAGACCTCCAAAATTTAAAGACCCAATCTGAAAATAGGCATCTGAAATGCACAGATATTTCTCTGACAAAGAAGTAAAAATAGCAAATAAACATATGAAAAACTGTTCAACATCACTGGTCATTTGAGAGATGCAAGTGAAAACTATCCTGAGATTCCACCTCACTCCAGAAAGAATGGCTGCTGTCATTAAATCAACCAATAACAATTGTTGGTGGCTCTGTGGGGAAAGAGGAACTCCGCTCCACTGCTGTTGTGAGTATAGAATGGTGCAACCACTGTGGAAATCAGTATGGAGATATCTGAAAGAACTAGGATTTAGAAGTCCCATTTGACTCAGCTATTCCCCTGCTGGGTATCTTCCCCAAAGAATTAAAAGGATCATACCACAGTGATATATGTGCACCCATGTTCCTAGCAGCACAATTTGTAATAGCTAAAACTTGGAAATAGCCCAAATGCCCATCAACTGGAGATTGAATCAAGAAAATGTGTTTTGTTTTGTTTTTTTAAATGGAGTACTACTCAGCCACAAAAAATGAGAAATTACAGACATTTATTGCTAAATGGATGCACTTTGAGGTGATACTCTTAAGTGAAATAAATAGGGCACACATGTGTAAATGCCAAATAATTTCTCTAGTGTGAGAAACTGAAAGTGTAAATAAGGACTAAATGGTACAATAGATAATATGAAATAGGAAGATAAGGGGCAAAGGGGAAGGGGAAATGGGAGGGTTAGGGAAAAGGAAATAAGGGAATAGAATTAATATGAGAAAATAAAAAATAGAAACAAAGTCTTTCTAAGTAGGGAGGGATGGAGGGGTTGAAGGGAGGGCAGGGGAAGGAGGAAAAATAAGAAGCAAGAGAGATTATGTAAAGGTGCAAATTTCCAATGATGAACGTCATTATATTGTATACCATATATCGTACCATTAAAATAAGAAATAAAGAAGTTACACAGGCAGTACTTATATTCATTTCCTAATTAAAAAAAAAAAGTGTACTCTTCTAGAAGAAAATTTATAGAAGCACAATCAATACATATTTTAAAAATTATTAGGCACTGATAAAAGATGAAACAAATAATTTTTAGAGTGTGAAAATCATTATATAAGAAGCTTGTACACAGAATTTATTGGGTTCATTTGCAATAGAAGCTAAAAAATACTGTATGAGATCATGGAACAATAAAAAGGTAAGTTCAACAACCCAGCATCTGCACTCCTCAACCTTGCTAATGAGCTTTCAATTAACATCTCTCTTCTGCTTGGGAAGAGCTGAAAGTCTGGATAGCTTCCACCCTGGCACCCTTATTCTTGGTATAAAAACACAAAGATGTAGATGGTAGAGCAGGAAAGCAGGCTTAGCTCTTCCAAACAAGGGCCTGAAAAGAGTCTTTCTTTTCAAATATAGTAGAGAAAACCTGGTGCAAATGAAGAAAGATTCTTGAAAGCAAAATTATTTAGACCAGCTATTTCAGAAAGAAAGAGTAGAAAGTCTTTTAAGGATTGCACATATAATAATAAATGTTGAAATTTATTTTTCTCAAATCAATTTCTTTATTGATTTTGGCAAAATATTTTTAAATGCCCAAGAATTTGATATTTGTTTTTATTAATTTAATAGCTGAATTTTTCTAGCTTGTGTGTAGTTTTCAAAATAATCCAAGCAATGCATGGATGTCAGTAAATTTACTAAAATTTATTTGAGAACTCAAGTAATTTAAATATGGTAGATATTTGTAATATATTTTCATACAAAGCTATAAAAATACATTATTTTAGTCAATTCATTTGTGCCTATTTAAATACACATGCATTTAGAATAAGTCTCCAACTTTATGATTTACTGTATTTGATTCATCAACACTTCTTTTTAACAGTTCTCTGATGTTTGAGAAATCTTGTATGTCTTTGGATAAACCTTCTAAAGACTTTTGCCTCAAGTCAGGCATTATACTTCACTAACTGCAAAGAAATATTAATGGACTAAAAATTTGTTTTGCAACAGAGAACCAAGGATGTTTTTCAGAGTTGCCAACCTGTGTGTTAGCAAAATCCAAACAGAAGTCAGGGATCAAATACTCCAACTGATCGGTGTTAATCAGAGAAATAAACTAGAAATTATTGCCGGGGCTAGAGGCAAAATAAAAACAAAAAAAACCTGCTACTTCAAATGAAGGGAATTTACAGGACATAGTTTAATAAGAAGTTGTATTCTAAATTAATTATGTCCAGTACAAAAGAAGCTAAAAGATAAAGAAGAAAACATGATATCTCTTCCTGGATATAAACTTATTGAAGAGAGAAACAGGACAAATTAAATTCCACATTGAGTTTCAGGACTCAATATTTTAAGAAGAATTTACAGAAATATAGACAGTATTTTTATATAGATATTTATTATAATGTCTGCCAACAAAAGTACTCATTAATCATGGCAATTGCATCGTGGGTAATATTTGCCTTCAACTTAAGGGCTACTATCGATTGTGTGTATTCTCAAATAATTTCTTGCCACAGGATATAAATGAGAAGAAGGTTTAACTTCAGAAAAACGAAGCAAGTTGATCATGTTCCATGAAGATAAAGAGAAATCAAAGTATGTTATAACAAATTTTGTGAGTTTATATAAGGAATTTATAGTTACAAATCCTAAATCTATACATAATCACTCCCAAATTCTGTTTCCTTAGGAAAATTAGATTATTCTAAAGATTAGGGAAATGTATAGGTACAAAGTTCAGTCTCACATTTTTTCTCAACAGGAGATTATTGACAGCCTTGTGATGTATTACAAACTAGAGGAGACAGAAAAGATGATTCCAAATAAGACCACATTTTGATGTTCCAAAGACAAATATTTTTAAGAACTATCATTCAACTTCTACAGTTACCAATAGATTATTAAGTGTTATTCTTATTTTTGTTTCTGATAATGAAAGAATCATTTGTATTGAAGTAACTATCCAGCTAAGATTTTTTAAAAACTGAATATAATACAAAATTTGGCTACAAGAGCAGGTAGAGAATACATAGGTTGAAAAGGCCAAGTTACAGATTCAAACAGAAACACCTGAGGGGAGCCAGGCACTCTGTGCTGCTTAACCTATTCATAAACATCACAAGCTGAAATGCCAAGCAGGAAGGCATGGCTCAGAGGTTTTCACAATTTCTTGAGTCAGAGAGACAAAAGTAGAGTACCAAACACAATGATTAAGACAATCATTTGAGGGACTAAGATTCTGGAGAAAAGGAAGCAACAGGGAAGTTATTCTGCAAATTTTTCTCAGAGTGTGTGCACTTTTATAAATTGCAGTAGATTATTAGAAATAACAAAAAAATTATTGGCTAAGAGACTAAGAAAGTAAGTGAAGATTTTGGCAGTCTCCCAGTACTAGGTGGCAAAACCAAAACAAACAAAAAGGCAACTCAGAGTTCCACCATGAAGAGGAACCATTGCAAATAATACCCTAGATATTTAATGAAATCCCTGAAGGACCACATGTACAAAATATGTTCAAGAAAAAAATAGACCCACTGAAAATCAGTGTCAAATTCATTCAACCCATGATTGGATCAGGCGAGATTCTTGCCCTCCAATTGTTTCTTAAGAGAGAAGTAAATTATATCTAGAGACAGGCAACATCACACTGAACATCTACAATTATTTACACACATTACTTGATGTTCAGCAGAAAATAATAGACATGCCAGAAGACAATGGCAAATCAGAAATAAATTACCAGAAAATCAGACCTGAAGAATATTCATTAATGATCAGTTTATTGGAGTTATAGCAAAAGAATATTTAAAGAACTGTCATAAATATGCTTCTAAAACTTGAATGATAAGATGCCAAGTTTTGATAGAGAAATAGTATTTATGCAAACAAATGGAAAGTTTTAGACCTAAAAAATCCAATATCTGAATTAAGAAAACAGATGATAAAACAGTGGATTCAAAACAGCAATTGAGAAGATTGATGACATAAAAAGTACACTGGAGGTACTGGGCAGTTAGCTCAGTGGTTCTGTTGCCTGCCTCTTAAGTGCAAGGTCCCGAGTTTGATCCCTGGTACCAAAAAAAAAAATACAAAAGTACACTAGAAGAAAATATTTCAAAAGAATGGATTGCTTGATAAAAAGAATCTACCTTTTTTTATAGCTTTATTGAGGCATAATTTATATATCATTAAATCTTCCCATTTTAAATGCAGGATGAATTTTATTGTGAAGACTAATGATTTTAAATATTTTATCACATGTTCTTTGCTACTATAATGAAGTGTGATTTAAACTTTTTGGTCTCTTTTTCGTTAGTTGTTAGTCTTATTACTGAATTAGTAAATTCTTTAAATATTTACTATATTATTCTTTTATTATATATATGATTTGCAAATATTTTCTTTGACTTGATGTTTTGACTTTCATTTTTTGAATATTGCCTAATGAAGTCGAGAGGTTTTAATTTTGATGAAGCTCAATTTATCAATTTTTAATGTTTATACTTTTGAAACCATATCTAAGCAATTTTTATTTAACCCCTAATCAGATTTTTAATTTTTTCTCTTTTTGGAATGTTTATAGTTTTGGCTTTTATATTTACATCTGTGTTTTTATAACCATATGTTTTTATTTCTAAATGACCACATAAAAATAGTTATAAAATCTAGGAACTTTTGAGGTTTTAGTAAGTTTGCCCCAGCTAATTAAAATCCAAACCATAGATGTTTGCTGATTTAATAATATCCTGTAATGAGTTAATTTTTTAAAAATTTGAACTATGTTGATATGATAGACAAGGATGATCAAAATACAGGTTGAATGTTTAAATTTGAAAAAAAATTGTTAGTGTAAAAGACACCTTGCCACAAATACCACTCAAAATATACCATCTTTGTTTGGAACATTCTTATCCATTATTCTTGGCAATTTCTGAAGCAATTCTGGAAGTCTTCTTTAGTAAGTTTCTTTATAATATGTGATAAAATATTCAGTGAATGTGCCAAGTGCCATCCAAAGGAAAGCCAGGCACTTAAAAACATTATAGTGTATCTTCATTCACCTTATTCACTAGATCTGGCACTGTGTGACTTCTGGCTCTTCCCCCAAATAAAATAAAAATAAAACAAGTATTTTATGGTGACTCAGGACATAGGGGCAGCCAGGACAATGCAACAAAAGAAGACTTTCAGCAGTGCTTCAGAAAGTGGTAAGAAAGATTCAATAAATATGTTCAAAGCAACAGGCAGTATTTTGAGGGTTATTAATGAAAATGGATCTTTTAATGATTTTTTTTAAAAAATTAAACATTCAGCACAGTTTTTTATCATATGTTGTATTCCAGTTTTTGAGCAAGTAATTCCAAAACATATTTTTAGCGAGTGTCTGTGGTGGTTGAAAGTAGGTGTCAGCTTGTCCAGATTATAGTACATGCAGTTGAAAGCACCAATTATTTTCAGTGCTTCAACAGGCACTGAGCCTATTCCCTTTGTACTGACAAGAAAGATAAAGTTAGTTTACTTTTTATTAGAATGATTGGGGTGGCCCAAGTGTGTATGTGTAAGTATTCTCCCAGATGAGAGTGAGCTCGTGCATTAAGTTCGGAAGATCCACTGTGAGTGTGGGTTAACCTCATCCAATAATTAGGGGGAATGGATGAAAAAAAAAGAAGAAAAGGTGACTCCTCTTGGAGCTAGGGTTCCATTCTTCTGCTTTCCTTGGGCATCAGAACTCCAGGTTCTCTGGCCTGGCCTTTGTATTCCAAGACTCACACGAGTTGCACAAAGGTCTTAGACTGAAGGTTCTTTGTTTCTGAAGCCTTTGGACTGGACTGAGCTAAGCTGCCAGCTTTCCTGAGTCTCATCTTGCAGATGGCCTATTGTGGAACTGCTCAGCCTTCATCATGAAGTAAAATAATTCCTCTAATAATAGTAGTTACTCTTAGCCTAACTTTGCTTCCTGCAAGTTCATTTACCTACAGTAAACCAAAATATGAGAATATGAAACAGAGAATCCCCAAAATGAACAATTTATGAGTTTTAAATTGCTCTTGCTCCATTCTACTTGGGACATGAGTCACCCCTGTGTCCAATGTATATCCATTATGTTGTGTTACCTTCCTACTAGTCACTTAGTAGCTATTTAGATGATCATACCGACTCTTGCAGAATTATAGTTAGGAAAGAAAATGAAGTAACTCTTTCTGAAGTGGAATCAGGTGATTGCAAGAGAACTGCAGGTCAAATCACAGGATGTTCGAATAGACTTGGTTAAACAAATGAATCATTATCCATCCTCTGGCCTTCAGCATACATCAGCTGAGAATACTGTACCCTAATTAACCACTGAAAATGGATTTACAATTTAGAATTTCTCTACAACCAAGGAATGGCCTCCAAAACCAGCTTTTTGTGGAAATCTTCATAATCAAAACAAGACAAACAAACAAAAGGCCCTCATCTCTCCTGCACTTCCCTTATGAGACACTATTCAGGGCTGTCCTGATTCAGTGTACCCAGAATGTAATTCTGTTTCCCAAGTAAATGTTGTTTCTTAACATCTCCTTTTTGTCCTTTTTAAAAAAATTAACCATTTTCTTGAGTTCAAGTAAACCTTATTTTACTTAATAGCCTAAAGCAGAAGAGTAGTGGTGCAAGCAATTTGGCAATGCCAAAGAAAAGCTTTAAAGTGCTTCTAGTAAGTGAGAAGGTGAATGTATGTAAAAGAAAAAAACATAGGTTGAAAACTCAATACACCCTCCATGGTTATTCAGGCATTAACTGAGGACCTTGGAATGTTGTTTCCTGTGAATAAGGGGAGCCACTGCAAATCCTATTTCATGTATCTCTATGTAGGATATGTCTTATCTGTTCTGTCTTTCAGGAGAACCTTCATTATGGGAATCTTCTAAAACTGATTTTCTAGATTCACTATGATTTTCATACATTTGGTATTTAACATTGTAATTTATGCTTTCTTTATTGAATCTATTACTATATTAAATATGATTAAACCATATATAACAACATATAAACAACACTAAAATAAAAATAATCTTAAACTACCTAAAGATAAAAATCTATTCAAGGAGTGATAATTTTAAGATAGATGTTAAAAATGACAGATTTCTCAATTTTCAGTAAAGTCTTATACACATCAGCATTATATGATTATAATGAAATACATACCTGACACAAGCTACTTACGGAGTAAAGAGAGGATTATTTTATCTCATGATTCTAGAAATTCAAATCTCAGGTCAAGCAGTCCCAGAAGTTTGGTAAATATTCACATCCTGAGCTGAGAGAGAGAGAGAGAGAGAGAGAAGCATCCCCACAGATCTCAGTCCCTTTTGATGGCATGCTCCAGTGACCTAAGGAGCTCCCACTAGGTCTCAGCACTTAGCAGTTTACATCATCTCCCACTACCACAGCCCTGGGTACCAAACCTTACACATGGTTTTGGAGGATACTTGTCCAAATCACAGCAATACTCAACTTCTAGTTCTTTTGTTTTAATAAAAAGAAAATATAGTACTGATATCATAATTTGACCTATAATTAGAGCTTTATGATTCTAGCTCCTGATGTGAACCTCCTGAAATATTTTCCTTATTAATTAATTAGGAAATGCTGAACTAGATCCTTTGTAAACTCACATTTAAATTTTAAAATTCTTTTTTCAATGACCTACCAAGGATTTTTAATTGTTTCACTTTACCCTGAAAAATAACTTCAGTATTTTTATTCAGTTAACATATTCAAAGCCAATTTAGTTATATTTTTTGTCATTAGTTTTATAATTTATTTTTCAATTTTTATTCATCTCCTAATATCAGCTTCTGAGCTTCCTTTGGTTTGTACAGGATTTTACTGGATACTATAGTGTTCCCAAGATCAATAGATATATGTGATTATTAATATTATGTGCCAACTTGGTTGGTCCATAAAGTGCCCATACATTTAGTCAAACATTATTCTGGATGTGTCTCTGAGGATCTTTCTACAACAGATTCATATTTGAATCACCAGCCTGACTAAAGCAAATTGTGGTAATGTGGTAGGTCTTGTCCAATTAATAGAAGACCTAAATAGAAAGGAAGACCAAGTAAAGGAAACTTCTTCTGCTTGACTGCATAAACTGGACATCATCTTTTTCTATTCAAAGATCTAAACTGAAAAACCATGTCTTAACCTTTTATAATCAACTCCTGGTTTTGATGCCTTTGGATTCAGACTGGAACTCACTGACAGTTTCCTCTGTCTCTAGCAGAGCATGTAACTTTGCTTCCTTAATTGTGAGTCAATTCCTTGTAATCCTCATGCATCTTGCTCTCTTTCTGAACAATGACTACTATAGAATGATAAATAATTATCTAATAAGTCATCATTATTCATTTTTAACACCTTCAAACTTCAAGATTACATGAAGGATTGGTAATTCCAACTTGGTGATTTATGAAGGTGCTTTCATATTCACTGCTATCCCTTACACTGTTCTCCTTATTTATGTACATTTTGGTAGCTTTAATGTCCCAGTGGAACTCCATGGTACAAAAACACTTTTAACTTACTTGAATTCAACTTAACCTGCTCAGAGAAAAGCAAACATTCTCCTTTAGATCACCACACAAGCACAAAAGAAATTACAAGCAACAACATAAAAAAGAAATGGTAGAGTTTATGAATCTTTTTCTTCCATTTTTTGAGATGAATTTGTAATCCAGGCAATGGATGCAATCAAGCCTGACATATGTAGTCAATGTCTGTTGGCCAAATCAATGGAAAAAATGTTCAAAAATTTTAATATTTTCCTGACAATTAATAAAGTAAAATATATTGTTCAGCTGGCCGTGAAATTGTTAGACATTACTGTTATTTGCAGAATTATTCATAGAGTAACAATCTCTAATGAAGAGCTAAAAGAACCAGTTTATAGAAAAGAGTTAAAAGGTCCTTAGAAAAATTGAAAACAAAGACCAGAACAAGTCATAGGTTTAAAATTTCACCAGCAGCTAAACATTTGAATCACTAGATTTCTAAATATAATTCCCTTTGAAATTATTTCTATACATTGGGCATTTGTATGTCCATAGTAACAAGTATGATTATATATACAAAATGTATGCTGTTCTTTATGGATGAATATAGGGTTTTTCTCAGTGGTGATTGTATTTATGGATAACTTTTGAATTATTTGCCTAACTTAAAATTTAACCCTCCATCTCCACCCTGTAAGCTGAGAGTCCACCTTTTAAGGATTCACACAAATGTCACTTTTGTCTTGAAACCTTCTTTTTCAATGGTATTTCCCCTCCACCAGAATAAGACTCCTTTAGAACTTGTTGGCAATTTGATCAACTGTCTGCTAGAGCATTTATCTTTTTTGCCTTTAGTTAGCTGTTTGATTAGATTGTGAGATTTTTCTAGGGCTGAAATAGACTTTTGTTTGTTCCATGCAGCTCACAGCACAGGGGCTGAAGCATTTTAGATGGTAAAGATATTTGGAATGAATTGATTATTAAAATCTATTTTTCAAAAGGGCAAAATGATGATTCTTGCATAAAAATAAAATAATCATGTCAGTTTTGTTCAGTTTATTATTTAGTAAGAAAATAAGTAATATATTAAAACCAATACAAAGAGCACTTGAGAAGCCAGGTGTGTGAGTATGTGAGTGTGTGTGAGTGTGTGCGTGTGGGTACCCATGTGTAATTCAGTAAAGGAATTTAGGATTATCTCTGGCTTAGATTAAATCTTAATTATAAAAAATTATCAGCTTTGCAGTAATCTCTTTCACAGGGTATACATTACCTTCTTTTCTGAACAAAAGTTGGTAAGTTAATGTATAACTTTACATAATTTGAAATCATTCATCAATAGTAAATAGTGATTTGATCTCATAGTATTCTCTTATATAATGCTTAAGTAGATTTTACTCTGTTCCTAAATGTTACTGGAAGAAGGAGCTTCATGTTTTTTACTTTATTTCCATGTTCTGGCTAATTTTTAGTAAAGAAATAGGGACACTTCTGCTATGAAATTCACTTTACAGGTGATGGTCCTCATTTAATTTGAAAATAAATTATGCAAAATAACTAACTTTTATCACTGCCAGATAAAGATCTCAGGGAAATGCTTTAGTGATTTAATTTCTCATAATTGTTTTATAGATTCTTTGTAACTTCATCTGGCAGGAGGGATTATCTTTGAATACTTAATGGCAAAATTTTAATGATTGTAATGCATAGGATTAAGACCCAATCAACAAAAGGGCATCTGAAATGAATAGATGCTTCTCAGATGAAGAAATACAAATGGACAATAAATATATGAAAAAAATGTTCAACATCACTGGCAATTCAAGAAATGCAAATTAAAACAACACTGAGGTTCCATCTCACTCCAGAAAGAATGGCTATTATCAAGAAATCAACCAATAACCAATGCTAGCAAGGCTGTAGAAAAAAAAGAGACCCTTATTCATTGTTGGTTGTAAACTGATATAACCACTATGGAAATCAGTACAAAGATTCCTTAAAAAAATAAAACTATAAATTCCATTTGACCCAGCTATATCTCTTCTATGTATCTTCCCAGAAGAGTGAAAGACATCATACCAGAGTGATGTATACATACCCATGTTTATAGCAGCACAGTCTGTAATAACTAAATCTTGGAAACAAATTATATGTCCATCAACAGATGAATGGATGAAGAAAATGTGATATTTACACATAATAGAGTAATACTGTGCCATAAAGAAGGATAAGCATGAGTCATTTGTAGGAAAATGAATGCACCATGAGACCTTAATATTAAGTGAAATATATCAGATATACAAGCTTAAATATCTCATAATATTTCTTATATGAAAAACTTAATATATAAATTAAGTACAAAATAAAAGATAGATAATAGGAAAAAAGAGAGAGAAAATAGTTATTATAACCCAGCATTGACAATGGATCTAAAAGTGTACCTTGACTTAGTATAATTGTTTGAAATGTTTTATGTTTTTTTGCCTATTTGTCTGGTTTAAATCTGTATATATGGTATTTAACTTTATAAGGACTTACAAGATAAATAAATGAATCTGATCCTGGCAAAAGTAAGAAGGGGTTGGAGGGAAGGAGAAAAAAAGAACTAGAGATGTACTATGTAAATGTACCAATTCTTTAAATGAATGTAATCATTATATACTGCAAATATGTACTAATAAAATTAAACATTAAAAAAATCACACTAAAAATTCATAGGATACACAATAAAAATGTTGCATTCCAATTTAATGGATTTAAATTAATGGATTTAAAATTTGGAAGCAGCTAATAGGGATTTATATTTAAAGGAAAAATTAGGGCCAGGGATTTGGCTCAGTGGCACCACACCTGGCTCACAAGCACAAAATCCTGAGTTCAATCTCCAGTACGGAAAAAAAAAAAAAGAATTATTAGAAAATGATTATTTACCTTAATGAGAATTAATAGATTTATCAATGATCTTGAATAATCAATAAGAATATATGGAATAAACTGCCTTTAGTGCTTAAATAGAACTTTAGGATGAGAATGGGCCCAGAGTTATCAGCTGCCACCCCTTTCATTTTACAGGTGAGGAAATTGGATGCCAGTCACACAGCTTGTTAGTTATTATTAACCACCATGTGAATAATGAAGCAATATGCAGTTTTGCAAGCA
Source organism: Heterocephalus glaber (assembly GCF_000247695.1). Next base: position 15,268,871 of record NW_004624748.1, read on the forward strand.
GATACCCCATATATGTGTGAGGTCTGGTATTTAAATGTGCTACCTGTGGAATCATGCACAGGATAAGCCTTTTTTTTTTTTTTTTTTTTGCAAGCAATGAAACCGGTATCCTGAAGTGAAATGATTCATAAACAACCACTTTTGAATATATGTGGGTTTTTACCTACCAAAGCAGGTGGATTTTAAAAAATGGTTATATTTTGAAGGAGGAAATTGGTTACTGAGGAAAATGTATGAAACTTTGTGATTCACTGTGAAATAAAATGTATTGCTATCCTGTTATGGTTTATATATGGTTTATATCCCCCCAGATCCTCATTTACACATAAGCGGGGCTTTTGGAAGGTTTTTGGATCATGGGTGTGTGATACTTATCAGTGGATTAGTGCACTGATGAATTTATAACTAAATGTGACTTTGGGAGATGAAGCCTAGTTGGAGGAGGTGGGTCCCTGGGGGCGTGGCCTGGAAGGGAATGCAGAATCTCCCTCCCTCTCTCTCTGGTTCCAGGTGCCATTCCCTTCTGCCATGCCACCCTGCCTTGGAGTCAGATGACTAATGATTACAACATCTACAAACTGTGAGTCAAAGTAAATCTTTCCTCTTTTAAGTTGTGAGTGTTGAGTATTGTGTCTCAGCAATAGGAGAAATAACTAAGTAATATCCAAACTTGTACTTTCTAAGCAGAACGACTAATTTTGAGTCAACCCCCTTTATTCTTGTAAGTTTTTTTTAAGAACCTGTTTTTCCTTGTAAGTTTTTACAGGTACTAGGAATTCTTTTTATTAATATACAGTATGTGGTTTATGAAGCTGACAACTAGATCATTGTTTTAATTTATAGAAGGCCAGAGAAATTGACTAGAGATGAAAAGAGTGGAGAAATATTATCTGCTTTTTCCCTTGCATCTCCAAAATTCATAAATACTTCAAGAAAAATTAGCTCTGTCTGGATTCATGTGGCAAAGTCAACACTTTTTGAAGAGCTCTAACGACTGGCAATGCAGATGTCAGAAAAATTTTTTTAAAAGGCTGCTGAAATTGAAGAGTGTAATGTTGAACGACTTTAAAATAATAGTTCTGCAATCAACTTAAGAACAATACTTTTCAGATTGAATAGTACAGATTAGCTTTATTGGAATCATCAGAATATTTATTATTATGGAGTTCTGAGGATGAATTATTAACAAGTTTCATTTCTGCAGGCACAGTTTTATTAATTTAAAAGGACATCTGCTGGCAGACCACTGGGTAGCTCACAAAGTTGACACAGAGGCTAGAAAGCAGGGTTCAAAATGGGCAGAAATAAGAAAAACCGGGCAGCAGAGCCACTGCTTCAGGCATGGTATGATTGGGTTCCACTTTGCCACTTATGGCTTAGTGGACTTCTGTTACTGCTACCACTACTCTGGATGGCATTGGTTCTGCTAATTGTGGGAATAATTTCAATCTTCCCTGTGTTTTCCTAGCTTTGAGCCTAGGTCACTTCAAAGTCCTATCTCAAATAGGAATATTCATTAGTTAAAAATCTGTGCCTTAATATTCTGTAAGCTTGAATAATAAGACGCTCATCCAACATTGGAAGAACATTGGAAATGCAGTTGGAAAAAAGGTGTGTGTGTGTGTGTGTGTGTGTGTGTGTGTGTGTGTGTGTGTTTTGGGGGTATACAAGTCTTTCTAGTCAGAATCTCTAAAGAAATTAGGAAGATATAAATGTTTAAATACTGTACAGTAAGTTCTGGTGCAATGTGACATATGTGTGCCTATAAATCACTGTAATGTACAAAATTGCATGATGAAAAACACAGGTGTTATGAGAAAAGTGAAGTTAGAAATGCACAACTCCAAAACTTCAATTGTACATTTGTTTAAAAAGGTAGGAAGCTAATGAACACTGTAATGCAGTTTGACATATGGCAGAATATTAAGAAACACATAAATACTATAATAGAAATGGTCCTTAATCTTGAAAAAGTTTACATGTGGAAATGGGTGGTGGGAGAGTTATAGCTTGTACAATTAATATTAATGCAAGGAGGGTTATCTAAAACTGAGTGGAAAGTTGAAATACCTGTTGTGTATGGTTTGGCTTTTAACACAGGTGGTGAAGTGAGGTAGCTGCGAGAAATTTCCAGTATGTACTTTGTGTGTTCTGTTGTGCTTCAGTTCAGCTGGGTGTAGTTTTCTGAATTCTGTAATCAATCACACATAAGCAAAGAATAATTTGCATTATGTTCAAATAGTTATCCAACATACCAATAATGTTGGAACAAATTCATACTTGAAAACAACTATTCTTTAAAATAAAATTGTATTCCGTGTGATTCTTCGTAAACCAGTGTTGAGAACTTTAGAATCTTAGACCTTCCTGACTATTTACAGGCTCTTCTTGTCCCCTGTCTATAAAATAGGCCTTGTAGCTGCATATTCCATTTCATTTGCTGAGTGTAGATATGGGAGCAGGACATTTCCCCATTTTCTCTCCTTTTAACTTCTTGCTTCTCAAGAACTGATTTACACATCTTCTCTCTTGACTTTGGAATCAATGTTACTTACCTCTTTTTCCCTCCTATCTAAAAGAACCCATATCCAAACCTCAATAACTGCAGTATCTGACTTCCTCATTTTTTCTCTACCCTGCCACCTGATAATGTGTTTAGAAATTTTTAACTTCTTTGGTGGTGTCTTAGTTTACACTTCAATCTTTTAGCTTTAACTCCTTTAAAAGCAACTGATGGTCACCTTCTCTTCCAACAGCTACTCACATCCTCTTTGTCACCCTCAGTCATTTTCGTCGTTATTCTGCTGCATATGAATAAGCCTAAATCTAGTTTATATTCTTTTCTCATTTTTCTGTTACTCATTTAAAATTGAAGCATGGAAATATGCTGTACAGTGTTTAACAATGACATTTTATATTTGATCCTTTCATTGGCTATGTGCAAACTTCTAATGTGACCATCTAAGCTATACTTAATGAGCTTATTCTCTTGCTTTACCAAATGTAAGTAAGATCAGGATGCTGGAAGTAAACAAATACTAGTAATGGTGTAGACTTACATTTTCTCAAATGAAAAAACCATATAAATATCCTTTTAATACAAAGACTCTTCTATATGTTAGCCCAGGATGCCGTGTTTTTAACTTTTCATTCTGTTGGAGAGATTAAAGATAGGGGATCATTATGATTCTTCTAAGAAGCCATGCGACTGCAGTGAGATTAAAAGCTATTTATTCTGCACTTTGTATTTTCTTTGGTGCTTATTTTCAGATTGAACATAAGGTATCTGCAGCACAGATTGCTTTCGGAAAGATGAATTTGACTAAAAATCATACTATGCATTCATTCAATAAACATTTGTTTTTGTATGCCTTCTATAATTCAGAGCTTCTGTTAAATCAGGACATATACAAATGAATGAGAAAAAGGTTTTGTTTTAAAGGAGCTTTAATAGATTCCTTGGTGCTCTGCCCATTTTCCAAGAACAAAGTGCTCATTCCTTGACCTGCTGGGAGTATTGCTGGCTAACAATTTTTAGCTAAGTATCTTCTGGGACTTACCTATAGTTGAAGAAAACCACCTATCCAAGGTCATGTTCACTTTCAGAAGGCTCACATCCAATAAAAGGAAATTTATTTGTTCTCTCCAATTTGAGATACCTCTGAAGTGCCATCACAACTGCACTCTTCCCTATAAGAATATTGAGGCTTTTGTTATAATTGCACCAATTCACAGTTTAACCTCTCTGTTCTGTTTTATTCACTCTCTGACAATTGTTGGTACTGAAAACACAAATATAGCCTTCAATAAGTAAACTTCCTGAGTCCATATCACCAGCTCAGAGTCTGATTTTGGGGGGAATATACCTATCATTAGAATTCACAGTCTATTTGGGGGAACACTGGCACTATTAGGGATTGCAATACTGTTTCAAAAACTGTTCTAGTGGAAGATAAGTGCATGCACTAAGAAAGAGGCACTTAATCTAGGCTGAGGCAAAAGTAGGGTGAAAAAAGTGACTTCTGAAGTTGGATTCAGTATCAACAGGAGTTAGGCAGTGCTCTGGGCAGGAAGGAAAGGGAAGATTAAGGCCTGTGGGACAGAAAATTCAGTATTTGCAAGAGAGAAAATAAAACAAAAAACTATGGGTTGACTTGGCACATTCAGGGAAATTCTGTTAAGTCAGTAGGATATGAACCCATGAGAAAGAGAACAAGTGGAAATACCTAATGATGCAGTGCTGCAAGACCCTGTTCATGAGAGCCTTGTATCTCATACAGAGGAACTTGCATTTTGTACTGAGATCTACTGACATTTTTAGCAGGAGTTAGGTTCTATTGTCAGAAGTGTGGCATGGGTTGCAAAGAGGTGAGAGTAGAGACATGGAGGCCTCTTAAAAGGTTATGGAAACTCAAGTAGAGAAAGTTATGCAACATGGACATCTACCATAATAGCCAAGAGAGGATTTGGGTGGCAAGGAACATAAGGGATAAGGACGAGAAAACAGATCACTTAGTGTGCCAGTAAGGAACACAAAAAGAATTGGAGAGAAAATGTGCAGTCAATGTTGGAGGCACTGAATTTAGAGTATGTGTGTGGAATAGGAGAGGCTATGTTGAAGAAAAAAGGTAAAAAAGGAGTGGCTTTAATTTCCTTGAAAGATGACTAGAAAGATCCAAGGAGAGTTCAAGTTAGTTTACAATTTACTTCCTCCTGTTTGCAGTAGAATATAATTTTGGTTGTCATATCCCCATGATCTCAATTAGTTGAAAATATTTTAAAATATTTCTATGCATATTTTGAAATCCCAGACTTTCTTCACTGTTGCTCCTTTTCAAATACTTTCCTCTTCTCTTTTTCTCATTTAAACTTAGAAACACTATAAAATTGATATGCATTAAACATGTAAACCTTCATAGTATACCCAATCTTTAAGCTATTTTAAGTCAAAATATTTTATTAAACATATTCACTAGGCAGATTCTATAATCTCACAGAAGATTACATATTTTACAGCATATGACAACATTTATTCTCAAAATTATCTTTGTTTTTTAATCCAATATTGTTCTTAATATGGGTACATATGCCAACACACATACTCTAAATAATCTGCAGTTCTTAATGTTTTCTTTTTTTTTCTTTATATAAGAAAGACTGTTTTTGGTGGTTTTTAGAACTTACATGTATTTAATAAAATGTAGATTGTATGGTACATTAGTGACCATCAACTGTTATATCTTTCAGCAGGCAATTAAAAAGGGAAAAATATTCTAAATGAATTTTTAAGTACCTTCTTTCAATCATTAAACACAGTGATCATAGCTATATTTTATAAATGTAAAACAGTGGAGTTCTCACAAGTATGCTTGTCACAGTCATTTTTATTGATGATCTATCTGAGCTTCATTTCCTAGCTGAGAAACCTTGTCGGTCAATTTATTTCAACATAACACCATTTGGTTGGGTGGTTATTAATCCTGTAATTGTTCACGACATGCCAGGAATAATTCAGTTAATTATTACAATATGTCTTACTTTGCTATGCTTCTCTATGTCAAAATACTCTGTACATATAGGAGGAAAAAAATCAGACTATTTCAATTGTAGACAAAAAATATTGATTGCTAACTAAAAATATAAAGGAACTATTTTTTGTTTGCCCTAAGTAAAATATCTGCTGGTCTAAGTTAAATTTGATGACTTTTAACCTCTGAATTTTAATTGATTCATCACCTCTACTTTTCATGTCTAAAGAGTGATCTTAACTGTTTCATTTAAGTGACATAGTATAGCAATTCCCACTAGGTCAAATTAAAAAGAGAATTTCATTTCTCCCAATCCAGTATATAGAAACAGAATTAATATCTACAGTCCCATTACAGTCATGGAATTAAATTTTGTGCAGTTAGGTAAAAAGTTGTGATGATATATATAACAACTTTCACACAGAATTAAATTTGGTTAAAGGTATTTATAGTTGGAAATGCCAGAATGGATTCTGGAATATAAAATCTTATGAAAAAACATAATAATGTATGGATTATTACATTCTAACACTCACAATAGGTTATTTTAGCCCACTATAGAAATGAAAAATGTAATATTCATTATGCAGCCCTGTGCTTGCTCTAAGTCAAGTTCAGCAGAAGCCTTCCATAAGAGAAAAGAATGTAATCACTTCTTTACAGTTAGTTTCCTTAGCTAGCCTCTAACTTACAACAGGCAAATGACCATGTACTTGTTAGCCAAATTAATACTCTTTTCTCAAATTCATTGACTGTGCTCAAAGAACTCTAAAGAAATTAAAGGCAAAGATGATTTCATTACTATTGGTGGTGAAGAAGTGTAACAGATAAAAGGTACATTCTATGTTAAATGATAAAAATTATAGGAATTAAGGGAAGAAGTATGAGATTAGCTGGAAATAGCATAATTTAGGGTCTGTTTGGCACTAGATTTGCTGTTTATTGGTTTTGAGTTTAGCCAAGCCCTTAAATCTCTGTAAACATGACATCATAATACTTACATTACAGGTTGGATGTAAAGATGAAATGATGTATGAAAACACTGTTTTATTAACTTGGAGTACTGTATACAAGTAAAGGATAAGAATGTGAATTTATGACTATCTAGAAATGCTCCTTAGTGTTAATATATATGTAAAAATGAATTTATTTTAATCACCTATGGATTTTTCTGAAATAATTTAGAAATTAATATATCCTATTGTTAATATATGTGACTTGGTATAATAATGAATATATTTGAAATTCATTGCCAGTTCTTGGCAATTTCAAAAACTTTTGGAATTTCCTGAATAATGGGGATGTCTTTGTTATATAAATGAGGCAGCACCATGTAGGCAATTGATATCTGTGAGATGAAGACTAGTCACCGACAAAACACCCATGGAGGCACAGTGTTAGAAACTGAATTCTGTCATGTGGCAGGCAGTTTAACTAATCAAGAATGCATAAACTTCCAATTAAAACTGTGGCTATAGACCACAGTACAGTGTACTTCTTGGTTGACAGCATGATATACTTGGACTCCATGGGGAAAGGGTTCAGAAGCTCTGTGTTCAGGACTTTGCCAGCGCCCACTCTGGGAGTCTTTTCTTCATTTTGATATTCTGAAATTGTGTCCTTTGTAATGAATCTGTAGTTCTAAGCCTAGCATTTTCTTAAAGACTGAATCATAAAAGTATCAAACTGAAGGTGAAATCCTGAAGTGATTTTTGTGGGCAGCCCCAAGGCTTGTGCCAGACAGTCATATGGAGGGCTGAGCCTTGAATCTGTGGAGGCTCACACTCAGTCCGGATCCTTAGTGCCACGACTGTATCATAGTATATGTTCTTGGTATGGAAATAGAATATATGTGATACAGGAAGTAAACAGCACATTTTTGACAAACATGACAATATGGTTGCAAGTTATAAAATAAAATCCTGTAAAGGTTACTATAAAAAACTAAGACACCATGTTAAATATATTTTAATATATTAAATGAGATGAAAGATCAGATTACAATCTAGCAGACTACAAACTGGAAAAAAGTGGCAGCTTTTTTTCCAATGCACATTTTATGAAGCTCAGCAAAGGAGCTAGCTCACTTTGGATTCTCAAATATGAGAGCTTCACGCGTTTCCCCCTGGTTCTATATGGACCTTCAAAACTCAGCACACATTTTCCCTAAACCAACTTTCTTACCATTCTTTGTCTTCCTCAAATAGGACGTCTGTAGTGTTTTAATTCCTTCTTTATTTTTATTCCTTTAAATTTTATTTAAATTTTAGTTCACATTTCAAAGAATGTTTGTGGTATTTTATAACACCCATGGAAGTTTTATGTATTTCAGCACATTGTCTCTTAAAATTTGATAAACATATTTTCTGAATTAAAAAATATAACTACATTTGTAACCAGTTATATGGCTTAAACTAATTTTATATCTATACAGGTGGTATTATGTAGAGTATTTATTTCTTTAGGTATTTAACAGGATATCTTGAAGAGTTTTTTAAAAATACACAATTGCTATATTTTAAAAAAACAAGAAAAATGAAGGAAACAGCAGACTGAATATTCCTAAAACAAAGTTGTGAATTAGATAAAAGTGGTAGAATTCCTTCCAAAAACCAGAGGAAGAGAATGAAAAAAGCAAAATGATAAACACATTTAAATAAACATGAAGAAAGTGATATAAATCTGTATATAATACATAATAACCATTCCAATTTAGAGAAATAGCAAATGGAGAAAAAACACATCTCAGCAGTGATAAAATAAAAAATTAATTTCTGATTATGCAGTAACTCTTGAGTATAGGATTTCATGTTATACGAAGTTCTCCTCCAAATGCTGATAATAAATAAATTCTAACAAGAGAAAACCAAAAAGATACAGATACCTTTAATCCTAGCATAATGCCATGAATCAATCCCAGCATCACATCCTTGATCCCACCATCACACACCCTAGATCTAGCTACTTCCAAAAAGCCCCACCTATGACCACTTGAGCATTTTGGGGGATGTCTAGATATAACCCATAACAGAGAGTAGTAAACTGCAGATGTAACATTCTTGTGTCAATGTACTTGAATCTGGGGTGAGTGTTACCCACCCTAAGGGTGGGTACCCTGGATAGTAGATTAAGGACAGAAAGAGGCTCCCTGCTTGCTTGTAGGTTGCTGTTTTTGCTGCTTTCTGCCTGCCATGAACTCTTTCTCCTCTGTGATGCCCCTCTGCCATGACATCCTGCCTTGGAGGCAGGCAATTATGGGCTGAAACCTCTACAAACTGTGAGTTTTGGATAATTTAAGTGTTTTTAATTTTGAGTGATTTTGTCTTAGCAATGAGAAAAGTAACTAGGACATGCTCTTAAAATGTTACCTCATTTTCTACTGAAGGTACTCTTTGCAGCATTTGTAATGTTTTGTAAAGAATTATTTTAAAAATATTATTACTAATATTATTGTTTGTATTTCCTTTACTCTTATCAGTTAATTATGACCATAATTATTATTTGCATCATAATGAATTATGTAATAATTTATGGTTCTTTTGAACTATATTTGATGTTTAAGCTAAAGTTTCCTATGTGTGTCTGAATACAGCAGCATCTCTAGCTGCATGATTGTTTATATATGAATTGTATTGAGTGGTTTCCAAATGTGTTTCTACCTTTGCAGCCACACAGTATAATTTGTGTGTGAGCAGTCATGCATCTGGAGATGCTGCTGCATTAAATTGCTGTGTTGACCCATGAGATGCCTTGGAGTAGAGACAGCACATGTATGCTAATTCTGGTTCCTGTAAAACTATTTTACTAGTTATAAAATTTTGCAGAAATTTTGCAGCATAATTACACTTAATATAATTAATAAATCTATGCAAAATCATCTTAATTTTTCTCTGTAAGTCATTTAAATTTTCTACTTTAAGTAACATTATAGATTGTTATATTTTAATTTAATAAATAAATAATTGTGAAAAATTATCTACATTTTTCTCTATATGTCATTTTAATCTTCTATTTAAGTAGGTCAACATATTCAAAGGTGTTGGAGGGCGGCGAATTGAAGGACCACCCTGAGCAGCACTAACTCTAGCTACATTACTGAGTAGACAAAATCATTTGGCCTGTTGATCCCAGCCAGCATTTGCCATTGGCCACGTAATGCTGGCAAAGTGTGCATGAGAATAGCCTTATCTTGGTGGCAGAGATGAAGGATATCAATAAGCAGAACATCATGAGATCCCAACTTTTAGCAAAGGAGGTGCGTGAATTGGTGTCTGATCATAAGTCCCCTGGTAATATCAATGTTCCACAGTACCCAAAAGCTGTTGTCTTAGTAGAATGATGGAATAGCTAAGGCATCATCTAGGAGACATATTTTTCTAGGAGTATTGCCATTCATCCTCTAGAATGCAGTATATATTTTAAATCAATAGTTATCATATTAATTTACATTCCCCCATAGGTATAACACATGAATCTAGAAATAAAAGTGTAGAAGGCAAAGTAATCCTCTTCATTGCTACTTCCAGTGACATATTTGAGAATATGAGCATCCTGTACATGCTTCTATGTCCTCTGCAGTTTAAAAGTCCAGGTTCTCAAAGAAAGAAAGACCAGTGATTCCCTTGGAAGGAACTGGAAGAAGTTACAGAAACTGCCTGGGCCTTATGGGTTCTCAGGGGAAAGCATATCCTGGCAAATCCCTGGTAGAAAATGGTAAAAAATAGAAATTGGCCTATGTCAATAGTACATATAATATAAATCAAATTAATCGATCTACTTAAAGCCAGATAGTCACATATTTAGAGTCAAAAGTTATCTCTTGTCATAAAAAATTACAAGTAAAAAGAAAGAAAACTACAACCAAAAGTTTAAATGAAATAATGAAAATCAATTGGCTAAGTCAATCACTCCTGACAATTCAGAAGATTAAATCTGCAAAGATACCCAACTGAAAAATACCAAAATGTCAAAGTTTGAGAAAGATACTTAAGTTGAGTTCTAGGCATCTCATTAATTTAAGAAAATAATCTCAGGAATTATAAAAAACAGCCCAGATTATTAAATCAGAATGACAAAAGATCTTGGAAAGCAAAAGCACTTTAAAAATAATGCAAAAAAAATCAGATTAGTGTTCAATGATTCAAGAGATAGCATTGGGCCCTTACAAAGTAGACACTTAAACTTGAGAACACTGCATAAAGCTAAGTAGTGTGGAATTATTTCACTTTCAGTTAAAAATTGGGCTAGAAAAAATTATTGTCATCAATAAAACAAGAATATCTGTCTCTTATATAGTTCCAAAAGGCAGAAGGCTGTTCACTCTGAGAAGCTATTTCCATTGGCTGCTCTCAAATGGGCCTAATTTCAACTTTGCATTTCCTACAAGGTCTAGAAAACCCTAAACAGAGGAATTAAATGAAAATGTTCTTCAATATTTGAAAATCATTGTCTTTATCCTGTAATAAACTATAGAAAAAACTTTTATGCTCATCTCAATAAAAGCAGGAAAAGCAATGAGTGAAATCCTCATTCTTTCAAGAAAAAAATGCTCTTCAAATGCTTATCCTGATAAGCATTTACTAAAAAGAGAGAAGAGATGGACATAGAGAGAGATAGCTAACATCACTCTTCTTTTCCTGTATTTTTGCTAATGTGTATGTACTATATATAATATAGTATATATTTTTTTGTCCCCTTCCTCCTTTCCCCCTCTTCTCCCTTCTGCAGATCACTTTTCCCATCCCCCCAAAAGTCTACCTTGTCTTCCTACTATCTCTCCTTTCTATTGCTCTTTAAATTATTAATATTTTGGATTTCTCATAAGCAAATTATAACCATCCATATCTGGTTTATTTCATTCAATATTGAGATCCATCTATTTTCTTACAAATGGCACAAATTTATCTTTTTTTGTGGTTGAGCAATACTCCAGTGTTTAAATAAACTATATTTCCTTTATTCATTTATCTGTTGACAGGCATTTAAGCCTTGTCTATAATTTAGCTCTTCTGTATTATGCTGCTATAAATATGATATGTAATTATCACTGTACTATGATTTTTTTAACTCTTTCAGGAAGGTATTTAGAAGAGGTATAACTGGGGCCAATGGAATTCCTATTTTTACTTTTTTGATTAATTTCCATACTGATTCCTATAATGGTTATACTAGTTTATATTCTCACCCACAATGTAGAACAGTTCCTTTTACCCTACCCAGATCCTGGGTAACATTTGTTGTTTTTTGTGTTTTGTTGTTGGCCATTCTTCCTGGATGGAGTAAGAAGAAATCTCAGTGTTGATTTGATTTGTATTTCCCTAATAGCCAAAAATACTGAACATATATTTTTTACTTATTGACTATTTGTATTTCTTCTTTTGCAAAATGTCTGTTACTTTCAATTGCCCATTTTTAGATTGGGTCTTTTGTTTGGGGGATCTAATTTTCATGAATTCTTTATAAAGTCTAGACATTAGTACTCTATTAGAGGAGTAGCTGTCAAAACTTTTTTGTTTCCCATTCTGTAGTTTGTCTTTTAACACTATTCATAGTTTCCTTTGTGGTGCAGAAGTTTTTTTTTAATTTGATGCAATTATGTTTGTTGACTCTTGGTGTTCTTATGCAACTGAGATTCTGTTCAGGAAGTTCTTGCCTATGCCTATGTTTTCACCTTTTTTTCATCTACTTTATTTGTGGATTCAGTGTTTTTATTTTTATATATGGATCGTTGATCCATATTTATTTTATTTTAATAGTTGGTGAGAGATATGTGTTTAGATTCATTGTTTTGTATGCGGATAACTAGTTCTCCCAACACAATTTGTTAAAGAGTTTATCTTTTCTTCACTATTTATTTTTAGTACCTTTATTAAAGATTAGGTGGCTAAAGGTCCATAGGGTTATTTCTGTGTCTTGTATTCTATGGCATTGGTCTACATATCTATTATTGTACCAGTACCACTCAAATCTAGAGGATTAAAAAAAACTAATTCAAAAATTTATATTCAAATAAATTGGATAATCTAGAAAAAAGAATCCTAAAATTTATATGGAACAAGAAGAGATCCAGAATACATACCAAAGTAATCCTGGGCAACAAGAACAATGCAGGAAGAATTACAAACCCAAATTTTAAGTTACAAAGCTACAGTGATAAAAGAAGCCTCCGTGATAAAATCAGCATGGCATTGGCACAAAGATAGACGTGTGGATCAGTGGAACAGAAACAACACCAGGCACATTAAGCTATCTGATCTTTAACAAAGTGGCCAAAATGTATGCTGGAAGACAGAGAGCCTCTTTAACAAATGGTATTGGGAAAACTAATAACACATATGCAGAAGACTGAATCTAGACCTACATCTATCACTATGAACTAAAATTAAAACAAGATAGATCAAAGACCTGGATATTAAAGCAGAAACATTCAATGTGCTGGAAGATAGCATAAGTAACACTCTGAAAGACATAAGCATAGGTAAAGATGTTTAGAATAGAACACCAATTGCACAAGAATTAACATCAAGAATTAAAAAATTGGACTATATCAAACAAAAAAGCTTTTCCAAGAACAGAAGCAACCAATAGAATGAAGAGGGAACCTACAGAATGAAAAATATGGTTACCAGCTACTCCTCAGGCAAAGGAATGATATCTAAAATATACAAATAACTTAAAACATTAGACCCCTAAATAAATGACTCAATTAAAAATGGCAATTGAAATGAATAGACACTTCTCAGAAAAAGAACTACAAATGGCCAATAAATACATGAAAAAATACTCAACATCTCTGGACATTAAAGAAATGCAAATGGAAACAACACTGAGATTCCACCTTATTCCAGAAGAAAATGGTTACTTTCAGTAAATCAAATAATAATAAATGCTGGCAAGGCTGTAGAGAAAAAGGAAAACTTCTGCATTGTTGGTAGGAATGTAAAGTAATAGAATCACTATGAAAATACTTCAAAAAACTAAAAATAGAAATTCCATTCAATCCAGCTGTTTCCCTTCTAGATATATTTATAAAAGAAATAAAGATATCATATGTAAGTGATACATGTATACCCACGTTTAGAGCAGTGCAATGTTAAAAGAGCTAAATACTGGAAGAGGACTATATGTCCATCAGTAGATGATTGGTTAAAGAAAATATGATATTTATACACAATACAGTACTTCTCTGCATAAAGAAGGATAAATTTGAGTTTTGTGTAGGAAAATCACTTCAATTTAAGGTCACAGTGTTAAGTAAATGAATCAGATGCATGAGATTAAATATCTGTGGTTTCTCTCAAGAGAGAAACACAAAGTACTGTATACACAATTTATTTATTTATTCCCATTAAGCTTATTGGTACATTTTCGGTATAAAGTACAGTTATATTCATCATTGGGATCTTGTACCTTTACATGAGTCTCTTGGTTCTTATTTTTTCCCCCTTCCTTTGCCCTCCTTTCACCCCCTCCACCCTTCCCTATTTGCAAAGAACTTGTTTCCATTTTTTTTCCTCTTTTCATATTTTTTCCTTTCCCTTCCCCTACCCCTCCCAATTCCCCTGCTCTTTTAGACTTTTTCTTCCTGTTACACACTATCAGGTATACATCTTTTAAATTACAATATTAAGATCTAGGAGACATTACCACAGATTTTACAGAACTTAAAAGGATATAGAAAGCATATTACAAAAATCTTTTTTGAAATAAATTTGACAACTTCTAAGAAGTACCTTGGAAGACAA
>NW_004624748.1:15303302-15316600 GCF_000247695.1 Heterocephalus glaber
AGCAGTGGGATGGCGGCTCAGAAGCCCCTACCTCTGTGCCAGAAGCAGAGGGACTCAGTACCTTGGTCTGGTGGTCTGGTGTCCTCTGTGTCTTTGTAGTGTGGAACCAGGTGTCTTCCTGTCTGCAGCAGGGTGATTTGGTGTATTCTGCATGACTGGGGACCTCAGTAGGGTGTGGACAGAACTGCCTGTCTGCAGCAGGGTGATTCGGCATCTTCCATGCAACTCAGGACCTCAGTAGGGCATGCCTGTAGTATAGTTTCTTGTTGGGGATTGTGATGTCCCCTATCATGTCTTTGTTGCCTAGAATTGCTTTTGCTATTCTAGGTCTCTTCTGGGTCCAAATGAATTTTTGGATTGTTTTCTTTATTCTGTGAAATATACTGTTGGGATATCAATCAGGACTGCATTGAATCTATATAGCAGTTTTGGAAGTATGGCCATTTTCACTATAGAAGTTCTTCCTACCCAGGAACACGGGATGTCTTTCAATTTTCTTATATCCTTTCCAATGTCTTTTTTTTCAGAGTACTGTAGTTTTCAAGGTAGATGTCTTTTACTTCCTTTGTTAGATTGAATCATATATATTTCATTTTTTTGGATGCTATTGTGAAAGGATTTTTTTTCCAATTTCTCTCTTAGTGAGTCTGTTATTTGTGTATAAGAAGGCTATAGATTTTTGAGTGTTGGACTTGTATCTGGGTACTCTACTGAATCTGTCAATTAAGTCTAGAAGTCTTTCAGCAGATCTTTTTGGGTCATTTATGTACAGTATCATGTCAGCAGCAAATAATGACTTTTTTTCCTTAAATTCTCTTATTGGTACATTTTAGGTATACAATGCATTTACATTCATCATTGGGTGCCTGTACCTGTACATGATGCATCTTGGTTCTTATTTTTTCCCCATTACCTGTGTGCCCTTCACTCCCTTCACCCTTCCCTATTTACTTAGACTTCATTTCCATTTTTTTCTTTTCTCATAATTTTTCCTTTCCCTTCTTTTCTTTCCCCTTTAGAGTCATTTATAGGTAAATGGGTGCATATTGAGGCCATACTCTTAAGTGAAATAAATAAGACACACATGTGTAAATACTGAATAGTTTTTCTAGCATGAGAAACTGAAAGTGTAAATAGGATGAAAAGACTTAACTATGAATAGTTGATAATTTGAAATAGGCATATAATGACATTTTAACTTCTTCCTTTCCTACTTTATTCCTTTTATTCTTTCTGTTGTTTAATTCCTGTGGCTAATGTTTCCAGAACTATATTGACCAAGAGTGGTGATAGTGGACATCCTTGCCTTGTTCCTGATTTTAGTGTGAAGAATTTCAGTTTTTGACCACTTAGTATGATGTTGGCTGTTGGTTTTTCATAGATAGCCTTTATCAGGTTGCAATAAAGACATTCTATTCCTATTTTCTGTAGGGTTTTTATCATGAATGCGTGTTGGATTTTGTCCAATACTTTTTCTGCATCTATTAAGATGCTCATATGTTTTTGTTCTTGACTCTGTTAATATAGTGTATTACATTTATTAATTTACATAGGTTGAACCATCCTTGCATCCCTTGGAAGAATGCCACTTGGTCAGGGTGTATGATCTTCTTGATGATCTTCTGTATTCTTATTGAGGATTTTTGCTCTATGTTCATTAGTGAGATTGGTCTATAGTTCTCTTTTTTGGTTTGGTCATTTTCTGTTTTTAGAATCCAAGTAATTCTTGCTTCCAGGAATGGATTTTGGAGTATTGCTTCCTTCTCAATTTCATTAAAGAGTTTGAGAAGTATTGGTATTAGCTCTTCCCTAAATGACTTGTAGAATTCAGCAGTGAAGCCTTCATGACCTAGTCTTTTGTTTGGTGGTAAATTTTTAAGTAAATCTTCAATTTCATTGGTTGAAATTGGGTTGTTCAGAATTTTCATATCTTCTGTGTTCAACTTTGGTAATTCATATGTATCTAGGAATCTGTCCATTTCTTCTGTGTTTTCCATTTTATTGAAGTACAGGTTCTCGAGGTAGGTATTGATGATCTTCTGGATTTATGCTGTATCTGTTGTGATTTCCCCCTTTTCATTCCTAATTGCATGGATTTTAGCCTTTTCTTTTTTTTTGATAAGGTTGGCTAGAGGTTTGTCAATTTTATTTATTCTTTTGAAGAACCAGTTCTTTGATTCATTGATTTTTTTTGTATTGTTCTCTCAGTCTCCATTGCATTGATTTGCAATGATTGATCTACTCTGATCTTTGTAATTTCCTCCCTTGTATGAGATTTGGGTTTGTCTTGCCATTTTTTTTCTAGAAGCTTGAGATTCAGCATTAGGTTGTTTATATGAGCTTGCTCTTTTCTTTAGTATGGGCATTCACTGCTGTGAATTTCGCTTGTAGCACTGCTTTCATTGTGTCCCATAAATTCCTGTATGTTGTAGTGGCATTTTCATTTAATTGTAGAAACTGTCTAATTTCTTCTTTAATTTCCTCTGTGACCCATTGGTTGTTCAGGAGAGTGTTATCCAATTTCCATATTTTGTGAAATTCTTGCAGTTTGTTATGCCACTAATCACCAATTTAATTACACTATAGTTGATAATATAGAGAGGATAACTTCAATTCATTTGCATTTACTTAAACATGTTCTATGATTTAGCATATGGTCTATTTTGGAGAATGACCCATGTGCAGCTGAATGAGAATGAATATTCTGATTTTTTTGATGTGGAATTCTCTGTAGACATCTATTAAGTCCATTTGTTCAAAAGTTTGGTTCAGTTCTAGTGTTTCATTATTGATTTTTCTTTCTAGATGATCTATTTGTGACAGTGGGGTATTGAGGTCCCCTACTACAATTATATTATTAGTGCTTATTTGGTTTTTTAGATCAGTGAATATTTGTTTTGTGTAGTTTGGTGCACTAGTATTCGGTGGATATATATTTATGATTTTTATCTCTTCCTCATGGATTATTCCCTTTACAAGGATATAGTGACCTTCTTTACCTCTTTTAGTTAGATTTGGTTTGAAATATACTTTGTCTGCAAATAAGGTAGCTACACCTGCTTTTTTCTAGGTTCCTGTGGCATGGACAATTGTTTTCTATCCTTTTATTTTCAGTCCATAAATTTCTTTTTGAATTAAGTGTGTTTCTTGTATACAGCATATTGTTGGATTTTGCTTCTTAATCCATTCTGCCAATCTATTTCTTTTGATTGATGAATTGAGCCACTAACATTGATGGTTATAGCTGATATATATTGACTTATTCTTGTCATGGTATTTTCCTGTTGTTGGCTCTTTTAGTTTTTTTCTCCCCCCTTTTCCTTTAATTTTTTACCTTGCCTAATGGTTTCACTCTGTGGGGCCTTATGGAGTTGTGTCCCTCATTGTTTTTTTCTAGGATATTGTTTAGAATTGTTTCGAGTTATGGTTTGGTATTCATGAAGTTTCTCAGATGTGCTTTGTCATGGAAGTATCTTATTTCCCCATCAAATTTGAATGATAGTTTTGCAAGATACATCAATCTAGGCCTGAGGTTGTTTTCTTTTAGAACTTAAAATACTTTACTCCAGGCTCTCCTTGACTTGAGGGTTTGTGTTGAAAAGTCTGCTGTGATTTTGATGGGTTTTCCTTTGTATGTGATTTGTTTTTTTTCTCTAAGTGCTTGTAGTATTTTGGTCTTCTGTTGGGTTTCTGGGATCTTGGCTATTATATGTCTAGGTGTAGATTTTCTTCGACCATGTATAGTTGGAGACATATATGCCTCACCTATCTCTGTGTCTAATTCTTTTGCTCTGTTTGGGAAGTTTTCTCTCATTACTTCAGTGAACAGTTTTTTTTTATGTCATTAGTACTTTCTTCTGTTTTTTCGTGGATTTCTATCTGTCTCATGTTATTCTTCTTGGCATCATCTAGGAGCTGCTGGATCAATTTCTTATTATCCTTTACTATTTTCAAGAAATCTCTCTTTTCACGGTCAATAACCACAATTCTGTGTTTTATATCTGATATTCTGTCTTCACATTAGGTTATTCTGCTGTGAATACTTTCAATAGTTTTTAATCCCCTGGATATCTGTTTGAATCTGTTTTATTGCTTCCATTTCTTTCCTATGTTGAGCATTCATGGTTTCCATTTCCTTCTTATGCTGGGGATTCATGGCTTCCATTATGGTCCTGAACTCATCTATTTTTCATCTGTTTCTGTTCTAGGGTCTCTAATCATGTTTTTCATCCTGGTCACCATCTCTGTAGATATATTGGAAATTATTTCTGTTTTTAATTTTTCTAGAGCCTCATTCATCTATTTTGTTACTTCCCATGCTATCAGTTCATGATGTCCAGGGGGTTGATTATCAGATTTTTACACCTGTTGCCCTCAGAATTTCCCTCTGTTGAGGTAGAAGTCTGGGTTTGACTGCTGCTTGAGTGTCTCCTCATTTCTATTTTTTTCTATTTTTTTTTTCAGTAGTGGGGATCAAACTCAGGACCTAGTACTTGCTTGCAAGGCAGGCGCACTACCACTGAGCTAAATCCCTGACCATTCTCATTTCTATTTTTTGATTGGTGCTATTTTTGCTTTAATTCCTGGGTTGATATTTCAATATTTGTTATCATGAATATCTGCATTGCTCCTATTTAGAAATTTATGGAATGACTGCTTCTCAGAGGTGTCTTTCAGGTTTAGCTGGTCTTCAGGTTTTCAGTCTCTAGTGACTCTTAGGCCAATCTCATTTTCAATATTCCAGGAAGGACAAATGATTAGATCAAGCATGATACCTTAGCCCAAGTGATACAATCAGTGTCAACAATAGCATCAAACACAGCTCAGAAAATGACAATTTGTTGTAGCTATTAATATGTCACCTTTAACTTCATGAACTGGATCAAAATCAAGGACCAGCGCAAAATATGTTTGTAGTAAATTAACCCTTCAGTAGAGCAAATTTACCCTTCGGGGTGAGGACATAGAAGGAGTTTGGGAGAAAGAGATAGAGAGAAAGAGAGGAAAAGGTTAGAAGTAAGGTTAGATCACACAGGAAGAGCACACAAACTTTGGGAAATTGCTGGACAAGAGGAAAAGATGGAGTGAAGGGACAAAGGCAATAACAGAACAAACTAATAGCAATAGGGAAGCTAGAAGCTGTATTCACCTTCCTATAAAAATAATAACAATTGAGAAGAGAGAGAGAAAAATAATCTGAAATAAGACAGGAACAGGAACAAAAAGAGAGAGAAATGAAGAACAAGAAGGGAGAAAGATATAAAGAAGAAGAAAAAAGAAAAAAAAGAGGCCTCCTTCAGGGTATGTCTGCTATCACAATAGACAATATGAGCAGCAGTGTGCGAATATAAGTTAATTAGTCTCAACAAGACAGTCATAGTACACTGAGATTCAGGCTGATTTCTGGCTGCAAAGCCCAAGTTGAGTTCCCTGAGGTTCTGCAGGATTGAACTCTGCAAGGTTCTACTGGAGGTTTCAGCTCCCCTTTCCCCAAAGTGAGTTCAGGTTCCGATGGGAGGTTCTGATCCCACAAACTTACCAACCACAAAGGCCCAGTGTATTGAAGAAATTTTCTTTACTTTTCCAGTGGGCTTCAATTTTCATCAAGGAGCCTTAGAGAGGCCCTCTCTCTGTTATTCACTTCTGTTCTATCTTCTGAAGCTCATAACTATGCCTTTATGGTCCCAGGCACCTCTGCAGTGCAGATCCAGATACCAGCACAGCCCAAGTGGTAGTCTAGGGCCAGGCCCTCCGTGATAGTGCCAGGTGCCGGGGGCAACAGCAATAAAGAGATTTTAAACAAAGCAGAGTATAGAACCCACAGATTTTAACTAGGCTAAAATTCACTAAAGCATACATACTCATACTTTCTATTTGAAGCTATATGTGAATAATTTTTGTACTTTAAGTTATTTTGACTTCTGTTTCTCCTATAATCTATTGATGTAGATCATCTGGAAAAATATTCTGATAATGCTTAGATAATATACACTCAAATTTGTTGTAAAATGAGAAAAACATTTACTTTGTGACCATCATTGCTGAAATTTACATGTGATATTGTTTTAAAATATCATGAGTATAAATATTAAGTTGAAATTGTATTTTTGCTCAATAAATATAGCAATTACAAATAATTTAAATGTGTGCCTGTGGACTCTTTAGACATAAAATGGTTCACTATCATGACAATTTAAATTACATCTGCCAGAAATACTTTTCTGACATCATTTCTGAAAGAATGGTGGGCAGTTTTCAGGTGGAGAAAATCTTTGTGGAATGAATTCAGTTGAGGCTCTGACAGAAAAAGTTTTATAAAATGTCCTTGAAAATTTTGTTACTTGTCCCTATGCATTTACAGGTGAAGAAGACAAGAGAGAGAGAGAGAAAGAGAGAGAGGGAGAGAGAGAGAGCTTTCTGTTTTATTTCACTTTAAATTCTCAGCACTGAAAAGAGCTCAGAACTAGTAGGTGGGTAGTTAATAAAGACTACTGTGAATATATTAATACACTAGTGCTTTTATTTTTGTAGCTGATTAATCTACAAACCTACTGTATTCTAGCTTTTTTTTGGTTTAAAAATGTGTATTAGGTTTTCTAATAATAAAAGTAACAAATGTTCATTATAAACAACTTCAAATATTCCAGAAATATTTAACAGACAGTGAAAATATAACTAATCCAGGCCTCAATATTACCATTGTACCATTTTGTAGATATCCTTTTGGATTTTTTTCTATGATAAATTTTTGTATACTAAACATTTAAAATCATCCTTAAAGCCATAATCCAAGTTGCTGATTTAAAGTTATTATTGTCTTTTATCATTTAAGTTCTTTCTAATAGTTAAATTCAACCATTTATCCTTCAAATGATGCCTTATAGGTTAGATCTAGAGATTTAGTTATCTAATTTTACCCTCACAAAGATCCTATGAGTAGGTTTAGTGAACCGTAGCTGGGCCCAGAGTTATTAAGGAAATTGCCAGGAGTCTCATAGTGAGTTGATTGTGAGTTGGTTCCTTTAAAATGAACCTTGATTTATCTGTTCTACATAAGAGCAAAACTCAAAATAAAAAGTATATAACTGTAGATATTCATAGCATTAGATTGTTCATTTATATGAGGTTAAATAGAATTTCAGTCAAATGAATCACTTTAGTAAGATAAAGGCAGCAATTGGCATTTGTAAGCTAGAAATATATTCATATAGCTATAATATATAAATATATATACAAAGATGTATTGTAAATATAGAGAGTCCAGCAAAAACTGTACACACATTTTAGGAAAATAAAAATAGTATGATTTTTTTCAATAGATAGTGTTACTTTCTTATGGAGGACTCTAGAGGATGTCACATATTGCGGAAGATCCACTACACTGCCAGCCCTTAGAGAAGAAATTGAAAATGCATGAGCAGCAATTTCAATGGACAAGGTTACCCAAGCAGCAGTTTACCATTCTAATAAATGTCTGGAAGCTAATGGCCACCACTTTGAGCACCTCTTGTAACTGTAGAGGTCAAAGATAACTTCTATTAATCTAATGATGTCTCCATAAATTTAGTATTAAAATATTTATACAAGTTTTTCTTTTCCTGAAATACAATTTTTTGTATACATTTTTTGGCAGACTCTATATACATGTCTTGAAAACATATTACACTATTATCAGTTAAAATGTTAAAAGTAGACTTCTGGGAAAAGAATTAAATCATATACACTATTATAAAATTGGTAATAAAATAATTGGATTAAAAGTTTTAAGTATAAAAATTTTATCTAGAGACTCACAGCTTTTCAATTTCACCTAAACTAGTCAAGATCTTATTTCTTACATCTTAAAATAACATTTGAATTACGAAAAAGTACAGTATGGAAATGTGAAAATACTTATTTGTAAATAAAAATAACTTAGCTTGCTCTTGCACGTTTTAGAAATGCCATTAATAGATGGGGGGTCTGTATGTTAACCTGAGAGTTGGTTTGATGAAAGAGAGGATACCCGAGGCCATTTCGAAAGAATAATGGTGACATTTTCTAAACCTTTATAAACAGAAAGCTGTAGGAGGTTGCCTAATCATTTGTCTTACAGAGAGAGCATATGTTCACTTACTGGTGTCTTATAAACCTGAAGCCATCAACAGCAATTGTCACTAACTCCAACCCAATATATATGTTTTCAATCATTTCTAACCTGAGAAGTCTGATGATATAAACCCAATTTAAAGGCTAACGAAATTGTATTCTCTGTGTTGCAATACCTTCTTTACCTCATAGAAAGCAGGAAGCCTTTATGTCTCTCCAACCTGGAAGCAGTTACTTCATTTCAGCTTTTCAATAATAGTCTAGAGAGATTTAGATGTATTCATCATGACCAATTTGTAGAATTGGTTTTTTCTTTCCCTTGGTCTAATTTAGACTGTAGTCATTTTTGCTTGCTTTGATGCAAAAGTAATGACAACATAAAATTAATCAGTCTGAATTGGTAAGGGGATCAAAGCAGTAGCACTTCCCAGGATGTAGTACAGCAGGAGACCTTGGACATAGGTACTAAAATCTCCCAACAGTCCAGACTTGGGCAGATTTCCCAGCTTCATTTTCTTTCTTTAAAATAGGGATATGAATATCTTGGCTTATTGAAAAGATAAAATAAAAGATTATAATTCATAAAATAACTACATCATATATGTGAACATCCTTCATCTATCGGCATTGATTTAATTAGCTTCTACTAGGCAAAAATATAATGTTGACCTTTTTCTTTCTCTGAGGGGGATCTGGAGTACAACATCCTGGGCTGCAGCCTGCCAGGGTTTTATGCTTGCCAAAATAAATTATAGAGATGGGTTGGCTCTATCTTGAAGATAGAGCACTAAGAAATTGGGTCCATTGCTGTCATTTTCCTCTCAGATTCCTCTCATCTGTCACAACACAGTAGTTATGAAAAATGAAACCATAAATTCAATTTAGAGGGCAATTTGCAGCTAATCTTTGGAGTAATTCCAGTATGAATAATGCAGCAATTTGGATGCATGGTCAGTCAATTCAGCCCTGATTTATTAGCATTTAAGAAATCTTTTTTTCATTAATGATAATTACTAAACAAGAGAAAATAATTTCCCTAAAATTATCTACCTTTGTATCAGGCTTTCAGTTTTAAAAAATAGTTACATTGTTTCTTAAATTATGATGATAAAGAGAAGGTTTTTTTGTTGTTGTTTAAGATACAATAGGTGTTTAGATTTTGAGCAATAATTCTTTCTAGGCCCTGTGTGAACTGTTCAGCTCCAGGTTATACTTGCCTTTTTTTCCTGATATGACTCCCATTAGAGTTAACATTTTGAATATCTCAGCAGAAGGACCCTGGGATTTGATATTGATTTTCAACACTCCTTACACCTTGAAGGATGTATTAAAATCTAGCTGCAAAAAGAATGACATTTTTGTTCATGTCTAAGAGTCGAGTTTATCTGAAATTTTTTTTCCCTAGTTATTAAAACTCCACTTTCTGACACATCCAATATACTCTGTGTCAGTGCACTTACAAGCATATGTTTAAGTAGAGGGTAACATTGCATTATAATCTATGAAGCACAGTTCTCAGAAAATGTTTACGTTCATTTTCTTTTCTGTATTTTATTGCATGCTCTTTAACTATTCTATGTTTAGCTATTGAAACAGGTACTTCGAAATGAAGGAATCAAAGCAGAAAGAGGCAGCACATTTTCTTTAAAATTTGTCTCTTGTTATAAATAAATCTACAAAAACTTGTTTCCTATTCATCTCCCAGCTTCTGTTTCACCTATCTCAAAGTCAGGGACATGAATCGTCCAGATTTTGTTTTATTCCATTAAGTAGGAATGGTACTTGCAGTTCTAGGCATGTAAAATCCCCTTCACTTCTGGCATTAGTTAAAATGAACTAAATAAACAAAAGGAAAGTAATGACCCAAAGGTTGTACCAGTGAGCCATGCTATGTTGCATTATAGATGCTATATAACTCAAGGACGGTAGGGTATGTACTCTAAACAGCCATTTATAATGCCTATCTAATTGCTTTATAAATTTGGTGATATTCTAGGATATTCAATGTAAACTAAATTGTAAACTGGTCAGTTTTATCATACTTTTCCCAAGAGGTTATATATTGGTAAATTTTTATAAGTAGTAGGTATTTGATAAACATTGTAATCAAGAATTGAAAGGGAGAGAACACACTGACATTGTGTTCTTTGGTATGAAGTGACATGAGTTTAATGTCGGGTCCAAATAATTCCTGTTTAAAAAAGAAAGACTCCTTCTAGGGCACACCAACCTCCTGTTAAATTCATTAGCAAAGAGTGTGTTTTCCCCTTTGTGGAAATCCTGCTCAGGAACATAGATTCAAATGCTCCAACTGAAGAGATAGAAGATCCTAAAACTTAAGTCTCCACACATTTATTTGTTTGCTACATTCCTTCAAACAGTATCTGTTTGTTGTGTCTTGACTTTCTAAAATAAGTTCTAGGGGTTAAGTTTAAACTCAGAGAACTGAGGAGAAGAAGCTATGAGTGTGTGTGTGTGTGTGTGTGTGTGTGTGTGTGTCTAGAAGTGCTTTTGCCTCAGGTCCAGCCATTTTTAACATGGCATAAAGATCAATTCTCTTAACAAAGGACTTTGGGAAGATGGCATAGCCCCATCTTTATTTCCTCTTCCAAATAACAATAGCTTCCAAAGATTCCCCATACTCAGTGCTATCTTTACTCTCTTCAGTTTTATACTGTGAAAATGACATTAAATTCTACCAGAAAAAAATTTGCAAATATTGGGCTCAATTTTACTTAATTATTTACATGAGTGTTTTAAATTTTCCTTTATAAGTTTTCTCTGTTAAGAATGAAGGTGCAGTATTGTTTTAATTTTCTATTGTCCACACACTAAAATAACAGATTGCTGAACATATAGGTCCTTGGACTTTCTATTACTTCAGAAAAATATACTTCTTCAAAAGACTCTCAGTTACACAGGGCTCAATCCTCTATAGCACCTTGAGGCCAAAGATCTCCCATCAGGCCACAGAATGTTAGGAGGGAGAGATTTTCTGTCAGAGTTTCCTGGGCATTTAAATGTGGCCCAAGCAGTTCAGTGGAACTTTCTTTTCCTAGAATCTAAAAAACCCAGGTAAGTCTTTATTTGCTTCAGCTTTTGTGGTATTTGCATTAAGTCCTTAGGTATCTGAATAATTTTCTGGAACACTGTTTACCTCAATTCTGTGGGATTATTTTATTTGCTCATTTATTTATTTTTTAAAGTGTGGCATAACATGTCTGTTTATTTGGTTAGCTAAGTTCAAGTCTGTTAAAACTGAAAATATTTGCTGTTTGGTCTATTAAGTGGTGATTTTCTTAAAGCTACTCTCTCTTTACTCAAGGTAGTCTAATATTCTCATATGGCATGTTAGGTTGATTTTCCTGAATCTTTTACATAAAATAAACCATATCAGCATTTTTCTGAGGAAGGTGTCCTCTGTGCCTCTCCCAGATATCATTCCCATCTTCTTGGAGCTAATTGGTTCATTATTGGTGTATTTTTGGCTCTTTTTTATTATAATACTCACATGTGTTTAATTTTTAGATTTCTTCTCTAAACCTCATGGACCTGACAGACAGGATCTAATTCATTTTTGGGAACAGTTACAGTATGGGAAGCATAGTGGGCAACCAATATGTGTTTGTATGTATTTTTCAGCTATATTGAGGTATAATTATATGTATTTAAAATGTATAGTGTGATGCTTTGATATGTGCATATGTTGCAAAATCATCATAATCACACTATTTTTTGAGGGCAGGGAGTGGAACTGCTTTAGATATACTCTTAGCAAAGTTCTGCCTACAATGTAGTACTTTTAACTATAGTCACCGCATTTGTACAAGTTTCAAGTTTGCATGTCTAACAGCTCCTAGGTGGTGCACATTCTGACCATTTATATTCAGAGTTGATCAGGCAATCAGTTAAAGCAGAATCCCCTGGGAGCTTATTACCAATGCAAAATGGCAAGACCCACTCCAGACCTGCTGAATCAGAATGTGTATTTTTCAAAGATCCCCAAGTGATTCCTATAAATATAGTTTGCATAATACTGTTGATCTTATATTTCAGTGTTTCTGAGTATGGTTCATGGACCAGCACTATCAACGTCACCTGGAAATATTACACAAAGGCAAGTTCTTGAGGCTAATTTCAAGTTGTCCTGAGGCAACGCTGATTGGGGCATAACAACATTAGCAAACACCCCCCAAACTAGTTGATTCTAATACATGCTAAAACTTAGCACCACTGTTCAAAGCATTATCCTTTTCCTCAGTCCCCTGTGGGAATATGAAACCAACTAAAACCATGTCTGAACTATGAGTAATACAAAGTAGATTCATTGCATAAATTAGATGTATGACAAAAATATTTCCTTACATTGCTCTAGGCTCTTATCCTGAAGATGATGAACTGTGAACTCCAGGGACACAGTAGTGAGAAACAAACCGAGTATAGTTTATTAGAAAGAACAAAGAAGAGCTCTTGCTAGCCAAGAAGGGCTCCAAGAAAGGATGCAGAGAAGGCACCCAAGTTCAGGCATTTATATGCACTTTGTTGGGCTATTTTGGTGAGTGTGTGAAAATGAGACAATGAAACAATGTGATTGCCGTTTTTACCTATGCTTCTGATGTCAAGAGGAATAGACTTCTTTGTTCCCCTGCCTTCTAACTTCCCATTGAATTAAAAAAAAAAAAAAAAAGCCATTGAATTCTTTAGTGAGCCTTTTTCCTGTTGTGTACTAATTTTTTTCAGGGCTTATCAGGTCCCTCAGGTCCCTTGGTTTACTTAGGTCTCTCTCCACCACTGGCTCCTGATTTCATCATTTTCACCCATGAGTATATGGAACCCACTAATTTAAACTATTCATGTGCTGCGTCAAAGAGGTAGCAAGACCTAGATCAACTTGTTCTCCAGTTTACCATAGCACCAGTAGATATCTTATATTCACTTTACTGTTTCTAGTCATTTTCTTTCTCCTAAGTGCAGACATCATGTCCATGAAAACATCATAAATGGATGGAAATTCAGAACTTTCTGTAGCAACAGCATTCTTATTTTACAGATGAGGAGTCTAAGGTGTTGAAAAGCAATATGAATAATTTCATATTAGTGCACGGTTAGGATTTTCTGGACAAAGAAAAATGGCACACTATAAATACAGAGAATAATATATAAATAATATGTAAATATTTTTCCTTATCCATTTGTTCCTCATCCTATGA
>NW_004624748.1:15317256-15337737 GCF_000247695.1 Heterocephalus glaber
TAAATTTCAGTGAGGGGGAAGAGATGGGGCACAGGCAACCAATATAGTTACTGTTGTAATAATAATCACATCCAGAAACTTTGTGGATAATATAACTAACACATATTAAAAATATTTCAAAAGAAGCAATGAAGAAATGACCCACCTGAAAGTTAATAAATTGTGCAAAATGAGGAATCTATATTTTCTGTGTGTCTCATTTTAGCTTTATTCTCTTTTGTTGGGCTGTATTAAAAGTATTGAGTTTACTAAGTAGATAAATAGTTTAAAAATATTCAGACTAATTGAATCATATAGTCAGCATGCCTGGTTAATTTAGGATAATAACGTTCCTTTCGTTTTTAAAATAATGAATGGGTTTTAAATTATCCTGTTGATTGTAACATTCGGACTGACCTAGGTTCTTTTCCTTTTATGTCTGCCACTCTCTGACTCAAAGTTCAGTTTGTTTATGACTACAATGGGGATAATAATTATATGAAGATTGTAAATCACACTTTTGGATTAAATATAAAAATGAAATTATTTAGTGTAGTTTCTGCTATATTATAAACTGTCATAGTGATTTCATTCCCTAATATTGCAAATAAAGTAAATGAATTCTCAAAGTGTTTTTTTACATATAAGAATGAGACTCAAGAATAGAACCTAATCTTGGGCTTATGTCAGTGTCCTTTTCCTACAATAGGCAATTTTCCTCTCAGTACATAAGCATGAATTGCAAAGCCCTTGGTTGAGTTCTGATATAATTGAGCAGTACAGACAGATGTTTAGAATATCTTTCCTGGTGCAAATAAAAATGAGGTAAGCAAAAAGAAAATGGCTCTTGTTTTCTTGGTTGGGTGAGGGAAGCACTCACAAGAAAAATGGAAATAAAAGAAGAAATGCATTTTTAGTCAATAAACTTTTATTTCCTTTTGCTTAAAATTGAGATTTGTGTATTGTAGGTTTCATGATAACTATATGAAAGAAAAATTGAAATCTCATCTTTAACTTGAAGTTTGTCCATGTCTTGCAAGCTCTAAAAGTTGGAAAGAAATTACTTTGTATGTATACTGTGACCGGTCCAAGCCAGGAGGGTTCACCTGCGAACTGTGCAGCCCAAATATATCACGTCTTTTTTTTTTTTTTTTTTTGTACTGGGTATCAAACTCAGGACCTTGTTCTTTTGAAGCAGGCAGTGGCACCACTGGGCTAAATCCCTGGCAATGTGCCTTTAATATCTAGGTGGTATAGGGAGAAGCACTGGAAAGTCTTACTACCTTATACACAATATCACACAAAGCTAGCAAGTCACCAACTATGACAAATAACATAACACAAAGTACTTGTTTACATGTGAGCTGCAAGTGTACATGTTGCATAACATATGCTAACTCTTTAGCAAGTGGAAGGCCTACAGGAAAAGCCTAAGTTTGGCCATCTTAGGTACCCCAAACTCACAGTATGGTCAAGTTTTCTCATAGTTTAACGTTTAGATTAGAAACTGTCTATTCAATTTTGTCTCAATATGCCTTTGGTTATTGAATCAAAAATAGCAGATATGGGGTGGGGATTTAGCTCAGTGTTTCTGCCTCCTGCCTCACAAGTGCAAGGA
This sequence comes from Heterocephalus glaber, assembly GCF_000247695.1. The sequence goes on from NW_004624748.1 coordinate 15,318,854, forward strand.
CCCAAGCCCAATCCCCAGTACCAAAAAAACCCAAACCAGCAGATAAGGTATAGAATCATTAAAATTGATACACTTATATCATGTTATTTTAACTTATAACATACATATAGTTTGCTCACATTTGAATAAAAGGACAAAGACTTTTGTTGGTATTTTTTTTAAATATTCTTTTCTTTTCCTGCAAAAATTATGCTTATATATCTGACATGAATGGTTTCTGAGATTTTACTTCTCTTTATAGCACAGTGGGAACTTATCAGCACTGGTGATTCAATTTGAGAGTAGATCATTATGTATTTTTACATAATTCTTAGTCTCTTATAATTGCTTCACCCACAACTAATTTTATAGCATAATTTTGTTTTCTACAAGTCACTTTTTGGGGATTTTCCTAAGTATTCATAATAGTTATCATGAAATAAGATTTCTTTTTTTGTGGAGTCTTTCATTGGTTTATATTTTGTTAAGTTACGTAATTAAACCATCAAGTGGGCAAGGGATTTAGCTCAGTGGCACTGTGCCTGCCTCACAAGTGCAAGGTCCTACCCTGATAAAAAAAAAAAAAAATTAAGTGACACTTCCATGAATAGATCTGAGAATAAAAACAAATTGACTCAACATAAAGCTCAGGTGAAAACTACACATGTACACCGGTGTGTTAGTGAAACAAGTCAGAAAGTTGATTATGCTTAACGACTTACTTTATTCACTTATATTTGGGGAGACTTACTGAAAAATCATTAATATTTTACTACAAATTCTCACAAAGTTTTCATGCTACATCCTAAATATGCTAAAATTAGAGTTCTTATGGTTGACTTTTTTTTTTAATGCTGGCCATCTAATAAATACTAAGTTGCCAAACTATGGAATCAACACCATTATTCTTTTTTTTTTCTTTTTTCTTTTAATGTAATACAAGTAGATATTAATAAAGAAAATATAAAATTACTTCTATGAAAGAATAAAATTTAAAAACTAGAAACAACAATGGTAAATACATGGTGTATCATGATTTTAAAATAATATATATTCAATTGCTAATCTATTTCTTGACTCATCTCTTAAGAAAAATATACCTTTTATTTTTTTGTATAAAACATTTTAGTTATTGACAAAGTACCTGACAGTGTTATTTTGAACAATTTTTTCCTATTTCACCATATCTATTATACATTTGGGTTCCTACCTACACTTTCAATTTCTCACTTCAGAAAAACAATGCAATATTTACACGTGTGTCTGATCTATTTCACTTAAGAGTATGGTGTCAAGGTGCATAGATTTACCTAGGAATATCTCAAGTTTATCCTTCTTTATGGCTGGGTACTATTACATTATATATATTTATAATATATATATATCCCATCTGTTTTATCTATTCATTGGTTGATAGCATTTGGATTTTTTCTAAGATTCAGATATTATAAACTGTGTTGCTATAAATATGGGTGTGCATATATCACTGTGGTATGATGTTTTTAATGCTTTTGTGAAGATACTCAGAAAGGGAAAAGCTGGGTCAAATGAGACCTTTAATCCTAGTTTTTTGAGGAATCTCCACACTGATTTTCACAGGATTGCACCAGTCTACCCTCCTACCAACAGTGAAGAAAAGTTCCTTTTTTCCAGCCCCACCAGCATTTCTTATTGGTTGATTTCTTGGTAATAGCCATTCTTTCTGGAGTGAGATGGAATCCCAACATTTTAAAAATTTGCTTCTCTGACATGACCAGTGATGTTAAATTCTTTGTCATATACTTATTTGCTGTTTGTACTTCTTCATCTAAGAAGCATGTGTTCATCTCAGGTACCCCTTTTTGAATTGGGCCTTTAAATTTCAGGAGTCTTATTTTTTTCAATTCTTCATATATTCTAGATATTAGTCCTTTGTCTGAGGAACAACTGGCTTACATTTTTTACCACTCTGTGAGTTGTCTTTTCACTATGTTGATGATTTCTTTTGGTGCTCCAAAGCTTTTTAATAAGATGAAACCCCAGTTGTTGATTCTTTGTAGTATTTCCTGTGCAATCAGGGTTTTGTTCATGAAGTCTTTGCCTACACTTATGTCCTCAAGAATTCTACCTATTCTTTTTTTCAGCAGATTTAGTGTTTCTATTTCAATATTTAGATCTTTGATCAATTTTTATTTTAGTGTAGTGCATGGTGAGAGACATGGGTCTAGTTTTAGTCTTCAACATGTGCAAAGCCAGTTTTTCCAGCATCATGATTAAAGAGGCTGTCTTTCTTCCAGTGAATATATTTGGCCCCTTTGTCGAAGATGAGGTGACTGAGTGTGTTTGGATCTTCTAGCCTGTTTCATTGATTCTCAGGTCTGTTTTGGGTTTTTTGTGGGTTTTTTTTTTTTTTTGCCTGTACCTTGATGTTTTTATCACAGAAGCTTTGTAGTATAATTTCAAGTCAGGGATTGTGATGTCTCTTGCCTTGCCTCTGTTGCTCAGAATTGTTTTTGTTATTCTAGGTCTCTTCTGGTTCCAAATGAATTTTAGGAATATTCTGTATTTTCCTCAGGTATGCTAATGGTATTTTGATTGGGATTTTATTAAATTTGTATAACAATTTTGTGAGCATGGCCATTTTTACTATGCAGATTCTTCCTATCCAAGGACAGGAATAGCTTTCCATTTTCCATTTCCCTCTCTGATCTCCTTTTTCAGAGTACTGTAATTCTTAATGTAAAGATGTTTTACTTCCTTTGCTAGATTTATTCCTAAGTATTTCATTTTTTGATCCTATTGTGATAGTTTTACAGGTTGCATCAATCTTGATTAGAGGTTGTTTTCTTCCAGAACCTGAAATACTTCATTCCAATCTCTTCCTCACTTAAGTGTTTGCACTGTGAAGTTTGCTGTGATTCTGATGGGCTTTCCTTTAGAGGTGATTTGTTTCTTTTCTCTAACAGCTTTTAATATTCTACTGTGCTGAATTTCTGGAATCATGGTTATTATATCACTTGATGTAGATTTATTTTGGTTATGGCTAATTGGAGGTCTATATGCCTCATTTTTTGTATGTCAAATTCTTTTTCCATGTTTGGGAAATTTTCTGCCATTATTTCTGTGAACAGGTTTTTTATGGCATTTGTGCCATCTCTGGGTTCCTCCTTGACTCTGATCAATCTTATGTTCTTCTTTGCATCATCTTGCAATGATTTGATTTATTTTTTCATGGCCCCTTGCTATTTTTAAGATATTTTCCTTTTCTTGGTCACTAACCACAATCCTGTCTTCTAGATCTGATATTCTCTCTTGGCCTTCATTCAGTCAGTTACATATGCTTTGAATGGAACTTTTAAATTCCTGATTATCTGTTTGAATCTGTTTCATGGATTCTATTTCTTTCTTATGCTGGACATTCATGGTTTCTATCATTTTCCTAAGCTTCTCTACTTTTTAATCTGTGACTACTCTAGATGCATTGAGCACATACTTCATTTTGATTGCCATCTCTTTTTTTTTACCTGAGAAATTATTTTCTCTATAGCCTCATACATCTATTTTTAAAATTAATTCTGCTGCTATTATTTCATAAAATTCTGGTGGGTGGCTTCCAATTTCCTCTATCTCATTGTTCCCTGGATTTGTCCTGGGTGGGCTGGAGGTCTTGGGTTGCATTTCTTTTCAGTGATATATCATTTTCTGTTTTTCAGTTTTTAAAATATTTTTTATTTTATTTTTGGTACCAGGGCTTGAGCTCAGGTCCTTGTGCTTGCAAGGCAGGCAGCAGAACCACTGAGCTAAATCCACAGCCCTTATTTTTTAGTTTTATTTTGTTTTCTGTGATGATGTTTGTAAATCATTTATGGAAGATAGCTTTGTCACTAGTATCAAAGCTTCCCTAGGAGTTGTCTATTCCTCAGAGATGTCTTCTAGGCTCATGTGAATCCTGGTCTTTGTGTCTGTTCCTAGATCATATCTTCCCAATTTATTAAGGATGAGAAGTTGCTATCTCTTTGGCTCAGCACCCAGTCTTTTGGTACTGGACTGTGGTGATGGTTATGACCCCAGATAATTGTAATGTTGTCATACATGGGAAAACTACTGATTACAATAGGTATGACATCCTGGCTAATGTAATACAGTTAGCAATAATAATAACAATAGCATCAAGTACAGCCTAGAAATTCACAAACTGTGGTAACTATTAATTTGGTACCTTTAACCATGTGAGCAAGATCTACAATTATATAACAAAATCCAGTATAAACCAGGAACTTGTATGTAATGAGTTTTCCCTTAGTGGAGTGATTTTACACTATGAGAGAAGGGAAATTTAAGAGCGATAGGGAAAAAACAGAGATAAATGAAGGGAAATATAGTAGAGGCAAGGCTGAAGGACAATAGATGACCACCTTAGCTTTCTGAAACAAGAGAAGAGGCAGGAGAGAAAGAATGAAACATAAGGCAAAAGAATATCAAAGTGAAAGAGAAAGACAAGAGACTGTCTTCACTGATACTGATTTGTATCATCCTTAAACTAGGTTATCCTCAGGTCCATTTGAATAAAATATTGTTTCTTTGGTTTTAAATCCTGTAACTTTAGAGATAATAATTCATTTTATAAAAGAATTAAAATGATTGATCAATTAGTTCTGAGTGTCACAGAGAAAAATTCCAGACATCAATGATGAAAATAATAAATTTTAATTGTTCTCACTTTTCACCTTTTGGAGAAAATTTGAAATGCTAGATGAGTTAAGTTTAATGGCAGAGTATACAGCTAGAAAATAGACTTTCAAAAAGGATACATATGTTCATTATAAATTTCTTAAAGAAAATTGTATTCATATGCAAAATTTTATACAGTGTGATTTGCAGCCATAGGAGTGATAAGCAGAAACACCTTGAATAAAATATGCACCATTTATTTTGTGTAACACATGAAGTCTAGAAGGAGAGAAAGCATTTTAACTCAGGTTGGCATTGCACAGAAAATAATAAAAACAGAAATGCAAAGCAGTCCTTCAATCCCTCTGTAATAGGGGAAAGTGGTCATCAAAAATAACTTGGTGGGAATAAAATCTACAAAGAAAAGCATAAATTAAATTTAATCCAAAATAGGCACTACTTACCTACCATCTGTGAAAGAGATTCCAATTATTATTCAAGGAAAAAAATTATTGGAGGAAAAGGAGTTTTTAATTTTGTCAGGTTTTTTGAATATCTAAGACTTATTTATATTATGTATCCTAAACTACAGATTTAGGGAAGTACTTTGAAAATTCTTATAGGAAGAATTAGTTAATAGTGTATTGTGTAAACTACTGCATATAAAACAAATCCAAATGCTATAAACATTATGTTAATAGACTGTGAGATTGAGAGCTATATAAAGAAAAAAACTATACATAAAGGTGAATCAATATATTTACTGTAGTCTATTTAAAGAAAGTGTTTTAAATTAACATATTTTCTTCTATTTATAAAATTTTTGATGTCTAACAGTATTCTCTTCTATAAACACATACAGTCTCTAAATAATTATGATAGCAATGTCAAGACAATTCCAACTTTTTGATTTTTAAAGAAATCAGATTACATTTGTATTATTGCCACAGGTAAACACAAATGGAGAAAAGTTAATAAAGATAACTTAGTTTTGAAAAAAAAATGCAGTTATTCAGTTAATATATTCTGTTTCATAAAATGCTTTTTACATACATTCTCTAATTTTTAAATTGGAATTTTGTGAATGACCTGAGACTTAGGTAGGAGAAAGATTTGGGGTGAAACAAACACTTATCTTTTTAGTGTTGTGGTGTTACTAGTTTTGTTAATTGCAATCAAAATGACAGTGAGCCCATAGCTGAGGAGAAAGTTGTAACAATTGGAGGAGGAATTTTGGATGTGCAGCAGGTAAACTGAAAGAAAGAATGGCAAAAACACTAGAAGCTGAAGAGATACCTGAAATTTGTGCTGTAGTTTCAGGAATAAAAATGGTTGAAGCAATGGTGACAAAGACAGTAATAGCTTAAGAAATGGAACTGATATGGACAATCTGAAGAGTGTTTGTAGTAGGTGACACATGTCATTGGAGAAACAAGGTAAAGAGATTGATTAATTTCAGAAGAAAAGATGGCAGTAGAGGAAATGGAAGAGTACTTTTATGATTTTTATCTAAAGTGTCTCTTAAAGTCTCATGTGTTCAGAGGTAGCACTTTTGGAAAATAATTGGATCATGTGGACACTATACTCATCAGTGAATTGATCCATTCGTGAGTTCCTGGTTGAAAGAGGTAGGTCACTAGGGCTGTGATATGCAAGTGTGAATTCTTGTCCTGGAATCCTCATTTTGTTCTCTTAACTTGGATGCCACAGGTTGAACAACTTTCCTTTACTATGACATTTCTGTCTTGGAGTCAGCCAATTATTCTTGTACTGTACCCAAAAACATGAGTCAAAATAAATCTCTCCTCCTTTAATTTTTGTCATTAATATGATCTTTAATAAATGGAATAATGTTCCATTTTACAGCAAGGTTTTTTAAACCTAAAGAACTATCTTAAAATATCCTTCTCCAATGTCTTTATATCAATACAATCTTTTTATTTAGGTTTATATATATCAAAGCATTTCCTTACACTTATTCATAGAAAACTCTTTAGTGACTTAATGTCAGCTTTCATAGTGGCATTCATAGATGATACAAAAGCTGTCAGGTATTGTCTCCCAGGGACAGGAAAATGACTAATACAAATTATTGATACCAAAATTGGGGCTGTTCCTTTGACTACAAAGGAAGATCAAAATCTATAGCTAATGTTTAAATAAAAAATACATTACCATTAATCCTCTCAAAATATACCCCCTTGATTTGAACATACTTATCCCCTTGTACTTGCTACTTATTGAAGCAGTTCTGGAAGTCCTCTTTTATGTCTTTACAATGTGTAATAAAAAACACAGTGAATACTGTTGTCAGGTACCATCCAATGGAAACAACAGTTGTTATGAATTGTACAGTGTGTACTCATCTACCTTGTTTACAGGATCTAGAACTGTGAACCTTCTGGATCTTCCTCAAAGTCAAAATGACCTTGAATGATAAAAGTTCTGATTTGCTTCAGAACATCAAGGCAGATAGATTGTGTAATTTAGAGAAGACTTAGGAGATTGTCAGGACTGCTTTAGAAAGTGACAAGAATTATGGAATTCGGCATTTAAAGTGAGGGGGAATATTTTGAGGGAGATTGATAGCAATGTGTCTTTTACTGTAATATATTTTTAATATTTAAAAATTTGTATATTTTTGTCACATCTTGTATCTCTGACCATGTGGTTCCAAAAGCCTTTGCAAGGGATTTGTGGGAGGAGTTTGGAAAGATTTTCAGCTGGGAATGAGGACTCTATTGGAAACTACACTAGAGGCCATGTGTGTTTCACCCCCCCCCCAAATGTCTGATTTGTCCATGTTTTAAGATGGTGTGTTAGGCTGAATTTAAAGACGAATTATTGGGGTGATGGAAATTCAAAGCCACCCAATGTTCATTCTGTGCCGTAAGTACTACTGGTTGCCCTTAGATGTACAGGGTGCAAAAAGCAGAGCCAAATGATATAAAATATGTGCAGTTTTAGCCAACTAGTGGGGCATACCTGTAATCCCAGAACTTTGGGAAACACAGGTAAGAAAGTTGCCAGTTCAAGCCCCACTTTGGCATATCAAGTCAATGAGATGGTCATATCACAAAATAATAAAGGCCTAAGGGTAAGGTCAGAGTGCAGACCCTGATTTCAATGCTCAGTACACAGAAGTCAGTAGATTTCTAATAGAGTCCTCATTTCCAACTGAAAGTTCATGAACCTGGTCTTTACTATAAACATTACTATCAGCATTCTCCATGTTCTGAGCTCTAAATAGTATCAACCATTAGGTTTGGCTTATGGCATTCTAGGGCTTCAATAGCCAAATTCTTTAAACCTTCACCAAAGGTGAAGTTGGGGTTTCCAAATTTGAAAAGAAGACACATACTTTGTACCAGGACAGGATGGCTTGGAAAGATAATGAGATCATTTTACTAATTGGCTTGACCTCACCCATCATTCCCTCAATGGTATAAGAAAGATAAATTACTTTGAAAGAATTTACTTTGAAAAGAGAGATCCAGGGGACTTTGTTCATTTAGGGCCAGCTAGGGACATGTGTCCACAAGTTCAGCTATTCAAGCACTCAGTGTATGCTGCAATCCATGGTCCAAAGGTGCCAAGCTACTGCTTAAAATCATGGCACACTGTTATAGTTTATATGTAGATGTACCCCCAAAATGTCGTGTACTTATTGGTGAGGCTTTGGAGAGGTGATTGAATCAGGTGCATGATACTCATCAGTGAAGTAGTCCACTGATATGTGTCTATCTAAATGCAATGTTAGGAGGTGAAGGCTGGTTGAAGAAGGTGAGTCTTAGGGAATGTGGCCTGGAAAGGTATATTTTTCTCACTCTTCCCTTGGCTGCTCTCTGTTTCCCACTGCCATGCCATGAGCTCTTTCTCCTCTGCCATGCCCCTCTACCATGCTACCTTGCCTTGGAGCCAGCCTACTACATCTGAAAACTACAAACTATGAGCCAAAATAAACCTTTCCTCCTCACAGTTGTGAGTATTAGTTATATAATCTCACTAATTCAAACCTCCAGAATTGTGAGGCAAAATAAATCTCTTCTCGTTTCAGTTGCAGATGTTGGGTATTTTGTCCCAGCATCAGAAAAGTGACTAACACAGATGTCTTGGAATATTATCTGAAGTACAGATTGCTTGTATTCTAGACTGGGTCCTGAAGACTCAATATGATTTTAATCATTGGAAATGACTCTTGATAATAGAATGTAATTGAGTACATAAACTTAACAAACATGCTATGACCTCTTCAGTGCATCTGTTGTCTTCTTTATCCTGTAATAAGGACTATTACAAAATTCAAATGTTTATATTGTTTATGGATGTCCTTCCCTTCCTTCCTCTGCACTTCCTGTTACTCAGGGAGTGTGTTTCATAAGAAGAATTGATAACCATTTTTTGGTTTTATATCTGATTCTGAACTATACTGGGCAAAAAGCTGACTTGTGCTTGAAAGCTAAGCTTCTTCTTTGGTCATGATCTTATACAGTCAATTGTATATTTAAAGTAAATAGAATCCCTCCCCTCATTTCCAGTTAAAGACTCAGAGGAAGAAATTCATAACAAATATGGATCATTCCTTCAACTACTTTTTGTTAGCACCTAAGTGAGACATGGACAATTAATATATTAGTTTTCAAGATTTCTATAAATCCTACTGATGTTTACTATGTCATCTATTTCTTTGTAGTAACTAGTATCAATTCCCTGTAAAATGAGGGGAGGTTTGCACAAAAGGGCAGATAACTAAGGAAAGTCTCCATATAGAGTCTTCTTCCATAATATCCTGGTACCACACTTCCTTCTCCCTCTTCTTGGAAAAGAGCTTAGACCCACTGCTCTGTAAGAATACAGCCTTTTATTAAAAGGCAAAGGAAGATGCAAAAGGTGCTATTCTGAGACTCCTTGTGACCTCTCACTATTCAATAGACACTGAGTAATTAATGACTTTGATTCATTTGTTTAAACTTTTTGTCAAATAGGAAATGAGAGAAATAGATTTAGTTGCAAAGATTAGTTGAACTTTCTTTGTGCATATGAAGGGTAACAAGAGTTTATAGAAAAACAGGGTTTACTGGGGAAAGTTAAAATTCCTCTGATGTGTGGTATATCAAGGCTATATCAAGAAAATAACAATTTCCCAGAAATATTTACAAACCAAAGGTCTAAAGAAATGCACACAATAATTACTCTTGCTATTTCTTCATCTTTGTTGGTTTCCCTCTGTGGTTTTATACAATGATTCTTCTCTTTCTTGTTTAAATTGACCAACAGAAAATTTTACTTAGGGAATCCTACAGTTTGTCATGATTGGGAAACTTGCAATTTAGAAAGTTCTTTGGGATAATTTCATCATAAACTTTCATCATTTCATATTATTTATCATTTCATCAGGAGTCAAATTTGAATTGTTTTCACATCATCAGAGTACCTGGTACAAAGTTAATGGTTATAGATCCTTTGGTAAATGGAAGATAGTGCTATTGAAAAGAGATCTGGACACACTCATAGGTTATGAAAATGTTTTAAACTCTCTCCATGGAGCAACTTGTGTAACAACATGGTTTTTGCTTTTACAGATATAATTTTGTTGGCTTAATGGTGTTTATTGATGATGTCAGTGATATAGTCATGAGACTAAAGAACGAAGGTGCACAGACCTCCCTGCAAGAGAATGATGGACAATCCTCTGTTTCCCATTGAATTACATGTTATATAAACATGGAAGAAATATTTGCAAGAATAGGAGAACAATTTCTCCTGTTTGCACAGGTTAAAATAAGATTTTCTTCATGGTGGAGACATTGTTGTTCCTTTAGGTAGAACATATACTGGTCTTTTTTTGTAGGCTTAAAGAGAAAAATAAGCTTTGGTTTTATTTCCTTTTTGTTTCATTTTTATTTAAGTGATTCTTCTCTTTAAGAGCTTAAATAATTCACTCAAGTGGCCTACCAAGTCTTCCACTATGCTTATATTGTTCTGTGACGTGAATTTTTCTTTTTTTTTCCACGTCGCCTCACTGGATGGATTTTAATAGGCTGCTGGGCTACCTTTATATTTCAGGTTTGTTTTTGTATGAAAGAAAAATAATATTTTGTTTTTGTTGTTCTGCTTAGATAATTGCTGTGCTGAAAGTAAGTAACTTTTGTTTATAGGTTTCAAACTTTGTGAGTTTATCCTTTAAGCAGACTTGGAACAGTTAATGGTTACTCTGATTTGTGTGCCCTTCATATCCTGTTGACCTTGAAATAACTTCAAATTTCATTTCTTCATTTTATGAGCAAAATAAAATATGATTTATAAAAATAAGCACGAAGTAAAATTTACACACAATATTCTTTTGTTATATCAGTAAACTGTTTACATTTTAATAATTATATCCTCCCAACTGTTCTTATATATAATCATAGAGCAACTAGTCTGCAGAAGCTTGCTGGAAATTGTATGCTGCTCTGGTTTAAAACAATGCAATTTGTTTATTGCAAACTATTCCTAGTGCCCAGCAAATATTTTATTGCACGATGCAATGCTCATTCAATCTTTGGTGAAAAAAACATTGTAACCCGTAATAAATGGTTCTATTAGAAATACATCCTAGATTGCAGTTTTGAAATTTCATTTATATTTATACATGCATGAAGTTTCTTTAGGAATAATAAAATGATAGTTAACATTTTTGAATAGCTATTCTATTCTAGTCAGTAAGCTAAGTGCCCTGTAGAATTCTTTTAATTTTATGAGATCAATTTTATTCCATTTGTAAGATAAAGAAAATGAAGAAGGAGAGTACAGTTGGAGCTCTTTAGCAACAGAAAGATTTCCTGTATTTGATATTATGTGTGGCTCTGTTTGATGTTAAGTGAAAGATGTTTTTTGCTTTTTGATTCTGTGAAACCACTATTCAAGTAATCTATATCTGTGTATCATGTTGACTCAGAAAGCTAACTTTCAGCAATTTGCTTATTGAATAGGTAGAAAATAAAATGAAATAAAAATATTTCAGCAATTGAATAAAAGTACAGTAATGTTTTTATATTCTCTTAAAGGAAATAGTTTAGGTTTCTCATTTTAAAATGCCAATAAAAATGTAAGTTATAAAAGGCCAAAAGCCAAAATAACCTCTATGTTATCTATGAATGCAATTTCAAGGCAACTAACACCATGGTGTCTGTTTTCCCAAATAGCAATATTACTATTTAATATGTTATTATAAATTTAGGAGTAAACATTAATAGTTTATGTCATTTGATTGAAATGGAAATCACCCCAAATCTTCAGAGACTATCACCCATTCCTTGTTTACAGATGCATGAAACTAGAATAGTTTCCTTTGAATACATAAATAGCGGCTTTTCTTAGAAATCACTCACTGACCCAGAGACAGCTTCTGTATAGCTTTGGGGGAGGGGATGGTTACAAAGAAGCACCCCCAAAATCTTTCCATTCTCGACAACTGTAATTACCTGTCGGTCATAAAAGGGCGAGGATAATGAGAATGGGAAGGGCAGGAAGAAAAGGAAGAGAATATTGCTAATGCCTTCCAAACTCAGATGTCCCTGTTCTCTTGGCCACCATAAAAACACTCTTATATAATTAATACCTTACAGAAACAACAAAACAATGGAAAGTAAAACGATCTTTCTCAAATAGGAAGGACATCACGAATGGAGGCAGGCAGAAAGGAGGGCATAGGGAGGGACAGAAAGAGGATGAGAAAAGGAATTAACATATGCTATGCCCATGTACCCACGACATGCAAGGCATGAAAACTTCATGTGCTGAAAACATGTACTGATAAACAATATAAGTATTAAAAAGACATTGATTATGGGCTACTTTGTGACACGATTAATTTTTCTAAGTATATCAGTGTCCCTGAGCTCCTCACATCCACTAACCTAGAGGAGCCTGTTTCTCATAAGCAAGGCCCGCTGATGCCAGATGTTCAGAGTGTGTCCTACTTGGTCACATTTTCCAGGGTTCTCTTTCCAACCAGCAATATACATATATATATATACATATATATATACACATATATATATACACATATATATATATACATATATATGTATATATATGCAGTCTTTGTAATTCTCAGTTGAGAAATGAATTTGGCAACTATCTAAATGATAGAAACTTAGAAGCGATTTGAAAGCAGTGCAAAAATAAATTGAAAACAATAAAAATTAGATGAATTATATATCTGTGGCTTTTATTAATGTACTTTTACTTTACATTATTTATATAAAGGAAGAAAGAAATCCTCTTAGGAAGTGTTGGTTTTAGTGAAATTTGTACCTCATATCACTTTGGCTTAATCTTTTCAATTATCTTCTCTGCTGGCTGCTTTTCCACTATAAATGAAAACAGTTCCTCCTATGTTAATAAAAAAGAAAGGAAGGCAGAGAGGTAGAAGAAGGGAGCAAGATGTATTGGTTGGTCCATCTTTCTCTGTAGCTACTTTCCCTGACAGTCTTTCTGACTGTCCACAGAGTTGTCCTTATATTTTATTACATACTTCCTTCTTGACACCCATTATTTTTGTTTCTTTCACTTCATATCACCTTCTAATTGCCAATGGTACCACAATAAACTTATGTTATAGTATTTTACTTTTACAGTGTAGGAAATATTTTATTAGCTAGTAAGTAGTAGGCTAAGTTTAAAAGTGTAGCTTTTAGCCTCACTATATCTTTCAAAATCTTACTTAAGTGCTTCTTTTGACTTCAATCATTGATCTGGTGTTGAAGCCATGCACCCCTAAGCCTGCATCTTTTTTATCCTTCCTTTGTGTTGACTTACACAGTCCCCTTGCACCACCAGATTATTAGATTACCTTTCTGAAAGCTGTTATTTATTGAATGAGGTTTTCACTATACCCTAAGTATTGTATGCACATTTAATCTTTACAACAAAATGGCCCAGAGTCAGGCTGAAACCTATGGGTGTTTGAGGTAGGTGAATTTGCTCTGACCTCACACAGTTTTCTGTAAATATTTGTTGAGCTTATAATACACAGGAGAATAAGCCAAAATATGGAATAAATATCAGGTAACGTACTCTTTTCCCTCCAAACTTAAAATTTCTCACGTTCTTTCTTCTTGAGAGTTCTCACTTGAACCATTTGCCCTTTCTAGAAATTCTTCTTTCTTATTCCTAGGTTTACCGTGCTTGCAGCCACTACTCCACCCTGCTTGACAGTCTTTAAACTTTGGCTTCTGTATTGTAATTCTAAGCTGGTTTTATTTGCCTCTCTAACACTGCTCTTTGGTCTTACAATTGCTCACACACCCCCATTTTTTTCCTGCAGTGCTATGGATTGAATCCAGGATCTTTCACACACAGCTACACCCTCAACCATTTTTAAACATTTTTTTTTTTAAATTTTGAGACAGTGTTTCACTAAATCTCTCATACTTGATTTGAACTTTGAATTCTCTTGTCTCAGACTCTCAAAATGCTGGGATGGGCTTCTCCCATATTTTAAGTGTTCCTTATTCATACATCTAATTTTATGACAGAGGTTATTTTTGAGCATTAGATATTAATTGCCTTTCTTCTTTTTCCCTTCAATATGTTGTCACCGCCTCAATTTTCCCTTTGTGTAGTGGTCTCTGGATATTTATATCCATCACTGACCTTTCTTCAAAGATCTAATGCTGCAATTCTAGCTGCTTGTGGACATTCCATTTACACACCCTCCTAAGATGTCAATCCTTTATCTGACTAGCCTCACCTGAAGCCAGATTCTCACTTGAAGCCAGATTATTCTCCATTAATGTCATCACTCTCAGTTTAAACCACATTTTAGTGAGCATCGCTTCTCATGATTTCATTTACAGTTTTTGTCGGGGATGCTTACTTCTGTTATCTCTGCTACTATAAAGCTGGTTTGTTTAGTTTAGTTTTTTTTTTTTTTACTTCTGAATGCCAAGACTGAAGAGATGTTCAAAATTCTCTCTCTCCTGCTAGCTCCTCCTCTCCGCAACAAGTTTCCTACAGTGATTAGCCTTCTAAAAACCTAATTTGTATTCATCATCTCTCTGTTTTATGCAACCTCAAAACCTTCATTTTGTGATAGATGACAGTCCTTTGTCCTGGCTCCCCATAAGCAGGTCCAAAGCTAATTCAGCATTTTCTCATTTTGTTCTTTAGAAAACATTTTGTTCTTTATTCACTGATTTCTAAGACACTTGTTCTTAGCATCTCCCACCTAACTGAGCAACCTCTTTTCCTTTCTTTATCTCCTAGTCTAGTCACTTTCAAGTCCAAAGTTCAACGGTAATTTTTCCATAAATCCTTTTCAGATGACCCCACCAGGAAAGGACCTCACTATTTAGTGGACAACCTCAACTTCAGGCAGATATTTATGTAGTCAGTGAATTCAATCACAGCTCAGTCATCTTCAGCTGCCTTGTGGGTCAATACCCATCATAGCAGCAAGCAGAATTGATCAGGGAGGTATCTCCATCTATCATTAAGACAGCCCAAATGACTCAATCATTCACTAGCAGTCATGATCCAGTCACTGTGATGGTGAAGACAGCTCCTGTCACAATGTTGTCCTTTTTCAGCATTTGCATCCGGCTCAGTTTTTAAGTAAAGGGGAAAAATAGACAAGTTGGAACTATCACTGTTCTGCTTGATATTTTATGTTTTAAACTGTGTCACACACATTTCTGGGCCTAATTGCAAGCCACTAAATTTTATTGGCATAAAGAGATAACTTTACAGTTTTTTAAAAGATGAATTTATTTTTGGTTGCTGAATCAAATGCAATTTAAAGTTCCAGGATGTTTACATTTTATTAGTAACAAATTGATAGCATATGGGTTTTTTCTGTTTCTTCCAAAGTCAGCAGCCTTACTTTCACTCTCTATTTTGTTCTATTATCAGAGGAGTTTTTTGATACATATATAAGCAAATATTTTCTTATAGTGCAGCAGAACTGAGATGCTCAAATGTTTAACAAATCAGGTTTTCCAGTTAATTTAGGTTTATTCAAACCCAGGGTATTGAATGTGTTTGATTGCTCAGGGGTATTTCTAGATATGTGACATTCTAAGATTGTACTTCAGCACACTCATCTGCATATTATGAAGTTTTCATAAGTATAAACTTTTTTGAGTTCCACGAGATAATAATCTCAGTTTAAACCACCAAACTTGTCTGTAGCCAATTTTTCTTTTTAAGATCTTTCATACAATAAATGAAGAGCTAATATTTATTGGCTAACTAGCCTATGCTGCACATTATCCTGCATAATTTATAGGTAGAGTTAACATATTTAGTGAAAATTTTGAACACTCAGTGATACTTTAGTCTCAGAAAACTTTTTTTTTTTTGGTATTGGGGATCGAACTCGGGTCCTTATGCTTGTGCAGCAGGTGGCGAAACCACTGAGCTAAATCCCTGGCCCCAGAAAACTTTTTTATTATAAGTATATCCCACAATATTTCAGACATGTCTACACTAAAATTTTATTTATTTATTAGAAACACAAATGTAACAATGTGCAATATTTTCTTTGGAAATGCTAATATGGATTATATAATTTTGTACAAGCTGTTGAGGTAGATGTTGCAATTAACATCACTTTACAGAGGACACTGAGTCTTAGACAATTTAAAGAATTTTCCCCAAGATTATTGAGCTAATACATGAAAGAAGTTTTTGTGTCCAGATCTGCTCAATTTCGGAGCTGAAGCTCTTAAACTTATTTAGTTTTTACATTCCTAGATACAATTTCTGTTTGAGAAGTTAGGTATCTTTTTTTTTTTTTTTTTGGTACTGGGGGGATCGAACTCGGGTCCTTGCGCTTGCGCAGCAGGCAGTGAAACCACTGAGCTAAATCCCTGGACCCGAGAAGTTAGGTATCTTAAAAGCTTTTGTTAAATCATTTATATTGTGAACACATTTACACTTCCACCAATTGTCTATTTTCCCAAACTCTCAACAACAGTGGCATTATGATTTTGAATAATCTTTGCTAGTTTAATAGATAAGATGTGGGATGACATTTTCATATTTTTTTCATTGTGTGCTTATTTAATATTTAATGAAGGTGTACCCTTTTATATGACTATTTGTACTTTGTGAGGTTCTTATTTGTGTTCTTTAAGGCTAAAAATTTGACAGCCATCTGGCATGTTTCTGCATCTTGATTCTCAAATGAGTGTATACCAGAATCACCTGGAGGGCTTGTTAAAACATAGCTTTCTGTTCCTTCAACCCCAGAGTTTCTGATTTAGGATAGCTTGAATGAGACTGGATAAATTTCATTTCTAATTTCCCAGGTGCTTCTGATGCTTCTATCCATAGAACCATACATTAAGCATCACCGTGTATAGAAAAGTTCAAAGCTCATATTATAAAGAATGGCTATCTTTGGCATTTATCCCTTACCACCATCATTACTGATCTTAAAGTTATAAATTAATTAATAACTTAGGAGAACTATTGTAATAAAAGTTAAGCATCAATGTTGACATAGGATACACTATTAGTTTAAAAATTTTTCCCAATTTATTTTATTAGCATATATTTTCAATTCATCATTGTTACATTCATTTGGGCTCTTAGTACATGGATATAGCATATCTTGTTATGATCAGCTTTAAATTATGCATTAAAAAGATTTTTTTCAGCTAATATGTCAATGACAAATAATATCAACATCAGCTATTTAGGTAGTGAATAGAACTTTTAATTTCTTTCTGCTGCACAAAAACCAAATTCAGAGTCTATTAAGAGGGTGGTACACCTTTCACTGGCTCAGAGCAGCTGTCATTTAAAAAACTGTTTGGCAGGTACTTAATTGCACACAACATTATGTTAGGTATTTATAAGTAATTAGTGCTGTGGGAGTCCTTGACCCTGAAGAAACTTTACTTTATGAAAATGTACCTCTCTGGGCTATGAGCTCTGAGGGAAACAGGACTGTCTTGTTCATCTTGTATCCTCAGCACCTAACACAGTACTGATGTGATGTCAGTGTTGAATGAATGTGTGCCAAGTGAATTTGGGAGAGATCAAAGTTTCCTAATGACTTTGGCAAAAGGATTGCTCCAGATGTTACTCACTGCATAAGGGGAAGGGGAATAGACTTAAGTTCCCTTAAATAGAAAGTGTAACCAGACTTGGGAACGTGGTTCTGGAATGATCTCTTTAACTGAAGTTGCATACTTGTACCCAGCTGCAAGAGCCTGGAAGATGGGATCAACCTGCAGAAACAGAGCTCATTGGGTAGAGTTTCATAGCAAGGTTATTCAGAGCCTCTAAGACAATGTTCTACCATGCTCAGAACAAGTCCAGGAGTGGGAGGTTGGATTAAGTAGCTGTTTGAGATCTTTTTTCATTTAAGCCAGTCACACCTATTAGTTTTTATTGGTCTTGTCATATCTTAAAATGCTTTTGAGTTTGGGATAGAGCAGATTACACATCACTGTGGCTTCTAACATATGAGTTCCTCTCATGTTCTTTGGAACACATGCCAATGAGCATTAGGTCCCATTCCGTAGTATCTTGGGATGACCTCAAAACCAAAGTTGTTTTCTCTTTTTTCTTATTTAGTTTGAACAAGTGTTGCTGACATTTTAAAAGTGAACAAGTTGACACTAAAATTACATCAAATGATGGCAAATAGTAGAAGTTCATATTTGGTCACCCAAGCACTTGATGTCTGTGTCTGAACCCAGGATCATAAAGGAATGAAAGGGCCAAAATTAAGGTTTGACATGGGAAAAGAAGCACTCGGTGGTAATTTAGCCTTCAGAGCCTCTCAAGGAGTAGTATGAGGATGCCCACTTAAAAGGGGAAATTAGAAAATAAAGAAGAAACTTCAGTAGCTTCGATTTTTACTTGGCTTTCTTTGAACAGTTTGTGTCTTGAAATAGCTGTAGAAGTCAGTGGAGCTGGATTCTTCCTCAGAAATCCAACTGGGAAATATTTGCTTAACAATACACACCATCCTCTAAATCACCACTTTTCCCTTTATGAATTTAATATTCCGACAAGGTCAAAAGTTGGAATACAGATTATTGGACCAAACTGCTCTTTTTCATTAGTTGAAGAGAATAAAGGCTAAAAGATTTTTTTTTCATTTTTTGGTACCAGGGATCGAACTCGGGACATTGTGCTTACACAATAGGTAGCAGGGGAGGCTCCCCCGCCTTCATTCCATGATCCTAGGGCAGAGAAGGTGAGATGCACGGGTGACAGAATCACACCCCCCCCCCCAGTGGAAAGGAGAA
>NW_004624748.1:15340792-15371039 GCF_000247695.1 Heterocephalus glaber
AAGATACTCATGTAATGGTACAAGATCCCAATGATGTATGTAACTGCATTTTATACCTAAAATGTACCAATAAACTTAATGGGGGGGATTTATATCCAGCGTCTTCAATACTTTTTTATCTTATTCATCTCAGTGTAGCTCTCAAACAAGTTGCAGGAAGACCTAGGTTCATGGTGCCTTACCAGCACTCCTGCTACTTACACTTGTAGAATTACTTCTGTTGACCACATTCCTATTTTGCCTCTCTTCCTTAAAACTGCATGGTAAGGCCCACAAACAAAAATAAGAACAAAAACAAAAAGTGCATGGCAATAGTCTTTCATTTGCTTTGCTGTTATTTCCAGTTCTGTCTTTGACCTTGCTTCCTTTTTTTTCACTTCTGTAAAAGTAGGAATTTTCAGATCCCCCCCATTCTTTTCCCATCATTCTGTATATATTGACAATCAGACATTGGACCTTATGTGGATCATAAAAGTCACATCTATTTAATTGATTTTCCAAGCTTATCCCAACACATAAGTATATGGATATGGTTATCAGAGATCAAGAGGTATGTTTGAGCAGAATAAATATTTCTCACCTCTAACTTATTTAGGGGATTAGTGCTACCTTGGTTAACCTATTCACCCACTCTTCATCTTTAGTTCATCTATTATTTGGGGGTTAAAACACAATTCTTACCTTATAAGAATCTGTGAAAACTTAAATAACTAAAACATATTAGCATTCAGACAATTGTATGGAAAAATTAAATGCTATATACATATTTGTTAAATGAAATAAAACACATGTGGAGATCATTGGAAAATTGGTGGTAAATGGTAGGCGTGGAAGGAAGATGAACCAGGGGACCCAAGAAACATTTAGATTTTTAACCCTGGAAGAGGTGACTACAGAGAGAGAAACATCCTGCAGCATATCCAGAGGTCATTATCTGCCTTTTCCAACCTCATGACTGCTTAGCTTATTCTGCTTCTCTGACCAGCTACCACCACCCTCTTGTTCCCTGTTTCACATACACAAACCTTACTTGTTCTTCAGAGGTCACCCAAATCCTGCTTGTGCTTCGGATGGCTTTTTTGGTCAAATTCATATTGAAGTCACAATGCCTGATTAAAAAACAGTTTTTCTATTAAAGATTACAATAGAATATCTTGTCTCCCAAGAAACAGGTAAAATTTCTGCAGGTATAAAGTAAGTACCTTACACAAATTTGTCTCCCACAGGTATCTTAGTAGCCTTTTTGCCTTGTCATTGTCATAAGTTTTATTTTGGATTATTGCAGGCTTATTGAAGATTGCGTGTGTGTGTGAGCAGTGTGTGTGTGCGTGTGTACACACATGTGCATGTTCACATGCATGGCAGAGGGAAAAGGTGGAAGGAAGATAGTATGACACCTTTCCTTCTCCATACAATCCTTCAGGAGCTATAACTCAGTTGTAATAATTTAGTACAGATATGACTATGTCACCCAACACAACTATGTCCCTGATAACTAATTTTTTCTTGAAAAGAAATCTTAGAATTGTAGGGCCTGTGGAGTTTTTCTAGTCTAGTGCTCTTCTTTTCCTGATTGAAACAAAAAAAACCAAAACTGAGGCATGAAGCAATATGACTATTCAGAGTCCTCCTGGTAGTCATAGAAGTCCTGGGGGCTTGTTTTTCACATTGCCCTTGCTACTAGATAGCTGTATCTTTTGAAAATCTCTGAGCCTGTTTGTTTTCACCTATAGAATTAGGTTAACATCTTTTTAGCCTTGCAAACAACTTAACTAATGGGCATCCAACAAAGAGTTTCTATTGCATAGGTTTCCATTAGTAATATTATTAAGGAGTTGTGTTGCCCACAGTTTGTTCACTGGCATTGACAGCATTGACACTAACAGTGGCTGTACATGTGAGAAATGTTGGGTGCAATACTCAGATCTGGGTCTCCTCTTCTTTTTTTCCAAGTACAAGGAATTGAATTTAGGATCTTGCACTTACCAGGCAGGTGTGGCACTGCTGAATTACATTCCTGGCTATATCTCCTCATTCTTAATCCAGGGTGTTTATAATACTGTATCATTTTGTAACTTGGTATATGCTCATAAGATAAAGGTAGGCTACCTACCATAAGAAGATCCAAATTTCAGTGATTTTAAGTAATAAATGTGAATTCATCCCCCATGTTCAATGCAAGGCAATTGAGGAGGGTCTGTGGTCTATATAGTTCTCTGGGACCCAAGCATGGCATACCTTGCTCTCTAGATTCAGCGCATCTAGATACAGATAAAGATTATTAAGGATCACATCCGAGGTTTTGTAGAAGCAAGGTAGCCATGTGGAACTGCTTACTTTAGCCTCTGTTCTGGCTGGAGTTTAAGAGCTGGCTGAATACAACTGTAAGGAAAGAAATATAGCTGTGTGTCCAGAAGGGGGAAAAAGTTGGTGAATACATGGTTTTAAAATACTACTTTTTGGTTTTAAAGTACTATTTTTAATTTCCAAATTTAAGTACAGCATGTTTAATCCTAATCTTTTGAAAATTGCCAATTATGGGAATGGTATGAGCCTGTGTAAGTATTTAGATTTGTTATCATTGTGCTTTTTAAAAAATTATAAAACCAGTTGTAACAAAGGATATCTTAAACTGGCAACATGGTTTTTCAGTCATGAAAACCATATGACTTTATAGGTTTTCTATTAGCAGGATGTTGAATCTATTATAGACAAAATTTCTTTTTTGCTTTTACCATAACTATAGGACTAAATTTAAAATGTGTATCATTTCCCCATTTTATATTATTTTAATTTTAGTTCTGGCTAAACTGTTTTATTAGTTAAAAGGTTTGAAATAGTAATGTTAAAATAGTAAATGTTAAAAATCAAAACATTTGATTGTTTTAATATTTTGAGCACTTAGGTTGATTCTTGAAGTATGTAAGACTACTAGAGTCAGTATAAATGTTTATAATTTGGAGAATATAGAACTTTGCCTAAATATCCAAATCTTCAAAGATCATGGAAAAATCACTTTTTAAAAATGCATGTCTAGCCCATACTAAAAAAGGAATTTAAAGGGTTTCTTATATGTTTAGATATATTCTAATAAAAATAGTTAATTGGAATATATAGAACAGAAACTCATAATATGTGCCTTACTCCTCCTGGAATGAAAAAATTAAATCTTAATGAATAACTCAAGAAATCATAAATGTTACTTTTGAGGAATTAGAGTTTAATAAAATGAACATGAATTAACCTTGGAAGAATATAGAATCATGTAAAGCTCAATAAAATGATAATATTAAAGGATACATTATTTAAAGAATAGGAAAAGTTAGGGACTATTATATGTAGATATGATAAATGAAGATTTAATAATAGTATATTTTATGCTAAGCAAGTAGATTATAGCCACTATTACAAAAGGGAGAAAAATTGTTGGGCAATTGATGATAAATATGTTCATTTATTCTATTTTAGGAAGCTACATTACTATATATATATCTTATATATCCTATCATATATTATGTCATTTTGCATATCTTAAATATACACAATAAAATTTATTTTCGAAAAAGATTACCTGCAATTGCACAGTGATTTTAAAAAATTTTAACAGAGGTCTTGTAGGAGTGATTTTCATTAAAACTCAATGTTATAATTTTTTTTGAAAGGAAAATAAAATTAGAAAATAGAATATTTATATTTGTTTTTCTTTAAAGCAATACTATACCAGTTTGGAATTGTAAAGAAAAATGAAAATGATGCTTGTACATTACCCTAAAATATAATTTAGTATTATACAAGGACATTGGTCTTTGAGAAAAAAAATGTTCCATTGGGCCATGTTATTTCAAAACAATATTTTATTTGGATTTTAAAAAGGTGCTAACTTCTTAATAAACAAGTTGTTTTGGATATTATATTGCCTTTATGTTGCTCAGAGCAAAAAGGTTTTATTAATGCTTTATTAAAACAACTGTTCCATGAACTAAGAAGAGAGTGAGCTAATTGAGTTTCTTTTAAACAATACAGTTCTCTCATTATCCAAATCTGATGTATTTCTCTTTCTCTTTGAAACCCTTTGTTCAATGAGTAAAGCCCATTAATCTACTTTATAGTGTTAAAAATGTTGTTTGTTTTGAATCAGTGAGTGAGGCAGAGCTATATTATGTACAGTTAGGCCAAGAAACTGTCCCATGTTCTCCAGTTATTTTGTATTATTGTTTATATTTTTTGTATTTAAAATAATGTAAAAACATAAAACCAAATCCAAGGACATTGAAAAATGCAAATCATTAAAAAGAAAGTATAAAATAAAGCAAAAATCCATTAAATCACCTTCAACAGCTGATATAATAATTTTTTTATTAATAAATTTTATTTTAATCCTTCCTGCACCAAGCTCCCTCCTCTCCCTATGAACAAAAGCTTTCTTTCCATTTTTTCCTTCTATTTTCACTTTCTTTCTTGTCTCTTTTTTCCTTTCCCCCTCCCTCCTCCCTTGTTCTCCTTCCCATTTGAACACGTTCTTCCCATTTCCTAACATCCATTATATATCTCAGTTCTTTTTTCCACATTTAGTTTCTCACACCAGAGAACTAATGCAGTATTTAAACATGTGAATCCTATTTATTTCATTTACAAGTATGGTCTCAAGGTCCATCCATCTAGCTATAAATGTCTGAAGCTCACCCTTCTTTATGGCAGTGTAGTACTCCATTATATAAAAAAAACCTCATCTTCTTAATACACTCATCAGTTGATGGGTATTTGTGCTGTTTCCAAGTTTTAGCTATTACAAACTGTGTTGCTATAACCATGGGTGTGCGTGTATCACTGTGGTATGATGTTTTTAATTCTTTCAGGAAGATACCAAGAAGAGGAATAGCTCTTCTAATGGGTCAATGGAAACTCTAGTTTTAGTTTTTTCAGAAATCTCCACACTGATATCCACAGTGGTTGCACCAGTCTACACTCCCACCAGCAGTGGAGAAGGGTTCCTTTTCCCCACAGCCCTGCCAAAATTATGTTATTGGTTGATTTTTTGATAGCAGTCATTCTTTCTAGAGTGAGATAGAACTTTGGTGTTATTTTAATGTGCATCTCTTGAATGACCAGTGATGTTGAACATTTTTTCATATATGTATTTGCCATTTTTAATTTTTTATCTGAGAAGTGTCTTTTTATTTCAGATGCCCATTTTTGCATTGGGTGTTTAAATTTAGGGGGTCTGATTTTTTTTTAGTTCTTTATGTATTCTAGATAATATTCCTTTATATGAGTAGCTGGTAAATTTTTTTTCCCACTCTCTAGGTTGTCTCTTCACTCCATTGGTGGTTTCTCTTGCTGTGAAAAAGCTTTTTAATAAGATAAGGTCCCAGCTGATTCTTTGTAGTATTTCCCATGCAACCTGTGTTTTGTTCATGAAGTCCTTGCCTACTCCTGTGTCCTCAATTGTTCTACCTATTCTCTCTTTCAGGAGATTTAGCGTTTCTGTTTTAATGTTTAAATCTTTGATCCAATTTGATTTTAGGTTAGTGCACAGTGAAATATTTGGGTCTAGTTTCAATCTGCAGAATGTGGAAAGTCAGTTTTTCCAGCCCCATTTATTAAAGAAGCTATCTTTCTTCCAGTGAAGGTGTTTGGCTCCTTTGTCAAAGATGAGGTGGCTGAGTATGTCTGGAGTTGTTTCTGCATCTTTAGTCTGTTCTATTGATCCTCAGGTCTGTTCTTTTGCCAGTACCATGTTTTTATCACTGTATCTTTGTAGTATAATTTAAAGTCAGGGACTGTGATAACACCCCGCTTTGCCTTTGATGGCCAGAATTGCCTTTACTATTCTAGGTCTCTTCTGGTTCCAAGTGAATTTTAGGATTGTTATTCTAATTTGGTGAGATATTCTGTTGGGATTTTGATTAGGATTGCATTGAATCTGTATAATAATTTTGGAAATATGGCCATTTTCACTATATTGGTTCTTCCTATCCGAGAACAAGGGATATATTTCCATTTTGTGATAGCCACTTCAATTTCCTTTTTCAGAGTACTGTAGTTTTCAATATAAAGGTCTTTTACTTCCTTTGTTAGATTTATTCCTAGTGATTTCATTTTTTTGGATGCTGTTGTGAAAGGGATTGCTTTTTCTAATTTCCCTCTCCAAGAGTCTATTATTCACGTACAGGAAGGCTATTGATCTTTAAATGTTGATTTTGCATCCAGCTATGCCACTGAATTTGACTATCAAATCTAAAAGTCTTTTGATGGAGTTTTTGGGGCCTTCCATGTAGACTATCATGTCATCCACAAATAATGATAATTCAAATTCCTCCTTTCCCATCTTTATTATTTTATTTCTTTCTCTTGTCTAATTTCTCTTGTTAATGTTTGTAGAACTATATTGAACAAGAGTGGAGACAGTGGACATCCTTGTCTTGTTCCTGATTTTAGAGTGAAAGCTTTCCATTTTCATCCATTTAATGTGATGTTGGCTGTTGGTTTGACATAGATGGATTTTATCAGATTGAGATAAAGTCCATCTATACTAATTTTCTATAGGATTTTTATCATGAATGGGTGTTGGACCTTGTCAAATGCTTTTTCTGCATGTATTGAGAGTGTCATATAGTTTTTGTCCTTGGCTCTGTTAATATAGTGTATTATATTTATTGATTTGTGTATGTTCAACCATCCCTGAATTCCTGGGATGAATCCAACTGGGTCATAATGTATAACCTTCTTGATGATTTGCTGCATTCTGTTTGCCAGTATCTTGTTGAGGAGTTTTGAATCTATGCTCATTAGGGAGATTGGCCTGAAATTCTCCTGTTTGGGTGCTCCTCTGGTTTGGGAATCAGGCTAATGCTTGCTTCCAGGAATGAATTTGGGTGTATTTCTTTCCTTTCAATTTCATTAAAGAGTTTGAGGAGTAGCAGCATTAGGTCTTCTCTAAATTTCTCATAGAAATCAGCAGTGATTCTGTCAGAGCCAGGGGTTTTCTTTATTAATACAATAATGTTTTAATATTTGAAGGTTTGGTAGTGAATAATCAATATGTGACCATTTATTTATTTTCTTTAAAAAGATGAATATTTAGCTTGTCAATGCCAACTTCCACCCATCTGGCCATTTGCTTTCCAAATATAAACTTTTACAGTATTATTAATTTTCTATATACTGAAATTTTTTGTTCCAACAACTAGGTCATTTCTCTTGATTTCCTATTGCATGCGTGAGAATATTAGTATTCCTATCCTTTCCACCAGCTTTTGTGGATTCATCATTGGTAACTTTAAGATTGTTAAATTAATACCTAAGTAATTATACTATTTTAGTTTAAAAATTGAATCTTAAATTTGAAAACCATTATTTATCTTATGGTTATGGAATACTGCTCCCTACAAAACTAATTGACATATCAAGATTATATTTCATTTTCTGTTTATCTAGGATAGATCTGGAAAGGCCAAGGAGACTATTTGCAACATCAAGTTCAAATAGATTCTTTTTTCTCATTTTCTATAGATTGATTAAAAACATCCCATTTTTTAAGTTTACTTAAAATTGGTTAAAATTAATTTCTTGTTTTATTTTGTCTCAAAATTACAGATTTGTACAGTGCTTTGCTGTGGAGTACAATGTAGTGTACCTTATTCTGAGAATATTTTTGCTCATAGCTCATTGACTTCCTGTTCTAATTTGGTCCAACATCTTTCTAGGCCAGCTGTGTAGGCATCTTTTGGAAATTCTTTTTATCACACTGTTATATCGCATGTCTTCTTTCAAAAAAAATGAGAAAATGGTATATCCTTAAATATTAAAACTTTTTATTGCAACATTATATTTGATACCTATTATTGACAATAAAAGTATAGCCTAAACTCTTTCAGAGCTTTTGTAGCATTCAACATTGTTGATTTAAAATTTGATTCCTTATTTTCAGTACTACAAATTGAACTCAGAACTTTTCACCAAGCTACATTTGCACCGCCACCCCTTTTTAAATTTCTTATATTTTAAATAAGGTCCTTCTAAGTCATTAAATTAACTAGACTGGGCTTGAACTTGTGATCCCCCTGCTTCAGCCTCCTGGAGTGCTTGAGTGTTCCCTACCCAGGTGTGATACCATTTTTATTCTCATTTATTTTTAATTCCCTTATTTTTATCACAAGAGAAGTGTTGAAAACATTCTGGAAATCTATGAAGTTAGGCCCAGAGCTTATTTTCTATTTCTTGTATGGTTGAATTTGAAGACCTATGTCTGTGCTGTTGGGAAATATTTTTCTACTGTGTGATTTTCTAGCTTCTACTTTATTCTCTCTGGAACATCTGTTACTTGAATTTTGGACCTCAGCTTACCCTCTGCCTCTTGTCTTCTACCTTTATTTTAACTTACAGCAACTTTTCTCATTCTCTGATGGGTTGATTTTTTTTTTTTTTATTGGTAGCACTGGAGTTTTAGTTTTTAGTTTTTGTGTTTTTCAAGATTTTTTTTCCTCTATTCTTTGTATATTTTTAAGAATCAGGTTATTTTATTGGTATAATTTAGATACACATACTGATCACATTCATCATTGGGAATTTTACCTGTACATGATATATCTTGATTCTTCTTTTTTTCCCATTCCCCTCCCCTCAATCCCTCTTCCCCTCCTATTTACAAAGCTTTATTTCCATTTTATCCTTCTTTTCTCATTTTTCCTTTTCCTTTCCTTTCTTTCCCCCTCCCCACCTCCTTAGTTCCCCTTTCCTTTTGAACAATTTCCTCCTATTTCAGAATATCTATTATATGTTTTGGCACTTATTTACACTTTCCTTATTGTTTTACTTCTTCAGATTATTTTTGTTTGTTTATTGTTCTTGTTTCGGTTATTTGCTTTCCTGTTCCCCCACCCTCATAAATCTGGTAACTAGAACTTTCTGTTGACATTTTCTGGTAATAGAACTATATGATTCTGGGCAGCTGGATAATCACTTCTGTTTCCTGAGTTTGCTGATGTAACAGACCTTGCTCCAGGCAGAGATTACTGGAGCTCTGGGAGGGGTGAGGCTGGCAGGTTTAAGGTTTTATTTGGGGATAGGTGGGAGTCGGCAGCCGATTGCTTGAAACTACAATTTTATAATGGGCATTATCTCCTCTTGTTTGCTTATCAATTTAGCTACTTTTCAACTTGGTTACTATAAAGTACATGAAGGGACTTCTGGTAAAACGGCATACTCCGCGTCTGAGGGAGATTTCTGTATTTTAGGAATTCTCATTTGTCTGAACTGAGTTGGTTTTGGTAATGAAGAACCCCCAAAACCCCTTGTTACTCTCTTTTATTGATTTAATAAAACTACTACCAAAATGGAGGCATAACATCCAAATTTTCATCATTCTGCGATCACGTGTTCCATGTGTGAGCTGTCTTTAGCTCCAGAAGTCATGCGTGTGACACAAAGCTCAATCAGAATTTAGCCTATTTCCTTTTACACATGATTTTTACAAGATAATCTAGTTTAATCCATATGAAAAACAACTTTAATTAACTTATGTAAAACAGTCAGTTCCAAGTGAATTAAACCAGTAGATATGGAAAAGCAAAATCTAAAAACTTAATAAAGAAAATTACTTGAAGGTCTTAGGCTATTGAAAAATTTGGAAAAATATACTTAAGGAAAATATTGAAGAATAAAATTCAAATCTGTATTTTAAGCAAACTAGAATTCAAAAATTAAATTTCCAAGATAAATTATTATTAAACAAAAGATTATAATATAGATTATATAAAGAGTTCTTGTCAATAAATAAATTGACAACAAATACCCCCAAAAAACCTCTTGAATACTTACAAAGGAGGTAATGTTTATTTCAATGTTGCTGTAATAAACTTGGAAGCAATATAAATGTTCTTTGTGGAATTAGAACATTATACAAATATCAATGTATTTTAACTAGTGCTACATATGTGTGAATAAATCTCACAATAATGCTGAATACAGAAAGCAAATCATAGAAGATATATTTCCAAACCTTTATAAAGAGGCTGAGACATACAACATGATTGTGTGTGTGTGTGTGTGTGTGTGTGTGTGTGTGTTAGTGGGCTAAGTATGTAAATAATGAAAATATAAACACCAAACAAGTTAGTGATTATATGGAAGATGGAAAAGATAGGTAATAGGATAAGCTCAAGGATGTATACAGATTGCCAACTATGTTTAGAGTGTTCTGTTACTAAGCTACATTTTTAATATGAGTATGTTTTGACTAATTTAAAAAATAATTCATTTGATATCATATTGAGCTGTTGTACACAAATGAGCCCCAAGCCAGCCTTAGCCCCATGTGTAGACAGTGCATTTTTTTTGTGTCACTTATGCCAGAATAACTGCCAACCAACACAGGCAGGACTGGTATTATTTTTATTTAGATGAGGAAATTAGATTTTCACATTTGAATTTGGGAAGTGCGGAATGCCAGAGACTGTACATTGAGAACTTAGAGGCACCTAATTTCAAGCAGAACAGCTTCTATAAAGACAAGTCCCAATCAGAGATCTCTAAACTTTACTTTCATGGAAATTGAAGAATCAGCAATATTTTGCAATTCTGACAAACTTTGTTAAAATTTTACTGGCTAGATGAAGTAACATAGAAATGAGTACATTGATCTCTTTTCTTTGGGGATGTTATAAATTTGATGCTTGATTTGTGGTTTTGTATGGGTTTTCTTCTTAAATCACGAAAGGCCACTATAATGAATAGGTTGACACTTGAATTCTAAAGCTTTGTTGAAATCCAAAAAATTTCCTTCTTTATACATTATGTTCCAAAGCTGTACTTTTCTGATATTTCTGGCTTCTTCAAACTTGTATCACTATTTGTCTAAATAATATCATTATAATAGTTTTTAGAAAAGTATTTGGTAAGAATTCCAGATTTTATAAGATTATTTTCTATATTAGACTCATTTTATTATAATGGTCAGTGAAATTTTGATTAGGAGAAGCATTAACACAGTGGTGTATTCTAACTACTAAGTTTTCAAATGTGAATCTATGAATGATATATTGATTTTCTTAGATCCCACCTTGAGTCTCTGGAATCTCAGGGTCAGGGTGTGTGGGGGGGGGGGGGGCGGGAAATTTGTAATTTAAAAAAATCTCCTAAATGATTCTAATAATAAGCCATACAGTATTTTAAGAAAAAATGGTTAAATGATTTGAATCACTACTTGTATTTAGACTTTAAGCCTAGCTATTGCTTCATAGTTCATTTCTACTTGCATATTGATTTTATGTTGATTATCTGATTTATTTGCATTACTTGATTACAAGGTATATCACTCCTTACATTGATTTGCTCTACTGTGCCATATAAGTAGAAGATTAATTTAGTTTTGTGAGCAATCATAAACTCCAATTCATCAGGACTCAATATATATCTGTAGTTACATGCAATGTGTTCTTTCACAATCCATAACCAGTGATCAGCATTTGCTATTTTTATTTTCCTAGTGAAATACTTTTATTATTTAAAAAACTGAAGCAGGATCTAGATAAGTGCAGCGGAACCAGATGGAGCTGAGATATTTAGACCTAAGAATATTGAAAAAATTATTACAGTTTGTTGGATTAAAGGTGCATCCTAATTTTCCATCACTGACAGCCATGTCAGGAAGGATTAGTGGGATTAGTTGGTAATTGTTCTTTATGACATGGACCTCTAGACTTACAGAATAAATCCTGAACCCTTTTCCTTGTTAAATACTTGTTATACACTAATGTTATCCATCTATTCTTCAAACTTCTTTTAACCTTCTATTTCTTTTCTGTTCTGCACTCTTAATGAATTCTGTGTTTTTATTACCTACTCTGTAAGACAATAGGGCTTGATTTTTACCTTAATTTGTTTTCTATTGCTTCAAGGATTGTTCCCTCATATAAACAGCTTGGATAATTGGGCAAGTTTGTGTTCACTGTAGCCACACAGTAATGATATAAACAATGATAAAGGCTTTTTAGACATTTTTCTGGGTAGAAAAAATTATTAGCAGTGGAACATTCTGTTTCTCTCTGGCTTTTAAAATTTTCTCCTCTGTGGATCTTTCCATATCATGCGTTTTATCATTAAAACCTTCAAGTAGTAATTGAACTATGTCTCTTATATACTAAATGTTATGCCTTTGGTTTTATTTTCAATACTCCACTATTGATACATTTATAATCATTTTATATTTTCAACTTAACTAGGAAACTTAGCAGTTTATATTTTTTAGCTCCTAGGCTTTTTCCGTAAAAGGCTATGGGAAAGAATCTAAAAAATTCTTCCTTTCTTTGCAAGAACCATTGATTCATCCACCATTTAACAATGTCTTTTGAATATTTTCATGAGCCATTCTAGGTGCTACAGATACAATGGTGAAAAAAAAAATGCCCTGTTCTCAGAGAGCTTCTGTTCTAAGCCTACAGTGATGCAAAATAAATTTCTTCCAGAAGTAAACAGTGTGAGAAGCAAAGATACTCCCTAAGGAGAAAAAGCAGTTATGGGATATATGAAATGTCAAAGGAAGATGGAAGTGTTAAGTAGAAGCCAGGGAAGGCTTCAGAGAAAAGAGAACATTTCAAGTAAGGCTAGGAAAAAGAGAGGGAACAGATGGAGCGACCGTCTGAGAAAAAAACCCATTCTGACCTAGGAGAGTACACGTGCAAGGGCCTTGGAGTTGGAAGAATGTTTGGGATTATTTGAGCACAGTGAAGAATTAGTATAGGCTGAGCAGAAAGGAGGTTGAAGGAGTAGGAGGTGAGGTGAGAGTTCATAGGGAGCCAGATATCAAGTTTTCTAGGTATTTAAAAATGTTGTCTTTTATTCTGAGAAAGGGCAACCCTTGAAGGATTTTGAGTACAAGATAATCTAACCTATTTTTAATAATGTTAGCTTAACACTCATACTCACACTTCATGAAAGCAAGGAGAAAGTAGCAGTCTTTTGCTTTATTCCAGGTGAAAGATGATGATGTGGCATGGGGAATGTGGGAGCAGTGGAATGGTGTGAATTGATTAGAATCTAGGTGTACATTGAAGGTACATAGAACCAAATGGACTCTGAGCAAAACAAGAGGTTTTAAAAGAACTATACTCTTTGGTCACATCATCTAAAAATAAATTGCATAGGGTGAGATGGGAAAATCTGCAGAATCTTGTAATTTGTAGGGCAATTTCAAGAGTTATTGTGTTAAAGTGTAGATCTAATCTGATTCATCAAAAAGTGAAGCACAGTCTCCTTATTTAGTTAGTATAGCTTGGGTTCTTGGGTTTGGCCTGGAAATATTTGGGGAGACCTTTTTTCATATCCATTTACCCTTCATGTGAACTGCTATGACAAACCTTTCTTCAGTGATGCTAGAGTTGTCCAGGAGAGTCAGAGTCCTTCATGTTTTCAGAGGAGGGCTTGCCTTGTCTGTATTGATCTTGGGCTCTTGTAGTCTTGGGAAGAACATCTGCTTTTATTGCTACAAATTTTGACCATTCATGAAATTTTGATGATACCTCTGTTGGTAACACCTGTCGTAGTAGCCAGCAACTTCAAGACTGAGTTGGTTGCCATTAGCTATAGTCATACCAAACATGTTAATACATTAGGTAGTATTTTGGACCTTTCTGGATTAAGACGACAAAACGCAATATTTTACTTTCTCATAAGAATGTATTCTTTCCTTCAGATATTTTTCTGTTAATAGATAAATATAATCTGTAGGATCTTGGGCTTCATAAATATAAATTGGCTCTGAGTGGGCCGGGGAAGTGGTTTCACAGCCTGCTGCACAAGCGCAAGGACCTGAGTTCGATTCCAGAACCAAAAAATAAAAAAAAAAATAAACAAATAGGCTCTGAGTAAATGCAGGAAAGGATGAATTTAAAAGTATAAGTGTTCCAAAGGACTAAAGGGAAACAAAGTGCTAAAGAGCAGGTTCCAAAGCTCAGTAGAGCATGGCTGTGGCCATAAAATAGAGCTTCTCATGGAGTTACAGCTGGAATAAGTCTTCAGTTTATTATTCATCCCAAGAGTCCAAATCCCAGATAAAGAACACACAGTTCATTGGATGCATTATTCGTATGTCCATTGATTGGGCACATGACTGACATTTGCCAACCAAAATGTATTTGATATAAGGGTGTTATCATAAAAAAGAAGGCTAAATGATTAAAAACACATTCTACTACTGATATTTCAAATTAGAAAAGTAGAAGATTAGAAAAGAATGATTAGTAAGCTTATTATTGAAGGGTCTTTAAAAAAATCATCCAATAAATCAGATGATTTAGAGTTTCTACATTATAATCATGTATTCCAGATGAAATTAAAAGTTGAGTTTAAAATTACATCTTAAAAATCAGAATAAGCAAAAGCATTCAATAAAATTTAAAAATCAAAAAATGTCAAAAACCTCCCAAATTTGTATATTGTATTGTTTTAAAAATAAGAAGGGTTCTAGTTGAACAAAAGGACCAGAATAATTGAAATGTGTATGATAGGGCTAGAAATTCATATTTCTTTTAGCAAACAAACAGTTAATATTTGTAATGACTCCTACAAATCAATATGAAAAAAGTGAATATTTCAATAGAAATATCAGCGAAGAATTGTGTTGTCATTTTGTGAAAGAAGAAATGAAAATGGTCCAAGAATATGTGAAAAACATCCACTGTTCCTCATGTTCAAAGAAATAAAATGAAAATCACAATGAGATGCCATTTTTGTCTGCTAAATTGTCAGTGATATGATTATACCAAGTATTTAGGAGTGTATGGTGAAAAGAAAGTTTTGATAAATGGTTAGAGGTTTTCTGGGCTGATGGCAAGTACATGTCTATTTGTAATTGAGGTTTTAATAGTAAAAATTTTGCTGAAACTCTGTTTATTGTTGCTGAAAGCAAAAGACCCAACTGCAATATGCTTAAGGCAGAAGAAAGCATTGTTAGGGAGGAATTAGTGTCTTATAGACTCTAAAATGGTGTTGAATAGCCACACCTTGACAGTTGCAGGAGTACTGGAAGCTCTAGAGAGCTGCTCAACGGGAGTCTTACAATGAGAAGAATCAAGGCATCTCTTGGGGTTCCCCTTTCTAGAACAAGGTCAATGTCACTCTGCCTAACTATGGCAAGGTGCTTAATAAGATCCCTTGAAGGCTGTTTCCAGGCTATGCTGTAGGACTCCATACAGATGAAGCCTTGACATGTGTGAAGAGTGCTTCCAGAGAACTGAGCTGACTCACATTCATTTTTATGTAAACCAAAATAGCAATGGGGATGGGAAAAAATCTAGTGAGACTGATCAGCAGTATTGCCACTTATAATATTAACTCACATCTTAGAACCAACCAATTAATATTGGGTCTTTGCTTGGTATATGTTAAGAATTATGTTAGAAACTAGAAATGAATATATTCCATTTTACATTATGTGTAATTGTTCCTCTTTTTAAAAATTGCTCGATTTCTTGCTGGCTCAGTTCATTAGATGTTTTACATCATGCTTTTGTGGTGATTCTGAATAATTTTACATGCAATTTATAGATGATATTTCATGTATGCTTTATATTCCACACATCTGATGTGCGTAATTTTTAAAAGAAAAATGTTGCTTCTTGTTTTAATCTTTGCTTGTATATGGTAGGAAAAAATACTAGTGAAGAAATGAAACTGAAGTTCATGTTTTTAAAAAATTATATGAATTTCAAATGGTTCTGTGATAGAGGAAGCCACATCTCAAAAATCAACTATTCAGTTACTCATTCAAATATCTGTATTAATAAGCCTGTGTTTTAAAATATTTACATTTCAAATTTTAATGGAGTCTTCCCTATATCTCAAATGTTGAAGCAATGTAGCAGAATAATAGTAGAAAAGAATGATATGGTAATTTCTATATAAGAATGACATATAGGACTATAGTGTAATTATTAAGATCATGAATAACTGAATGACAAAATGTAAATTATCAAAAGCAACTTCTGGCCTTTGAAGACATTACTTTTCTAGCATAAGTAGTATTTGCAGTGACAATTAAAGAGTCTTAAGGATAAGCTCTTGAAACATAAGAATTCATGAAGGCTTCATTTACCTAGAGGCAGCTGTTGACTCTGCTTTCCAGAATCACCTCAAAGGAATGCATAGAAATCGGACTGCTTGGGAAGAGGAAATTCTGAAGTAGAACAGTAAGGTTGTGAATTTGAAAATAGTGGAATGAATAGATGAAGTTTTAAAAGACTTACTTGAGGGAAAATATAACATTTTCTATGAGGTCAAATATTCTGATGAAAATGTGTATGCTGGCATCCTTTTTGATGGAAAGAAATATAATGGGAAAGTAAAATTAAAATGGTCATTTTGCATCAAAGAATTTCTGATAGTCAATGATTTATTTGAATTCCCATTTGGATGTTAAGTTAAGAAAAATAACAAACAGGTGGTAGTGAAAATTAGATCCAAATATTAAAATATTCTCAATTGAGGGAACTCATGTAATTATAAGGTAGGCTTCAGGCTACTTATCAATTATACATTTAATCTACTGGGGGACAGGGATTGCAGCTGACACATCTTTCAAACTCCCAAAGCACTCAGCACAGTGACTTGCATATAGCAGATATTCAGCAAATATTTGTTGAAAGAAGAATTCTTCATGGAAAGCAAAATAGGATAAGACATGATTCCTATGTTTGTGTAACTTAAAGTTTTCAGAAACAGATAAAGCTAACAAACATCAATCAACTGAATAATATTTATAAAAACAAAATTCTTGAAATTTTAAACAATAACATAATAAAGAACATCTTACAATTTGGTAGAGTCAAATAGAATTCAAAAGAAAGATTGATGTGATTCTGAATTTGTGTAGATTTTGTGAGGAAGACAGATGTTGATCTTGGGCTTTTAAGGATTCAGAGATTTTTGAAAGATGGAGTGAGAAAACACAGAAAGGTACATAAAATATTGTTTTACTACTGTCATCTTAAAGTAAATTACAAATATCATTATTAATATTCATGGTATTGGGCTGCCCATAAGAGAAACACAAAAGGTACTGACATGAAACACTTTATGCTGAACTTATTTTATCAAGCTGCTATTTAAAGGCATCATAATTTATTCCTGCATGATGGAACTAGTAACTGTCATATTCGTAGATCTATTAGAAGGAAATATGTCTTTTGGTTCAGCTAATTCAATTCCATAAGTATTTATTAAGCACTTATCTGAGCAAAGCACTATAGACTCATCTATGTACAAGCAATTAAAATTTAACTGCTTCAGAAAATATTTGCTACATCATTTCACTTTTAAAAGAGTTAACTGTTAGGATATCCCTTCCTGATCTTCTTACAAAAGAGGTTTGAGATGAGAATGGAGATGATGCCACCCAAGCAAGGTATCTGAATCTTCATATTTAAGCTGGTCTTAGAGAAATGCATTGTTTTTTTAAACTAGTTTTTCTTCTTAGGATACTTTCCCAATTACATTATACTTAACATCTATTAACTTATTTACTTTTCATGCCCATCTATTAAATTCACTGGATAATAATTTTTATTGGATATCAAGAAACTGAAAGAGAGACTTAAATGATTTTTCCAGGAGTATACTACCGGTTGACTGGAAATCATACCTTGAACATAAGATCTTTGGAAGAAAAATCACATTTGCTCTCAACCATATAAATGATAAAACTGAAGTGACCTCAATGGTCATACTGTTCAGTGGGGGATATGGTTCACAGAATCATTTCCACTGTTTCTGAACAGGCTGAAGAGAGATTTATAAGAAAATGTTGAGATGGTAATATGAATAGGCAGCAAGTATCATAGGTTTAACCATACAGAGTTGTAACAAGGTGAGCGAAACAACGGGAAAAATGATGCAAAATTTTGGTCATCATAGAATGGTGCTTCTCACTCAGGGAAATTTGCCCCATATCCCAGAATATAATTAGTAATGTCTGCAGACATTTGCGTTGTCATGACTCGAGGGATATGTTCTACTGATATCCAATGTATGAAGACCAGGGCAGCTGCTAAATATGCTGCAGTGTATGGGACAGCCCATACAAAACCCACACACCACAGCAGAGGAGAATCTGGCCCCAAATATTTGTAGCCTAAAGTTGAAATAAAAAACCCATGGTGTATGTGATCAAATTAATTTAAGTAAGATAAGTCGACATTTTATAAAATGATATGAGTTTTACTTTCCTTCTGATCGTTACATAATCTGTTTAATGACCTCAGTGTTCTTGAGTCTTAATTCATCTGAGATTTGGAAATGTTACAAAATTTACTCATTTCTCTTCACAAATATTTCCTTCCACAAACTGACACGTAGAGAAATAAATGAAAGAAAATCACCCTCATTGTTTTTTTTAAGCAACAAATGGTGCTGTAGGCTGAAATTTCTAAGCCTGAGTATATAATATAATTCACCTTTGTTGAGTTAAAAGAACAAATCCAGTAAAATGATTCCTAATCAGGAAAGAGGTATTATATGGAACTCATGAACAAAAAATAAATGTAACACAGAAGTGTGTTTGTTAATACATCACTTCTTGTTGGATTTCCTATTGCAATATCTCACAGGTCAATTTGGAAGGTTCAGGTTACTCTGGGTACATTGTATAAATACATCTACTAAAACTGGTTAATTTGGAAATTATCAAACAACTTATGTTGGTTCTTACCAATTGAATATTGATAAGTGTAAATTTTGAGGACAAAGGAAAACATGAGACTAAAAGGGAAGGGAAGGAGCCAGGGATTTAGCTCAGTGGTTCTGGCACCTGCCTTGCAAACACAAGGTCCAGAGTTCGATCCCCGGTACCAAAAAACAAAACGAGAGGGAAGGGAAGAACCATTTCATGGAGAATCCTGTAAAACCAAAAGGATTACGAACTTGAGTAGGTGAGAGATGATACTACTTGGGTCTCATCAGAAATGTGTCTAATGTGGTCAACTCTGCTTGTAGACAAGTTAATTTGATAGTTATGTGGAGAATGAATTTTATTTATCAAAGTGGGGAGAGTAGGAGAGCAATTGGAGGATTCTTGTTGCTACGAGAAGAGTATGAATAGAACAGTAGTTATAAAAATGAAATAGTGAGAAATTTAAAAAATCAGAGAAGACTGACAGAATTTGATGATGTATTGGAGATCTTGGGAATAAATGAGGAGGAGTTAAAGGATGATTTCGATTTCCATTTTGAAACTTCCTTATCTAATAATGACTTGGGATAGGGATAGGGGAAAACTCGCATCCCTATCAGGAATATTTTGGAGACTTCAGGCCTCATAGAATTCCAAGCCTCAGATAGAATTTAAGCTAGATGGTGCTTAAATGACTTTATGTTTAGGATATTTTTAGGGATTTCAGCACAGAGTGATAATATGTACAAGATTTAAGCATTTGAGAAATATGTAAGTGACACAGTAAGCATAATTTTATTTTTAGAATCTGCTTTTTCTCCTACAATTTTATGCTCATGAGCCTAGTCCATTTTGTTGAATGATTCATGCTCAGCACCCTACTACACTGTTATTGTACCAACAAATATTTGTGGAAAAAATTTATTAAGTTGTGTGCAATAAATGTTTCTGAACAAAATATACAGTATTCATACTACATCAACTAACTTTTACTCAATTTGTTCCTGTAAATTATTTGAATAATGCATCTTGTGATAGTCTCTACGTCTAGGCTGGATTATTGATTTGGAAATCTATAAACTGGAAAAAAGTTATTTTTTTCCACATTTTCAATACACATTGCTGTGTCAGGAGGAAGACAGGAATAATCACTTCTATTCAAAAAGGGGAACAATAGAAACCTCACAATAGTCATTGATCCACAGTAACTATGAAATATAGTATTCTGAGACTCTTTATTCTGGGTATGGTAAATATTCTGAGACGGTTCCAGTTCTGGTCCTGAGATCAGCCCCCAAGTTCATGTTGCCCTCAGGCTTTGTACTCTCTGGGCAAGCCTTCCTGTGCTGTAATGCTCTTCATGCCTTCCAAGGGAGGTATCAAAGGAAGAGCCTTCAGTAGGTAACGGCTGAACTACATTCTTAGCTGGCCTCCTGTCCTTAGAAAGTTGGGGGCCAGTGATTGTTCATTTCTTTAATAGTCACAATCTTCTTCAGTCTAGTTGTAAAGCACACCTGGTAATAATATATTTCTGTCAAAACTTCTTTTAAAAATATATTTGGTTCTACTCACTACTGTAGACTATACAATGTATCTATAGACTTAGAGATAATATACAGTTGCTAGAAGTCTACAAATCATTTTTGATCTATTTTCACTCAACTATTTTATTGAAAATAATTTTATTATTAGATTTTTTTCATGGAAGAAAATTTTCATTATCATTCTTTTTGAAATAGAAAAATTTTTGGAGAACAATAGGATCCTAGCAGGGATCGTAACAGAAGGTATGATAGTCTTTCTTTAGACTGGTATTTCTCCACAGCTCTCTCCTAATTGAGGCTGGAGATGAGAATCAGTGCCATCTTTAAACCTTGGACATCAAGGAATACTAGGATTCTATTTTATTCTTTCTTGTAAATAGGCCAGTTCTTTCCTGTTCTTTCCAGTTCTTCTTTCACATGGTATTTATCAAGTGTGCTTAATGAAATAGCTCTTACTCATAGCTACAGAATCACTAGGTATATATTCTTCTTTCTATAATACTGCAGATGACAGTTTTGCAAAACGTTGTGTCATACATTGTATATCACAATATTTTAAGGTGGAAATAATTTTCCACACCACCTGCCTATTAGTCCCAAAGCTACATGATATCTATAAATTTTTGCTTTGCCAGCATCATCTTTTAGGTATCAATTTCTGTATTTATAAGCTCGTGCTGCAATCATGCTATGAGCCCAATATTTTCCAGACCTCAATGGGTTACAATAATATATATTGATTTCTCTTTCACCGTGGATTGGCTGCAGTAGTTCTCAGTCCTTCATCCTGTGAACAGGGTGTGGTTTATATCATATGACATCTAATTTCAGAAGCAAGAGTGAAAGAGAAGTTGTAACCCGGGCATGTCACTGTGATTCTGAAGTGAAGAGGGCAGGAGCCTAGCAGAAACTTGTAATGATTCTTAAAGACTGTGCTCAAAATTGGCACTTATTTACTTTCCCCTATTCCATTTCCCAAATCCTATGTACATAGGGTGAGGATGCATAATCCTCCCAGAAGTGAGCAGGGAGAGTGGAAATTGCTAAATTATAATACAATTCTCTATATAAAGCTGTTATGTATAAATTGGGATCTGTGTGTGATCCACAGGAATCAGTGCTTCTGAGGACTTATAAATATTTGAAAATAAAAGCCAGAATTTCCTTCTGAGAATTGGTAAAAAAATTTATAAAGTAAAATAAAATCCAGCAACTCCTTTCATATAATCTAAAATGAATTCATAGGTGAGAATGCTTCTATTTTCTACATATTTCTTAAAAACTGTAGCTCAGATTTATAGTGAATTCTGCAATGTCATTTGGATATTGGGAAACTCAGAATTCAATTTAATTTTTTTATTATCTGGCTTAATATTATTTTTTAATCAATGACTAATTAATTTTCAAAGAGAAATGTTAGAAGAGAATGTTTGTTTTAAATTATACATGTCTATAAATGTGTCATATTTGCTATGTAACCAGGAGCATTGTGGGAGACTGCGATATTGATTATGCCCCAAAGCAGGCTGTGAAGAGTTAACCCCACAATTGGTTTGTTTATAGAAGTGAGTCTGGATGAAGCCTACATGCCGAGGTCAGAGTAACTCACACCCAAATTTTGTTCCCACAATTAAAACCTCCTGACTAGAAGGACAGTGTTCTAATTACAACCATGTATTTTGTCTACTCTATTCCAAATTCAAGAGTACTTTATCTTGTCTTATAGGAGCCTTGCTTACATTAATTTCCATAGAAACTGCATGGATCACACATATTTGCACATAACTTGCCTTTACCTCAATTGATTACCAATAAAAATTAGTGCCTTGGACTGGCCAGAGCCTTTGTTGGTTTTACTGGTGTTGATCGTCCTTGCTTCCTGCTTTCTGTTTCGTTTAGTTCTGTCTTTGAGTTTCTTTTTTTCTCAGGTCTACATCATGTACTGGGCAGGAGACTGGAGCCTGTTGCCGAGGTTTCTGGTAACTTTTCAGGGGTCCCTAGTAAGCATTACTTTAAAATATATTTTAAGAAATAATACACTAAAATATCAAAGAAATGTTCAGGTTAATTTTGGTACATCACCTAAGAAAAAGATAGTTTTTAAGAATCAATTTAACATGAAAAAAAGATCACTTTGTCATTAAAAATCAATCAAAAGTAAAACTTCTAAAGTTCAAAAAAGCAATTCTCCTGTACATTAAAATTTAAAATGGCTTTTGCCACTGATTTTACTTTAAGAAGTTAATAAGTACATTTAAATAAATATAATTCAATAAATGCGAATATGAGGGGTAAACCTTTTGATATTAGAATGATAGAAATTTTAGGTTAAAATGAACCTTTCAAGAGTAAAAGGAAAATGATTCAGTCTTAAGGAAAAAAGTATTTGGGAGGAAAGCCTCATATATGAGTAACAGTATTTAGTTACCACTCACTAAAAATCAACAGTTGCAAAATTGAAGCAGAAAGCATCCTCCAATTGACCATAGTGGAAAGAGTTATTTTCTCCATATCTTATAGTTTTCAAATGTTGATCAGTTTTCAAACTGAGGAATACAATACACAAACAAGGCACTGTGCCAACTCTTAGTTTTGTTTAGCAGAGCATCCAACTTAATATGCTTGACTCCTGCCCTGGTTTACTATTCTAATCACTGTTACAGTTTACCTCTTCTGATACTTGATTTTATTTTCTTGTACATGACTTCTGTTCAGCCTGATACATCCAACTGTTCCCAAGAGTGGTAGGAATTTTGTGGTATGGATGCAAGAAGAAAATGAAATAGTAATCAACTTCTGACAACTGAAATATGCCTTGAAAACTAGTTTTACTCAGAGAAAATGTTTCCTAAAGTTCTTAATCTACCTCTATAATATTATAAAAATCCTGGATATCTTAATCAGAATTTTCAGAGAATTTAGGAGCAATCCAAATCTGTGTGTTCTAGTTCAACTTCATGAGGAATGAATACCAGTTAGGATGGGGTCCTTTTAACACCTTCTCAGGGTGCTGCTTTGATGGAATTAAGGGACTTTCATAACATCTTATAAGACTGAGGGAAATGCCCTTGCTGACCTTGTGAACTCTAGATCACAGCTCCTTCACATTCTACAGCACCATGTTACAGTGCCCGTCAAAGGCCTTCACGAGACCCAGGAGTTTCTTATTGTGGCAGCAGATGAATACCTGGATGCTGTTCTTGATCGACTGCATCAGCACAAAGAGTGGGCCTGTGTTAAACTCCCCCTCCTCCCACTTCTGCAGCTCCTCCAGGCTCAGCTCCCTCTAGGGCTTGTTGAGGAGGCTTATGGTGCAAGCCAGGTTTTCTGGTCACTCTTGTCTCCTCCGTGATGCTTTTGTCTCTGATGAAAGATGAGATGTGGGACTCAGAACCAAACCTTACACATCTCAATATGTGAGAGTAATTCAAGACTCTATGACTTAAAAATATCTAATTTAGTCTAAGTAAAATTTAACAAAATATATTAAAGATGAAGCTTTCTCATGGGTTTTCATGAGAGGTTACTATAATCTGTGCCTGTTTTTCTCTGTGGCTGAGATTGTTATTTCCTTGGTCAATACTAGAAGAGGATAGCTGCTACAAGTTTAAAGTAGGAGTTATAAAATAAGGACACAGGGCTGAATTTGGCCAGTAGTTGTACTGTTTGGCCTTCACGATGTTAAAACCTTGAATCAATGTTCTAAATACAGAGATTTCATATAAAAACTCAATTGTCTGGGATGTCTTTAGAAAGTCTATAGAAATGGTAAAAAATGGCTGGAGCTGAGTTGGTCCTGATGATTGTAAATCAGGAAAATTTCTTCCATTATCTGTAGTCACAACCACTATTCTTATTTACTTATTTTAAAATATCTAACCTAGGGCCAGGAATTTAGCTCAGTGGTTTCACTGCCTGCTGCGCAAGTGCAAGGACTCGAGTTCCATCCCCAGTACCA
This sequence comes from Heterocephalus glaber, assembly GCF_000247695.1. The sequence goes on from NW_004624748.1 coordinate 15,364,956, forward strand.
AACAAACAAAAAATATCTAGCCTAGGTCACTCATTTTTATCATTTTCCTAGTTCCTTAAAGTTTCTTTAATATGCAATCTTTGGCTTTAAGGCAAAGGGTTATGGACCTAATGGTACCACTGATACTTATTTCAGGTTTTATTCTTAGTCTTTAGAAATATTTCCTGGAGAATATTTTATTACATTTATTTGCTCTGAAGTTTTTCTAATTAATTCAGTTTCGCTTTCCAAGAGATGCTTACTTTAACTTCACTATTCCTCTTAGAAGTTTGAGTCTGGAATTCAGAGCATCTTAAGTAGTACTGGTGCTTTGATAGGCTATAATTTTATGTTCAATAAATACAAAATTTGCAAATACATATATAATTTTTGTACATATAAAGAAAAGGATGCCAGAAAGGAAAATTTATTGTTTTATTAATCCAGTGAAAAATCAAATAGTGTCAGTTTTGGAAGGGCAGAGTTGAAATCCAAACTTGAGTGTGTCTGATATGAGGACTAAGTATGAGAGTCCACGTCCTTCCTCTTCTTAGCATTGTTATGTAGCCACTCTTCACATACAGTTGCAAATCTAACTGCAAGTAGTCTTTCATGGGTTAATGTTACTACTTCACCTAATGTCATAGGAAAGGTAGTGACTGGGTGAGCTTACATAAACTCTACACTTATGAAACTGACTTCAATAAGACAGTAGGATTCTATCTAAATATATCAATTCACTCTTGAGCTATGTGGAAGAAGAAGAGCTATAAATCACCAAGAGAAGAAATGCTAGGAAGGAAATATAGAGGTCACCAACAATAACCAGAGTAGGACATGGTTTCTAAGTCAGAGAATGATGACTGTGTACTGTAATAGTTAAGAGGGGTAAGTGCTAATTTAGGTTCCTGCAGATGCTTCACACATAAAATATAGATGAGAATACTTCATGGAATTGTCAGTGAGTGAGAATGATAGGTTGTGAATATCTAGCCCAATATTAGTGCCCAACAAGTGTCAGTTCTTTTCTATTTTGCTATCATAAATTAATGTAACATTTTGGAATTATGAAATGTTAGCATCTACAAGAAGTCTTAAGGACAATTTTTCCTTAATTGTTCAATTTTTTGGCATTTCAATTATTTTGAAGAGAAATGTTGAAATTAAAAATCTTTCCTGAAAGACCTGTCACATATTTGAGGATAGGTAGGAATTGAGATTCAAGCTCATTGACTCACATTCTGCTAGAACATTATTTATTTAATTATAACAAGTACCTACTATGTACTAGGAAGCATCCTAAGAATTGGGTGTCTGCCTGTGGAGAAAATAATAGGCAGAAGTCTTTAACTATAGAGATCATATTCTAGTGGAAAGGGATAGAAATTAAACAATAAATCAAATAATTAAGTAAATTATGTCATATGTCATTAAGTGATAAGGGCTGTGGAAAATAGAGCACTGAAGGAAAATAGTGAGGTAGTTTGAAATAGAGAAGTTCTCAAAATAGAACCCTCATGGAGAACATGGCCTTTGAGTCAGAGTAAAAGGAGACCAAGGAGTTACACTTGATGATATCTGGGAACTGTATATTTAATGCTAAGGAAAAAAAAGTGTACATTCTTTTAAGCTGGAAGGGTATCTGATGTTTTTTGACAAACCTAGAATATACTGTTATACTTGTACACATATGGGTTAGGAGAATAGAAGATAAAGTAAGAGATATACATGAATATACACTTCTCTGAAGTATTTGCTTTCCCTTCTGAATGAAATAGCACACTAGGAAAATTTAGTCTGAGAAATGCTATAAACTGAGATATATTTAAAAAGGAATTGTAGAAATTCTGGCTATAACATAAGTTGGAAAGAAAAACTGAAATGAAATGAAAATAAAGAGACCACATGAGGCATATTAGGTGATTAGACCAGGTGTTGGTATATAAACATGGAGAGTAATGGTTTTACTTTTAATATATTTTGAAAATAGAGCCAACAAATTTTCCTGATACACAGTGCATTGGGAAAAAGAAGATCCTATGAGTCAGCAGTGACCTGCTGAGGATTTTTGCCTTCTACAACTAATGGATGGAGTTGCCCTCAACTCAAGTTAAAATAAGATGTTTTGGGGGGAAATTGGGTTGTGTTTTAGGTATTACATTTGAAATGCTAGTCTCTAGGTACAAATGAATGGAGATGCCTTGTAGATCATTAATGATAAAAGACTGAAATCTGAGAGACGAGTTTTGACTGGTGCCATAAAGGTGGCGTTTTCTGGTAATGGATGATATTTCAACTTATGAAACTGGGATATAAAATCCATGAATGTAGGTAGTAAAGAGGACAAAGAATATCCTTAGAATATGTCAATATTAAGACATGGCTGGCAGTTGCTAGACAAAGAGAACAAGATGAGTGGCCAGTGAGGTTGGTATAGAAACAAGAGTTCTTGGGCTGGGGATTTAGGTCAGTGGTTCTGCCGCCTACCTCGAAAGTGCAAGGTCCCACGTTCAATCCCCAGTACCAAAAAAAGAGAGAAAGAAACGAGTTCTGAACGTCAAGTAGAGAGATCATATAGAGAAAGAAGGGACAACTATGTCAAGTGTTTCTGATCAGTTGTTTAATGGGTGGGGGTTGATCATCAAATTATGACTCATTTTAACAAAAAAGCTATTGGTGGAATGGAGGGGATGAAAGCTGATGGAATGGAATAAGAAGAGCAGAGAGAGCTGGAAGTAGTAAAGTCAGGTAACTCTTAGGAGTTACTCTTGCTCTGAAAGAGAATAAAAAAAAATGGAGCCACAGATGGTGTTAAAAGGAATATTGCTGTAAGTTGAGGGAAATGATCCAGTGGTGAGAAAACATAATAATTTAGAAGAGAAGGGAGACTCTTTGGAACCCTAACTTCTGAGTGGTAGAGATAGCTGAAATGCTCATGGAATAGGATTAGGATTTAGATATTTAGTGAGGAGTATCTCCAATTGATCTACATGTTTAGGATAAATGGTATTAATACTGGACAGTAGGGAATATAAAACTTCTTTGTTTATTTTTATTTATTTAAAGTGAAAGAGAAAGTGAGCTTTTACTAAGAGTGAGTATAACGAACTATTTTTAGGAGAGTAAGATGGAGAATAGGTCAACCAGGGAAATATATGGTCATGTATTTAACTGAGTCATTTTGGTGGATCAGATAAGGTTTAAAAGATGTGGAGTTTGGAGTTATCCAGGGTATGCTATGAAACAAATCACTAAATGTTCATGGCTGTTGTAACAAATTAGCACTATGTAGGTGGCTTTTAAAACAAAAATTTATTTTCTCATGGAGGCCAGAATCTGAAATCTGTCAGCAGGGATGAACTCTTTCCAAAGGCTTTAGGGAGAAATCTGTTCTTGCCCCTTCCAGCAGCTTGTAGTTGACACATTTCTTGATTTGTAGCCATGTGTTCTCCTTTTCTTCTGTCTAGATTGTGTTCACATTACTTACATCTTTGCCTCTGTCATCATATTGTTGTCTTGTGAGTCTATCTTGCATGTCACATTTCTAAGGACACTTGGTTGAGGATGACTTCATCTCAACATCTTTAATGGTTACATCTGCAGTGACACTTTTTTCCCAAGTGACACCGCATTCAAAGGTCCTGGAAATCAGGATATGTTAATGTCATTGTGGGGGAGGGTGTTCAACTTCTAGAATGTATGATACATGATTAGATGCAATCTCTACCATGCTTGTATGCTTTAAACTCTGTGAGAAAGAAAGAGTGGACATCAAGGGGGTGAGGAGTGAGTAACATGAAAACTATGTTGAGATAAGGGATTTGGCTACTGGGAGAGGGTAAAGATTTGTAGACTTGCAGAAAAAGAAGACTTGGAATGACAGAGGTGGAGGAATGGAGTAGAGTGTATGAAATCAAAATATATGCTAAAGATAAATGAGAAAATGCTGACAATGGCCCAAATTAATGGAAAACCCCTAATACAAGGTAATAATTTCTTCTATACTGTTTCATTTTAGACATTATGCTATTCAATCTCCCTGGTCATATAGATTTTGTCAGAGATGAGGCCATGGCCCATTTTCCTAATTTATTGCCACGGTTATGGGTCTTAACAAGTGAGCCCTCAGGAAACTGGTTGCTTTACCCTTTAGGAGCTTGGAAGCAAGAGTTAAACTGATTCATGCCTTTCCATAAGTCTTTTCATGTTTTCCCTCAATGGCTTTGTCCTTTAGGCAGGTGACATTTATTATCTCATCGGGAGGATGCCCCAGAAGACTGTTTACCTAGGCCCTTCAGGTTATTTTTTCTCCTCTATAATCCTGACAGAAATCTCCCCTGCAGAGTCTATATGACTTTTAAGAACTGGTAGAAAATTCTCTTTAACATTACAGCCTTTCTCTCTCTTCCCCAACATTTTTATTTCCAGGCCTTGCTCGGTAACTGTGTATCAAGTTTTTTAAAAAGATTCCATTTTTGGTTATTCTAATGGATTATATAGAAAAGTTCTGAAATTCATGTTCTCATTCCATTTCTCATTGATCCAAGTCTGCATTTATTTAGCAAACATGCATTTACTGAGCACTCACAATGAGCTGGCACCAGGAATACAAACTTTAACAAAACGTGACTTCTGCCCTCACTTTTCTTACCTTGTCTAGTGCAGAGTGAGCAAACTATATTTCTTATAAATCCAGCTCACAGGCCACAAGCTTTAAAAAATATCCTATATTTGAGGGCTTTTTAAAAAATGTGCAAAAGGCTATATATGACTCACAGAAGAATATCACATTTACTGTTTGATTTTTACAGAAAAATGTTTGTTGACCTCAATCTAGAAAAATATGTGGAAATAATAACACTGACGTCAAACACTGTTGCACTTTGTAGTGGACTATTGGTAATTTTACCTGGCTAGCATACATCTTTCTTTCTTTAATAAGAGATTTTATTTTGGCAATAAACCCTACCCTAATCATAGGCTGTAAGGTGCAAATGGTTCTGACTCTATCATTCTTAGCTTAGGGTTGGGTGCCTAAGGCTGGGTAATTTTGCTTTTCATTCTCCCTGGTCATAGGGATTTTGTCAGAGATGAGTCCACAGCCCAAGTTAGTCCCTCGGATTTTTGCTAAAATTATTGGAAAAGCAAAATTCCATTTCTTCTACAGCTATATGGTGAATGATAATGAATAAATATAGCTGTCCAGAGCAACTTTTTGTAAGAGTCAGACTGTCAGATTAACTTTCAGGAAAGCAGAAACAAAAATGGAAAAGACACCAATTTAATCCTAGATCCAATCATGTTTGAAAATAAATTATGTTTCCAAATTGATTAATTTGCATAGTTTTGTGAGGTATCAAACTTATTTTTTGTTTAAGCTCGTCTAAGTTAAGTTTCTGTTGCTATAAAGAATTCTACTTAATACCAAATTAAATAATATAATAAATAATATAAAAACTGGTACATAAAGATACTTAATAAATTTTCTTTCTTAATATCAGAGCTTAGTGTCCTGTAAGAAATATAAAGTATTTACATTTGAAGTGTATGCCCTTGTTTTTCTGAACCTGGAAATTAAACACACATTGAAAAATTAATTTCAAAGTGCAAAATCATGATGCTAATTGAAATCTATCTGATTTTTGTAAAGTAGCAATTATGAGGGACATCTAACACATCTTTGACAGTAAGGGAAAACTTCCTAGAAGAGATAAGGATTTAAGTGAATCTGAAGGAAGTGAATCTTTGCTCAGTTAAAAGAGGTAGTGCCAGTTGGTGAGGCCTCAGGCAAAAAAGGTTATTTCACTATTAAACTATGCAAAACTCTAAGTATAAAAAGGAACACACACTTCTCCAAGAATCACAAAATATGTAATATTGATGCAAAATGAATAGGAAGATAAAGCTGAGGAGGTAACCCTCAATCAGATCATGACTTTCCTAGTGATGCCATAAGAATATGGACTATGAGAAACTGTGGGTTTTAAATGTATACTTTAGAAAGTAAAAAATGTAGCACTGTGCTAGGAATACAGCAGAAAAATGTCAGAGTTTTAGAGAAGGCTTATACGGGAATGACGGGATGGAGAAAGCGTGGGATATTAT
>NW_004624748.1:15371139-15426752 GCF_000247695.1 Heterocephalus glaber
TATTTATTTATTTATTTTTATTTTGAGACAGGGCCTCTCCAAGTTGCTAAGTTGCCCAGCTTGGGTTTAAATTTGTGATCTTCCTACCCTGGCCTCCCAAAGTTTGGGGATTATAGGTATGCAAAACTACACCCAGCTACGGGGAGAGAGAGAGGAGAGAGAGAGAGAGAGAGAGAGAGAGAGAGAGACATTAGGGAGGTAAACAGGCAAGATCTTTTGAGTAAGTCCATTTGAGATATGAAGTGGAATTGCATAATGGACTAAGATTTGGTCTATGAGATGAGTGCTGTTTCCTGATTCTGTTGATAATAAAGAACAATGAACTCTGACTTGATTTTTATTTTATAACTTTTATAGTTGGGTATTGCATGTGTGGGAAAGAAAATGAATTTTCCACTTCTGATATTTTGAGTTTGAGTTGCAGATGATCATCAGGTTATTGTTGACCATTCAATAGTTAGGTCTGGAGTGGAAAAGACAGATGTGAGCTGGACATCCAGATCCTTCATTATCATGTAGATTGGAGTTGAAAACGTGATGAAATGAGATTATGTAAGGACAAAGTTGTCTCTGATGACTTACTCTAGATCTGTTTATCAAATTGCACATTGCAGCACATTATTTACTTTAAATACAGAATGAATTTTTAGCAAGTCATCAAGTTATCTCTATATATTTCACTACTTTTAGTGGATCTTAAAATTACTATAAGAAACTCTAGATATAATTATAATCCTTCATATTGTGGAGATAATCTGAAACTGGAAATCTGTAGAGTTATGTTCTTGTCCTGCTTCTAAATGGCTATTCAGTCCTGAACAAATCATCTGACCTCAGTGGAACACCCTTTCCCTCTCACAAAATAAGGGAGTTAAAGCAAACATTCTCTGGCTATCTGCCCTGCTTAAGCATTCTGAAAGTCTATGTATTCATGAATTGAAGAGTAATTTGTCTTTCCTTCATTTCATGCTAGTGACAGTTTTCAAGAAAAGTGATCAGCAGATCTGATCATCTCAGAGATTTTACTTTTCCAATCAAATTAGATATATTTAGAAATTACAAACAATTTTAGACCAGAAAATAATCAAGCTTCAATTTGTGGTGTTTAATCACTCCAATAGTTGAAAATATTTAATGCACTTGGTTCTCAGCCATGGGATTCAGAATAGGCATCTTCAGAGTGACCAGAATCCCAATTTATTCCATGCTTCTTTGCTGCCAATGTGTCCATACAAATTGTTGACTTTTAGAACTATCAGTTTAGTGAACTTGCATTGATATTTAATATTATTTAAGTTCATTGAGGCTGTTGTTATAAGTTTTTCTGAATATCAAAAGTACATCTAGGGCTGGGGAATTAGCTCAGTGGTTCAGCCCCCTGCCTAGCAAGCGCCAAGTCCCGAGTTCGATCCCCAGTACCAAAAAAAAAAAGAAAAAAAGAAAAAAAAAAGTACATCTATTTATGTTTTTGTACACATATTTTTCAATTTAGCCAAAATATTTAATACTGAAGCATAAATTGTTTTCAATAACTAGTTAATTGCATATACAGAGCATATTAACTTAGAGCAAAGTAACTCAAATATGAATGTATTTTAATAGTAAAAAGTGAGAGCATAATGGATAGAAATTGTGTAAAGGAATAAACACATTGTCAAATAAGGAATGATCGACTTTTCAGAAGTCACGGAGACTAAATAGAAAACATAGAAAAAATATGTCCTTCAATTTTACGAACAATAGGTGAGTAGAATCAGTTTGAATATTTTCTGTAAATATGTCTAATCTTTTCAGCAAGATAAAATAACAAATTGTAAACTCTCAAATGATAGCCAGACATAAGTAACAGATATCCTATATAGATCATTGAGCACCTATTTGTTTCTGAGCCTTAACTGAACTACGGCCGTATAATAGTTGAATAGGGATTGATTTTGGTGGGGTATATAATGTGGGGTTTAATGAAAATTTATTCCCAAATTATTTAAATTGGCTTGGCTCTGAGAACAATCTCATGTGTTGAAAGCTGGTTCAAGAAGCACAAGCACAGGATGATGGGGAAAGGGCTGTTTGGCAAGGCAAGAAGGTTCCAGGGAACCGTAGTTTCTGAAGGCTTACTGCAAGGAAGCAAACAAAAGCTAATAGAGGAGCACCTTTTGGAAAATCTTTCAAGAGTAAAGGGAATATTTGGTTCATGAGTATATCTGGAATCTTATTTGAATAAATTGAAAGTGATACAGAGCTCTGATTTCATTGTACTTGTATTTTCTGTCAACATTTATAATAGTGCTTTGCTTATGAATCAGACTAGGTGAAGAGTTGGTTCAAAGAAGGGGATGGTTCATTCACAATTTCAAGGTTCTTAGGACATTGTGCCTCCCTTTTGACATTTATCGCAATCTAGCGTGTATTAGTATTGTCTTGTCAGGCTTTTTTCTTCATATATGGTAGGTACTAGTTAATTATTCCTTAAATTGATCATAACTATAACCTAGTCTTGTAGCATTTCTTGACTTGAATTCATAATACTTTTCAAAGTAAAATTAAACAAAGAAACCAATAATTATAATTTCGGACATGTTTTTAATTGCAAAATGGGAGGGCGGGTAAGGAAACACTTAATGACATAAACATACATTTTAAAACTTAATTTAAAATACACAATATTAATTGTTATAAAAATATCCTTCAACCCAATATGTGCTTTTTTCCTTTATTGATATGGCATAAAATTCGCTTTAAATAATTTTCAATAACATATGTCTGGTAATAAAATTCATAAGGTTGGATTATAATTAATAAAATGAAGATTGTAACATTTGTACAGAGTAAGAAAATGTTGGACTAAATTCAGCATGAAGTATTTTTTTAAATGAGTGGTGAGGTATTCTTAGTGTTAATTTATTATATGTTTTTATGAAATAATGTTTGCATAGATTTATAACTATTTTGAATCTATGAATTCTTTTATTTCATTCAAATATGACGTAGTTTGGAGGCATAGTGTAGATTAGTAATCTCAAGGTATTAAGATAGTGGTAAAATGAAATCTGAAATTCATGACTAATAACAATTATATTGATAATGGAAAAATATTTCAAATTTAAATGAAGATCAGTGACCACTTCTTTAGTTAAAATACAGTTTATTCTTACATATTTGAATTTTTTTCATTGTGGCTCAATATTAATTGCCATAAAGTTATTTCAGTAAAAATAAAATTATTTCTATTTATTTTGGTCCTTTAAAGGGATACTTGTTTGGGTAATTCACACTGTTTTATTCCCTGCAAAATTCTAGATGATCTTCTGAGTAATAGGAACTGTTATTACAACATAAGACTTAAAAGAAAACACTGTTGTCTTAGAAACAGACTTTCTTCTGTCATCTTCCTATAGTGGCTCACAGGCTGCCAGTAACACTCAGCATTACCACAGGGTTGGGAGAGCACTTTGAAAGGAATGAGAACATTGTATTCTTTTAATTTATATCACTGTTTTGTATCTCAGAGAATAAATACAATTTTTTTAAAAAGCAGTGGGTAAAATGCAGAACCATTAATTTTCCTTAAGTATTTTATCAACCAAATATTCTCACACATGAGATATAACACCAAGACACTGGAGATTCCCACAGACATACTTAAGGTTTCTAAACAACACAATGATTTTAGGATATTATGACTGAAATGCTTATCACTAGTGAACCTGTGGCAACTTTCAGTGAGAATTACTGAAGATGTTGAAATCATTTAGAGAATGACAATTGAAGGCAGTAGACATAGTTCAGCAATGGTGTACTTGACCAAAAAATTGAGAGTCAGGAGAAGAAAGCAGGTGAAAGGCCACAGAAAACTGATGTCCTTTTTTTGCAAGAATTCCCAAATGGAAGTGATATATACAGTCTAAATTATTCATTGAGTGGCTATGTAATGGGGATGCTTACTTACTAGATGCTGCTGTAGGTATCAGCAATATGTTTTTTTGTTTTTGTTTTCTTTTTTAAAGGCCTCTATGAGAGTTACACTCTGGTGGGGAAAAACGGCAGTTGCTCAATACACAAAATACAGGGTGTGTCATCTAGTATTGGGACAGAGGGATTATAAGGGAGCTGGGAAGAAGCTGAGCCCAGGAAACAAGCTGGAAAAGGACCCTGTGTATGATAGGACCTCCAACCTTGAGTGTAGGTGTTGGAGGTCAGTGAGATTGACGTTTTGTATAGGATGGCCGGGAATGGCTCTCAGGTAAGATAACGCTTGCAGAGAGAACTAAAGGAGAAATTGTGTACAGAGGATTCTGTTTTTATCTACGTGGCAACATAACCCCGATCATTTTTACACCTGAAAGAAAACTCACATTTTCATTCCATTATAATTATTTTTCCCCCATGTGGTTGTATATTGCTACATTCTGGTTAGAATCTATATACATATAGAATTGACTAAATACATCAAAATACAATTTTACAAAGTCAAGGGCTTATTGCTTGCTACATAAACACCTATTGAAATAAATATATTGAACTCCATTTTTCAACACAAAAAGATATGTGTACATAATGTTTTGTGATCCTTTTGTTTGCTTCTTGTTACTTTTTCAGATATTGAAGATGGGAAAATAGAGTCTATTCCAAGTTGTACTGTGGTTGTATTTCTTGTGTTTAGGAAACACACAGAAGGATATTAGCAGAACAAAAAAAGAGCATGAGGGCACTGTTTTTTTGTGTGTCTTAGTCTTGTCTTTAATCATTTCCATGAAGATTGGTTTCACTGGTCCTTTCATTAATCATTTCTTAGCAAAAAATAGATGAACAATACTATTACCCCTATTTTGTAAATAAAAAAAAGAAGAATGGTAGGAAGGTTAACAGATTTGCCTTGGGCAATTCTAACTATAGGGCTCTGGTAAAGCCCTTAGCAGAAGCTATTTGTCTTAAATGACAGTTCTGAGTTTTAACCACTAGGGTCCAGAGTAAGCTAAGTCTAAAACAATGGACTTGTAACAGAGAGGGAACAGGACTGGGAATCAAGAGATCTCAATTATTCTTGAATTTGAACCATTAACTATCTTGGAGAATTTTAGAATTATTTTAAAAGTTGGAGGGCCATTAGATACAGTCATTTATCAACAAGCATTTAATGAGACCATTTTCTACACCAGATATTGTGTCAGGTACTGATAAATTTAACCTTTCATTCTCTGAGTCACATAGTACTAGGGAAAATTCACAAACAGTGTAAGCTCAGTGCTATGTAAAAGGTAATTTCAGCATGATATTGGAGTGAGAGGGACACACAACAGATTTAGGATGGGAGAGAGGACTTCTCAGATACTTGCTACAAAATATGCAGCTAAAATAAATCAGAATTGTGGTTGATTAGTACAGGTAGGCACTAAGCCAGAGAAAACTGACATGCAAAGGCCCAGAGGCAGGAAATAGAATTCGACATGTATAATTATTTCTGTATGGATGGATGATAGAGGATAAAGACACGAAAGGTCAGAGAAGAAGTTAGACTTTTCAATCATGTGTCAAGCACAAAATACCTGTTTACCACACAAAATGGTTTTGCTTTGAATTTGAATGCACAGGGACATTTTTGATGCATTTTAAGCATAGGCTGGAGCTACTGGATATGAAATTTACAAGGTCATTTACAGAAGCAGAATAAAGAATTTATTTGAAATAGAAGAGTTATGAAGCTGTAACAATAATCCAAGAGAGAAATAAAGATCTGACCTAAAGCCAATGAATACGGACTAGATTATAAAAGATTGACATAAGAAGTATGTAAAAAGGAAAGTGTATAGGTTTTTATAAATGACTGCTCATGAAGGAGGAAAGAATGGAATACAGATAATTTTGAGGGCTATGATATAAAAGGATAAAAGTTGTAGAGAAGATTCATATTAGAAGAGAATGTACTCTGAAGCTAGCTTAGTCTTTTCACCTGCATTTAACTGGGCAAGAGAATAGGTTAGGGTCCGTTTGGTCTAAGAACACAGATTGTAGCAATTTAAGTGAAAGTCAGTCTCTAGGATAGTGACCTTCAGGGTCCAGGGTCAGCACATACCCAAGTTCCATGGATCCATGATTATCTTCAAGGCTGCTTTCATTCAGAGATAGAAGATGGCTGGGACAATTTCAAGAGATAAACCTTGAAAGAACTGTGTCCAAAGGCACAGAGGAAGTTTCTCTATCCCGGAATGTAGTGTAGGACAACAGAGCCCTTGCTGTCCTCTCTGTCCCTCTCCTATCCCTGCACATATATGTTGCTCAGCATGGAATACGTCTTATTCTATGGGCATGACCAAGGTTAGGTCCCCACTCTCAATCGAGGAGTAAAATATGACAATGACGAGGCAAATTGGGATTTAATACTGGAGCTGGGCAGAGGTTCACTCGCAGGTCCTGTGTCGCATGAGAAGTTGGAAAAAATGAGTGTTCTACTCATATAAGGAAAGGGAGCTAAGATTTATGACACAAACTCTCTCTAACATGGGATAAGAATACCTATCTGGAATGTGTGTGAGGAAACAGTATGATTTGCTAACATAGACACACAGGACTAGATTATGTGTGTGGCAGGGTAGGGCCTGGATGGATGAAAAGAAGGGGATGAAAATAAGATGAAAGATTAGATAAAAAGTTAGAAAATATTGAATGAAAATCAAACATGTGTAGTCCATTCATCTCCCTCCTCTCTTAGGCAATTTAAAGTATATATTGTGGCATTATCCTTTCTAGGATTATTGCTTTTAAAATCTTTAATTCTCTTCCTTTGTTGCTTTCTTCATTATGTCCCTGAAACAGAAGGAAAACAGTGTTTCTGCTTTATTCTAAGAAGCATGAAAAGATTTCTAAGTGTGAAGCAGATCCAAGGGGAAAATAACTCTCTTAGATATAGATGTTATTGCCATTAAATTACTACCTTAAGTAGATGTACATATAGGAGACACAGTTAATTTCACATGACGATGGGAAGGACCACTAAGGTAATGAACTTCATTGAAAGTGCCTTTAATCCCATTATGCATGTTTGAGAAGCTTTCTGAGCAGGAAGACCACTGAGTTAATAAAAGAAGCATTTAGTTAGCAAATGCCTTTTGTGGTTCCCTGCTCACTAGTGTATTTGCTTTAGAAATGAATCTCTCTCCCATGGAAGATGGAGACATCCTTCTCCTACAGACTTGTCTCTGAAATAGAGTGAGTGTGCACGTGTGTGTATTGGAGTGAGGGGGTGGCCAGTGTCATGAAGGAATATATTAAGCAACTTTTTTATGGATATGTGGATTTCATAATTTAAGATTGTCCTAGGGCATCCATGAATTATGCATAGGTTTTGTTTTCTTATTTTACATTCTTAGAGAGGATAAAAATGCTTGATTCTGTAATTCCTATACCTTTAGTGTTATCTAAATCTCACTGCTGAATGCTGGGCAGACTTAGGAAACAGCATCTGCTATTTAGAGTATTTTCCTAAGATCTTTCTGGGTACTTCTTCTTCCTCAAATGCTGTTGTAATCAGCTGTCTCTTATATATAGGGGGATTCTACTAGACCTTAAGCTTATGTCAAAACAATAGCGGAAACTCATTCAGCAATGATTTGGAAGTAAATTAATTGTTTATTTATTTTCCAGTATTATGTGTCATATTTAAGACTAATAATTACAGAGTTCTCATGTGTGAGTCATGTGGATCAACATTTTCCCTGTCTCCCAGTGCTCTGGGGTGCGTGCCACCTTCTGTGATTCTGTGTACTCTATGCTGTGACATGAGGTATATGTTTTCAAAGATAATCTCTATCCTACTAATAACCACACTCAAGGCCTCCTTCCACTTTGGAATGGTAGATAGCTAAACAACAGATGGTTCAGAAAAAAAGCCCTGAGAATCTGGAAAAGAAATTCAGTATGATGATTTTATTTACTTGGATCACTTTGTTTTATAAATCAACAACTCAAGAACACTATAATTAGTTATTAACATAGGGCATTGTATTTAGTTGCTTAGTGTGTACAAGATCTGGAATCATTAAAACATTACTTTTCTATCTGTCTTAGTTGCTACATTTGAAGATATGGGATATATGTTATAATTGTTTCCTTTTATAAAGAAGCTCAAGCCAAAATTTAACGAGTTGGTTTTCCAGGTCCTGTAGACATTTAATTTCCCAATGATTGCAGATTTTGTTTCACCGCTAGGTGGCAGAAGAGTTTTACAGTTTCTGCATCTGTGCTTTCCAAGCTACTAAAAGGCCCAGCTCAGTCCCACAGCAGCTGAGGCTGATATAAATGTATAAACAAGCAGAAGCTATATGCGACACACACTACCATTATTAAAGCATAAAGCAGAACTTCAAGCCAAGTTCTTGGCCTCCGATCATCTAGTGAAGCCAGTGCTTTGCTGATGGATTGAAGCCGAGAGAGGAATCCTGAACAAAGACGATTTCCTGAGGCTAGCTTTTGTGTATATGATTATGTACCATTGTCCAGGACTAATGTATCAAAGGGAGACAATTGGCAACTCACACATTCACTGCTTCTTGGAAAGAGTGCTAGCGCTTCCACATGACTCTGCTACTGGTCTGATTGGCTCTTGTAGGAAGCAAAGTCATGGCACGACATAAAGTCAAGGAGTAGCTAAACCTGTGAAAACTGAACTGTTGGATTGAAAAGCTGTGCAGCTTTGGGGATTCTTAGCAGTGGGAGGTTAGTTATAGTTAGAAATAGAATTTGCTAGTAAAACATATTTCTGTGCTAAGTGTATAGCAAGGATGTCATTTAGGAATAAGTTCTGCGACTTATGGAATAGTCACAGTAAATTCAGGAAGATGCTTGTATCAAACAGGAAGAAAGGTACTTGTACTTGTACTTGTAGACTGTTTGTGGTTTTTAGAGAAAGGATGGATATTTATTTTTAATGTGCCCCCTGTATTCCAAAATAGGTAAAAACTCTTCACTTAGGAAAGTGCAAAAACACAGATTTGTAAAGAATGGAAAGAGTATAGTGAAGGGAGGGGCTCTGCAGCTACAGTTTTCTGGAAAGGCAGTAACCTGTAGGTTGCATTCTAAGTTGAGCCACATACATCTGCCATTGCAGCCAGCACTTAGTACAGCGTGAATGACACAATGCTCCCCAAACGTCACTGTCCAGCCGTGTCTACCAATTAAAACTAATAAACATTCCTCCCCATCCTGAAGATGTGCCCCCAGCCCTGCAAGCAGCAGGGCAAGCGATGGCAGTGCATAATAACCGCAGTAGCAGCAGCGGCAGCCAGAGCCCTGGGCAGCAGGTGCACTTGGCTGGGAACAGGGAAGGGCACAGTGTGGTGCTGGCATTGCCAACTCACATATTATGCAGGCAGAGCTGAGTTGTTTACAAATTGATAGCAGAGGGAATTTGGTGGGAGAGAGAGAGCTGGGCACACTGCATTCAGTGCTCAGAGAAGACTAAGTTGGATCTGTGCTGCCTGACGGGTTGCCTGTCACACTGGTGAATGGGGTGTCTACCCCCTAAGTCAGGAGCTCAGGCCTAGTTCCACAGGCAGGCGAAAATACTTGAGGAGCAACCCAGGGATCTGTGGTGTTGAGGACCAGAGATTCTTTCTGAATCTTTCTCTTCTAGGTCACTGGATAAGCACAATCACAGAGCAGACCAGTCTGGACATAGCTGGAGAGCTGGAATAAAGAAAAACTGCAAAAAATTAAGAAGGGCCTTGAATGAGAAGAAAATAAACCTCCAAGAAGGGACAGGATCTCTTAAAGTTCTCAGAATCCAGAGAGAGGTAGGGGCTTTAGCACTAAGCACCATGCTAGCTCTCCTTGGGAGGGAGCTAGGAATCCTACGAGTGTAGAGTCTATGTGCACTGAGGTTGAAATGCCAGGCTCAGACACACAGGACACCAGAAGGATGCAGTGGAGGACAAGCCAGAGTAAAGCTCTCCTTGTGTAATCAATTATGGCGAGTCTCCCACTCACCAGTCAAGCATCCTGTGTGTGTTTTCTTTTTCAGTGTTATTTCTACCAAGGGCAGGAAGAATGTGTCCTTTTTCCATATTGTCAGCAGTGCAGCAACCTATGTCAGTCTCTGTTTTCACCTCTGCTGGTTTCAGCTGTGCTGTCTGGCTGTGTTAGTGTTGTCAATTTAAAATCATGCTTCTCTCTGTAAGTGCTGCTATGATACAGAACACCTGAAGGTGTCATTTTCCTGTGGTTAATTAACCTTGAGACCAGAGGCACACCAGCACCACCCCTTAATTACATTTGTGTGTAACCCTGCAAACACAGGGTGACAAGGGGCCACTAACACTGCTGTCATCTCCCTGTCCCACCTGTCTGACCCATAATCTAGGGGATTGTTATATGATGATTTTTGTCCTCAACGTGAGTTGTTCTGCATTCTGAGTTCAAATGGCAAAGCTTTGAGTGTCTGAGTGAAACCTTTTGACAGGTGTATGCAAACACTTATACTTGAAGAATTTTTTTAACCAAAAAAGCAACCTTCTGTGCCTCTCCCTGCTGGTGTTGCTTGAGCAAAAGAAGGAAAAAATAGGCATGAGGGTTATAACAGTGGTGGTAGAAATCAAAGAAGGACACATATCTCCTGCCATTGCTTTCATAGCATCTAAAGTTGAGTGAACTTACTAATTAATATCCCAGACTCTTTTCCACAAGCTGGGTGAACTGAGCCAAAGGTTTTTTCACAGCCTTAAACTGTCAGAAAAACATTTGACTGTATCATGCTGGGTCTTGGGCCACAGGGAAGAAGTGGTCTGAGGCAGGGAATCCGGAGTGTGGGAAAAGAATGGAGTGTAGAGGTCAGATAGTTGTAAGATCAAATAAAAAATAATGGGGAGGGGAGGAAGGAAATAAATACTAGAGATAAAGAGATGAAGTCATGAAAAATTTTAATCATAACCAAGGAATATGAATCTTGTCTAATAACCTACAGAGATAGATCCAGGCTAAAGATATGGATCACAAGAAGCCAGGAACACAAGCCAAGCATACATTCACTGTGGTTGGTTTGCATCTGGATAAGGGGACTTAGAAAGTCAGGTGCGAAATAGCAAAAAACAATTAATGGAGGCTGATATGGTCAAAGTATGTGGTTTCCTTAAGCCCTTCTCTGAAAGCAAGTTCATTCATTTATTTTTTCAAAAATCAATAATTTCATGCTAATTATAGATGTGGAAAATAGGAAAAGTGTGAAAAAATTCCCTCTAGTACAAATATCTGATTATAGATGTTCCTGTATAACATTGTCACCAAGTTGGTATTAATGTTCCGCTTGAATACCCCCAGTGGCAGACTCCTTTCCAGCTCTTGATGGTTTCTGAATTGCTTTATACCTTGATACCAGCATTGTCTCTGTGAGGCTCCTACCCATAGGGCTTTGAATTGATTCTGGAACTAGCTTCTCATATTGTTATGTAAAAATATTTAAAATTATTGAAAAGAGGACTCATAGCTCTTCATTTATCTTATTAATTAATCATGAATACAAAGTTCTAGGCTCTAGAAGCACAAGAGTGAGTAAGATAGCATCATGGTCATTAGGCAGTTTTTATCTGTGATATACAGACAGAAACGTGACTGTGTTGTATGATGTGGGATTGTCCAGAGCCACCAGTGAGTTATGTGGGAAGTGCTGAGAAGCATATTGGAAGTTAGTCATATTTAGGGAAGACCCACAGTGTGGAGGATAAGCAGAAGTTTAGTAGGTATAACACTGGAGGGGTTTTCAGAAGAAGAGAGAGAAAAACAGGAGAAATGCCTCCCTTCTCCAGTCGGAGACTGAAAACTGGGTCCTGGATCCCTTCTTGGAGACATTAATGCTGTGAGCGGCACCAAAATGCTTCTAGGGGAACTTAGGTTGATCTCCATTCTTCTGGCTTTTGAAATACCTTTGAAGAATAGAGGACTGCAGTTGGCTGACTGGCATAAAATGAGGTTTACTAGCTATTAAATGAGGAACATTAGCTTTGTCCAAGAGAAACTCTGAGAAGGAGTCAGAAAGGCTTCTTGTGTGCTTGCTTTTCACTCTGCTTTGATGGAGCCAGACTGGGACAGTAGGGAAAATTCATAAAGTCTTTTAGTTTGCATTTCTGAATGTGCCACCCTATCTTGGCTATCTTTGTTTCAAGTCGTTCTTAAGATACTGTGCACAATCAGACAGTTGACAAAAATATTCATTTGAAAGTATACCTTTTTAAATGAATTATAACAAATTTAATGCTATCGTGACTCTTTTATGAATTGAATCAGCTTTACTTTTGCAGTTTTCATTATATGAATTATTACTATAAAACATAGATTGTACTCTCACATGCTTTTGTAATTTAACCTTCAAATCTACCCCTCTCTGTGCTGTAAATGGATCATGTAGAGATACTTATGCTGGTTAATTTGAAGAATATAGGATGTTAAGCTGCACATGGTTTATCTATTCTAAAGAAATTCAGGAAGAGTCATAAATCACCATGGTGACATAAAACATGGTCCCTAGGGGCATAAAATACTGCAAACCCTTTTTAATGATTTACAAATCTTCCAAATGTCATATTGACACAACTTGGGCCACAGCAGGGAATAATTGTTCTCAACAGTTACATATCCTAAAAGAGAGGGGGAATCTTACACTAAAATCATGACCTGATAGCAATAGCTCCCACTATACTAAATGTACTGCCAGCTCAGATTTTGTTAAAAGTTTTGAAAGAGAAATACCATCTGTACCTCTAGGGATTCTAACCAAGGGAGGATTTCCTTTTATAATGAGAGGATACAGTTAACAACATTGTGAACTATCCTAATAGTTTGTACTTTCATAACACTTCTAATCTGATAATTCTCAGGGATTAACCATTAAAATTGTATTAAGTAAGGAAACAAACATCAGAGGTCCTCAGAGCATCAGATCACAGCAGCTCCATTTCAAAGATAACAAAGATGAGTAAATTTGTTTCTTAAAAATGTACTCATCAGTTCTTTCACCCCATACACTTAAAAGCTTTTCATAAGGATGAGTTTTTCTTAGCCATGATATAAACATAGCAACTACAATGAAAAGTTTTGAGTTTTAAAATACTCAAGGGGATCATAGAAAAGTTTCTCCTTGAAAAATTACATTATAGTTAAGAGCAAGCTTCAATTTATTATCATTAACTATTAAAATGAAATAATTTTGTACCAGATATTTAATGTTTTGAGAAGCAGGGAAGTCCTTCCCCTGAAAAATGTTGCAAACTTGTGACAATGGTCCTGCATATTTGTTTTGAAGAGAAGAGGTGAATAGCGATTATCTTATGTACCAAATCCTGTAGCCTCAAGTGGTTTACAGAAGATACATTTTCACTTGTAGCTGATATACTGTTGTTTCATGGCACCTCTTGGAATTATTCTTACCTCTTTAATAATGCAAGATACTCTTGGGACCTAATTTCTGCCTTAAATAATTCATAATGCATGCTTTGTATTAAATGAACAATTTTAATGAGAAAACCATATCTATTCAACTGGGGAATAACTGTTGATTCAATTTGAATGTTATTTTGAATGAACTAGCATTGGATTTTACTATATTGTTTTCACATTTAGGTCCCAACCTTATTTTTCGTCATTATTATTTATTTTACATCATAGCAAGTTGAGAAAGTGATGAGAATTTGTGAGAATGAACTGTAATTAGACTAGATGATGGAAAATGTATAGAGAAACTAAGAAGAACAACTAATATATAGATATAAACTTGTTCAATAATCTATTCTATTTTTCTTAACCTTGGGATTTCGTGGACAATACCTGTGTATCAGGTCTATTTTTCAGTATGCAAAAGCAATGAGGCGCTAGCATTAAATCACTTTCCTTTGAACAGTTTACCACTCAGAGTTTTACATTTATTTATGGAGATTATTTGAGAAATGTCATTAATATAGTAAAACAATAGAGGAGGAAATTTCCCTCTTAAAATAATAATAGAATAGAAAATATAGTACAGAATATATAATACAAATTGTATCAGTACAAGAGAGTAATTATGAAATCCCATGAAAGCAGAAGTGTGTTTTTGTGAACCTATCACCCAAAGCAATGTATCTTACATACAGTAATTGGTTACCAACTACAAGTAGTGGACAAAAGTAAGTAGTATGAAAAAAGTATAAATAATACAAATAAAATATGATTAATAGTACTATCACCTAAAGCATATCCATGTGCAGAATTGGTCAAAGTATTGTGAGTATATGTGCATCCATATATTCATGGCATATATGTATTTATATATACACACACATATATATATATGGCTTTATTCAAGTATAATTATGAATAAAATCACATATGCTTATTTTACACAGTATGTTTTTATATACATGCAAACATTGTGAAATGTTTAAATGAAGTTAGGATATCAACTCAAATACTTATTTTTTGTGATGAGAATGTTCAAGGTTTATCATCTTAACAATTTTCAAGTGTATAACACATTGTTTTTTAATGATAGTTACAGTGCTGTGCAAGAGGTCCCCAGAATTTATTTATGCTTTCTAACTAAAACTTTGCACCCTTTAGCCAAAATTTCATTTCCTACTCTCTCACCAGCCCCTGGCAAACACCATTTTATGCTCTGCTTCTAGTTCCTTTTTTTGGATCCACATATAAGTAGGATCAAATGGTATTTTTCTTTCTGTGGCTGGCTTACCTCATGCAGCATAATTGCTCCAGATTCATTGTGTTGGTGCAAATGACAGAGTTTCCTTCTTTTGGAAGGCTGAATAGTACCTCACTCTGTATGTTCACACTTTTATCCATTTATTAATGATCACTGAGGGTGATTCAATATCGTGGCTATTGTGAATACAATACTGAAATGAACATGAGAGTACAGATATCTCTTTATGGTAGTGATATTTCCTTTGTGTATCTAGCCAGAAGTAGTATTGCTAGATCTCTTTTTATTTTTTTGAGAGAAACCTCTATCATTTTTCATAGTGACATATTAACTCCCCCACCAATTTTCCCCATGTTCCTTATGCTCTTCATACTCACTACACTGATCTTTTATCTCCTTGATAGTAACCATTCTGGTAGGTGCAAGTTAATATCTCATTGTCTCATTGTGTTTTAACTTGCATTTCCTTGATTATTACTATGTATTAATTAATATATATATTTATAATCTTTACTAAACTTATTCAATGAGGGTACATTATTGTTACTTTTTTATAGAAACAGAGGCTTCGATGGTTAAAGTAAATTGCTTAAGTTCACATTGGGAACTCTGAATGAGAACCTGCATTTCCAGGAGGGAGTATCGTGGTGGCAGAGATGAAGAAGCACTGGCAGATAGCTCCAAGATACACACCAAGGTCAGCCAGTGCATGGCTATGTGAGGTGGTAGAGACATGAACAAGTAGAATACAATCTGAATGGGACAGTGAACAGGTGAAATATAGAAAAATGGAAAGCTATAATAAAAAGTGAAGCTTCTCTCCAACCTAGACACTACTCCCAGAATAAGTCCAGAGAGTTCATTGACCAGAGAGTGGCACAGCCACAGTTTTCCCACTGGGATATGACCAAGAGTCTTGGCTAATAGTAACAGAAAAGTATATCTGTGTCCATAGGGCTTAGAGACCATGCCATTCTCTTAAATGCACAAAAACTTTCAGAGGAATAAGGCAGAGCACGGCCTCAGCTAGGCACTTTCTTATACCCCATTGTATGCATCACAGCTAAGCCCTGCAGTTTCCGCATTGGTACATGGCCTGGACTCTGAGAAAGTGCTTCCCTGTTCACAGGTTCTGTTTGCACAGCAAGTCGAGTTCAAGCCATACTCAGGGTCTGGGCTGAGGCTGGAAGAGGCAAGCGGTGGTGCAGATAGTTCTAGCTTGGGCTTCTGCCTGGATGCCACTGGAAACAGGAGGAAACAAGTGCTAAAGATAAACTAAGAGGTCTTGGGGCAGCTAGGAACCACTGGTAGCAGGGTTGGAGAGAAGCAGCCTGCAATATATGGGAGAACCTCCTCCCTAACCCCAGATGTCACTGAGATCACAGAGGCATGGATAGGCAGAAACAAGGGAGCCCAGAGCTCTAGAGATGGAGAGAGAAAGACAGGGAAACAACTGACATGGTGGTGGGCATGTTAAAAATCCGTGACTCCTGATTCAGAGAGCCAAGATTTACTAAGATCTCACTGTATTTGTCAATATTATATTTTGAAGAATTTATAAAAATATAGTTTCCATGATGAAAATGAATATGTATTATATAAAAATAAATAGAAACATGTAGAAAGATTTTAAAACATTTAAAAAGTAACTTGCAGATGAGCTTAAATATTATCTGACTACTCGTTAGGGATGTAAATTGTACATTTGTCAAAGTTTATCATTTAAATATTAAAAATAAAGGTCAATAGTCTGTATTGAATATTATAAATGTCTGTATTGAATATTAAAAATTTTCCTTAAAATTGCAGAAGTTTAACCAAAGTTTTGATTATTGGATGTGAAAGTAATTCCTATGTGGTTTTATGTATGCATGTACATGCAAGGAATTATTCAAATCCCTTCAATTTTATCTTAAGTGAATGTCTGGCTTTTTTACTATAAATTTTGCAAGAAATTATAATATGGGAATAATGTAGGAAATACATACAGAAACCCTGAGTTTCTCTTTCTGACTTCCCTGAGTCACAATTAAAATATAGTTTTTCTGTAAATCAAATTATATACAAATAAATATATACTCATATTCAGTTATAGATTTCTAAGCTAAAAAGTCTGTGTCCATTATACTATGGTTATTAATATTAAGAATAAAAAGACTTCTACTATAATTTCCAAATTTTGATACATGTGGCACTGTTGCAGATTAGTGTCTGTTCTGGTGTATTGTCAGGTCACAGCAAAGGAAAAAAACACTTTCTCTACTTTATGTCTCCTTTCAAAGGGTAGCAGGAAATTAAAAAAGGAAAGGAGTTCTATGTAGCATTTCTGACAGCCAATTTCTCAGAATCCAGAAATACTTCTCTGTGTAATAAGTTGCAGTAGATACAAAGGAGCACTTATGATTGATGACTATCTCTGTTTGCATGAGCGATAATTCCTGAATACACAGCTCTCCATTAAAATACAAATGCATTTTCAACTGTGTATTTCTTTATCTATGTTTTACTCTTATTTGACATTATATGAAAAGAATCAAGTAAAGTTAGGCTCTGGTGTATTCCAGAAGTGAAACCGCAGGGAAGGGAATTTCAAAGAGGGGAGAAACATTGTTTGCTATCTGTGTGGCCCATGGGTTCTGACCTAGGAGTAGTGAAGTGGCTGAACCCTGGATGAGGGTGAGACTTTCTACTGCACTGATGTGTTCTACTTGCCTTTTCAATAAGACACTCTGTATTGAAACCAAAAGATTTTAAAGTGATTTTTTTAGAGAATTTTGAACCTTAATAGGTGAATCTTTAAGGACATTACCTAGACCACCTTGCCTCTGAGTTTATTTAGCACACTGTGGACCCTGAGCTTTTAACAAATTTAGCACTTGATACATCTGAAATATAGTAGTGTACTTCTTAGGGAAATCATATTTAATATTAGCACTGATACATGGGAAAACAGAGCTGAAAAGTAAAAGAAATTGATGAGGAAGAGATTACCAGAGATAAATGAAACAAATATATTTGATATGAATGATCAGGCTGATCATTGGTACTTATAAGAAACTGAGATCATGAGCTAGTAAATTATTTTAAGAACACACAGGTGATTATGCTATCATGTGAAAGTAGAAAATGGAAACCCCAACTTGAGGAGTGAATTGATAAGTTCCGATTGTCGCTGCTGGAACTGAGATCAAAAGAGAGATAGAGTGGACTGTTTGACAGATACTGTGTTAGGCACCTTTATAGCCATAATATAATTTAATTTTTATAGTAACCTTATGATATTCATTACTCTTTCAGAAGTGACAAACTAAGATTTGAAGAGGTAACATTATACAATCACAAAGCCAGTAAGACTCAAAGTCTATTTACCACTGTAAGTGGTAGTCTTCTAATGCAACAGGCTCGTACAAAACTAAGATATCTGCTAAGGTTTGAATGTGTCCCTC
Source organism: Heterocephalus glaber (assembly GCF_000247695.1). Next base: position 15,389,263 of record NW_004624748.1, read on the forward strand.
AGAGTTCATGTATTGGAAGCTAAATTCCCAATGCGACAGTGTTAAGAGGTGAGAACTTTAGGAGGTGATTGATGTCATTTTTGGGTTTCTTATGAGTAGATTTTTTACAAAAGTGAGTTCAGTCCTCTTTTTCTCTCTCTTTTGTGCACAGGTGCTGTCCTTCCCTTGCCCCTCCTACTCCCCAGACCTCAACCTTATCCCATGGAATGATGCAGTTAGAAGACCCTTACCAGACGCCAACACCTTCATGTTAGACTTCCTAACATCTGAAACTGTGAGAAATAAGCTTCAAATTTCTCCATCTCTGGAATATGTTTAGAACAGCATACTTAGGAGAAAGACAATATCCAATATATATTTTTAAAGGATACACATGTAATGTCTCTCCATCAAGTCAGTACTTGTGAAATCTTGGTTTAAGTCATGGATTCTATGAGTAGAGAAACCAAAGAAAGACAGAAAACTTACAGATACCATTTGGTTTTTTTTTTAAAACTCTAGGATAATAGATCTCATGTTATGAAATGCTTTTAAATGTATGTTGATGTTTATTAAGGGTACGTAGTTCATTTGCTGATATTCACAATTATTTGTGCATTTGCTAACTTTCCCATATGAAGCATTTGTTACCTGTTTGAAAACACAGTACAGAGAAAAATAAATAAGGATATGAATTATTTTCCTATTTACCTTTCAATGCAGATGGATATTAGTTTAAATAACAAGTTCTGTCTTGATTAGAGGACATTAATGATCATTAATTATTAAAAATATATTTCAAGTCTCCTCAAGAAACCAAGCTCAACTTACCCTTTCAGCAATGTGTACAATCAAATTTTACTTCCTTAAAAATCATTTCATGAATAAATATAAATGGAAAATCAGAAAAGTAGTGTGAATAAATCTTCATGTCTATGTAAAACAGTATGACAAAATAAAAAATACCGTACTGTTAACATCTTTTATAAAATATTGGCTATATATGAGTTTTGATTTAAAATATGTTCTAAATGTTTATGGTATATGATTTTTTTCCTTACTGTCATTTATCTCATACATCCCTTTCATTCATTTACTCACTCAAAAATATTTATTACTATTTCATGCTCTAAACAGGACCCAGTGCTGGTCATAGTCATAGCAAGCTCTTGTCGAGTTCATTCTCTAGATGCAAAGATAGATAATAATCAATACAATAAACAAGATAATGTCAGAAAAAAATACATATATATCACTGACAGGGAATGACTTGGGGTGGATTATTTGAAAATCAAGCCAAGGTAGATTTTTGAGGAAGATAACCTTTTCAAAGAAGCCTACATGAGGAGAAAAGCCTTCCTTCCAGAGATACAAGAATGGTGGCAACTATGAGCAAGAAGAGGTTTCAAATATTTAAATAAGATATTTTTTAAAGACAGTATAGCCAGAACATATACTAGAGAGTCATGGCATAAGGAGGGGAACAGATTCTGAAAGGCAAGACAGTTATACACATTGTAGATTTTAACATCAGTGCTGTGCAGATAATGGAGCTCAGTGAGATAGCAATCAGTGAAGAGAACACATTAAGACAACACAGGCCAGTGATACTCAGCAGTACAGAGGGAGTGTGTGCATTTTTGAGTGAAAGAGATATTGATGTAGAATTTGCTCTAGAGTTACAATGGAAAGGACTTCAAGAATTTGATGGATGATGGAGAGAGGAATCAAGATTGACTTCTCACTTTTTGGCAAGAAAAATAAGGTGGATGTTGTTGCTATTTACTAAGTTGAGAAAACCTCAATTTAAAATTTTTTGACAGTGCTTAATATGCACAAATCATTTATGATGTAAAAAGATTGGCTTATTTATAAAAGCCTTTCAATGATTGTCATTTTCCCTGTTCTCTTGAAGATTTTGCCATTGTAACTAGCAATAGACTTTCCTTTTTTATGTAGACCATTGTGTTTGGGTCTCTTGGAATGTATATCTGTGAGATATGATGCATTAGTTATCTTTCCATTGTTGTAACAAAATATGAGAAAGACAACCTAAAAGAGGATTTGTTTTTCTTCTTCTTCCTGTTTTTTTTTTTTTTTTTGTATTGGTAAATTGTAGGTATACAACACAATTACATTTCTCATTGGGAATTGTACCTTTACATAATGCATCTTGGTTTTTTTTTTTTTGTATTGGTAATGGAACTCAGGACCTTGTGCTTGCCAGACAGGCGCAGTGCGACTGAGCTATATCCCTGGCCCTCAGTCTGTTATTCTTTTTCTGGTTTCTTTTGGGCCTAGGAGAAGACAGTCCGTGATAGCAGAAGTAAATGGTAGAGAAAAGCTGGTTACCTCATGGTGTCTGGAGAGGAGAGAACAAAGGAGGGGAAATGAGGGGAGGGAACAACAACAACAAACAAATCCAGGGACAAAATATAATTCCAGGGACCCTCTCTTGGTTTTGTTTTGTGCTGGGGATTGTACTCAGGACTTTGTGCTTACCAGGCTAGCACCATGCCACTGAGCTAAATCCCTAGCCCCTGGGACTCTCTCTTCTAACTAGGTCCCACCTCCTAAATGGTACCACCAGCTGGGGACCAAGCCTTCAACATAGAAGCCTTTGAGACACATTTCAGATCTAAATCTAGCAAAAGGCATTGGTAACAAAACATTGTATCTTACCGATATACAGTAAGTTTAGGATAATTTTTCTTTTGGTTCTTCCACAAATGGTAAAGAATTGATGAATAAACCAGGGAATAAATCAGAAATAAGAAATACATAATTAGGCACTTTGGACATTTCTGGAATACAATAAGCGCCTACCTCTCTGTTTAGAAGGATTATATATATTTTCTGGATATAGTGAGAGCCAAGGACATGATAGCATAAATTTGTAAGGGAGCACCTGACACATGTGTCACATAACTCTGAGAGGCAGAAAATCATCTGTGGAAAAATCTTCACTGCTTTGCAGCTACAATTCTAAGACTGACAACACTCTCAGGATTCTATTCACATCAACTATTTACAGTTCCTCAAGGCTACTTAATTGTAGCTTCCAGTGCCCTTGTTACTTGACTGTCCTACTCGAAATTCCTCAAGGACCCTTGACTCTTTGCCTTTTAAACTCTACTCTTTATTACGGATATTTCTGAAAATCAGTCTAGCATTTAAGATGAAATATTCAGGATGAAAAAGACAGAGGTCAGCAAATGAGCTGATTCTACCATACAGCAAGCTCCAGGAAACCAAAACAATTAGCTCAAAAAAGTAAGCATATGCTTTGTCAAAAAGGTGATATGCAACTTTATTTTTTCTGTCTTTTAAACCTAATAGTGCTTGCCTTACCCACCCCCAACTATTTCTCTACCTAAAACAGTACTCAGTGTTTCTGTACAGCACTTGAGCTCAAGTTCTGCAGAGCAGGTGCCATGTTTTCACTCTACTGGGAGTCAGTGATGTAGAACAACTTTTAGAATTGCATTATGATTGTAGATCAGAGTTCTCCTTAACACACTGTGTGCATTTCCTTGTCTTGCGGGCTATATACAGTCACCATCAGCAAATTGTTGGAGGGTAGCTATTCCATCCAAAGCCAGTATATGGAGTTTCAATGGGATGAACTGACCCCAGAGGAGCGAGATGAGCAAGCATTGTGCACCACACATTCATGGAAAGAACAAGGTCACCACAAAGAATGGCAAAAAAAGAAGGATGCAAATGTGAGATGATGCTGATGCAGCCCTGAGAGTCATATCAATATGTCACGACCGCAAATTTCACAAGATATATATGTATAATATGTGTGTGTATATATGTGTGTGTGTGTGTATGTGTGTGTGTGTAAAAACACTTTAAAAGTAGAAAATGCTCAAACAAGCAGTAATTATCTCATTAGTCACTAGGAAAAATTGAATCCACACTGATACTCTATCATGAAGATGTGCAATTTTTTTAAAGTACACATAAGTTTAAAAGATAATATTTATTGATTTCTTTCTTTCATCAGGATCATACTCTCATTTCACTGTCACCACCACCTCCTGGATAGGTGTTATTATTGTTCATATTTTAAAGAGGACAAAATCAAAGTTCAGAGGGGTCAGGTCACTTGGTTAGGGTTCTCTAGTTAATGACTGTACTACCGTGTAGTTGCAAGTGTATTTAATTTTAAAGCAAGGATTTGCCTCCACGTATACATGAAATAACCCCCAAAATATAAAGCTAGGCTCCCAGCAGTTTTAAAAATAAACTATGATAACTTGAAACAGATTGTAACGCTCATAAGATAGACTATAGTGCCAACATTATTATACTGCACTCAAGAATGTAGTCAATGTGGCTCCTTCCTTCACACAAATCATTTGCCTTTACAGCCATTGTTATGTATATATACCAACTCACCTCTGGGTTGCTAGTTCTTAATTTGAAACAGAAGTAGCCTGAGTGGAAATGATACCATCTTGACTCCATTTGAAAGGAGATTTTAAGTGAGGTGAAGCATGCAATGCTTCGTGTTAATCACTGTGCTGTCCCTATTGTTAGAATTTGGGAAGACAGCATCATTTCTAATGAAATCCTCACAGTGCTGATTTTCAGTTCAACTATCTCCAAAGAGTCGGAAGAATTTAAAGCTCCCTGAGTGCTAAACTTCTAAATAGCACTTATAAAGGAGGATATTGTTTTATCCCTAAAGGTAAGAAGTGTCATTCTTTTTTTCCCATGTGCCTTCCTGGGTTAGCATCATGTTCACATTAATTCAGGATTTGGAAATGAGAAACCACATAGATAGCACTGGAAATTTATAGCAGATTTTACTAATATTTGCAGAGATGGAAGTAGATAATATAGCACACATGCAAACAGTCTAATCCTGAAGTTTAGACCTTTGGTGTTTTTATTACTTTTATGTCTTGGGTAATTCTGTCCTGTTGCTTGACAATCCACCCCCAACCCCTCTAGAGTTTCTATTTCTTCGTTCCCAGGAGCAAAAGCGTTTATTCTTGCCATTTCTCGTGTGGAACAGTTTCAGTTGGCTTTAGCTCCTTTAAGCATAGGCAGTGCATACAGATTTGCATTTTGTCTGAAGGAAACACACCTTTAGACCTGTGAAAGACATAGGTCTTTGACCATAAGTACTTTCATCTCACTGGTTGCATAATCTTGTAGTTTATATATCAGCATGTGGTCCATTATGCCAAAAATGGTTACTGATTTAATTACAGAATGCTATGGCTTGTATTTTTTCTTTTGAAAGTATCCTAATAAATTGCATTTGTATTTTAATTGTGCTGCCATAATTATAGTATTCCTTGCCCCCCATGTTTCTATATATGATTAGGGTATGAGGAATAATCAAAGAGAAAATAATTGGACATAGAAATACAATTTATTCATTCAGTTCAGTCTCTCAAGTATATTAAAAATAAAATACCTCAGAAAAAGGTCTGCACTTTTCATTGCCAAATGTTTTATTATCTTTTCTTTAAAAAATATGCTTGGATTAAAACTTCAAACTATTGAAATACTTCTTGTAATGAAAAAGAAATGTATATTTTATTATTATTATTATTATTATTATTATTGTTTTTTGTACCGGGGATCAAACTCAGGAGCTTGTGCTTTTGAGGAAGGCATTGAACTAAATCCCCAGCCCCATATTTTATTATTATTGAAAATATTGGGGGAAGAGAATGGAAAGATGGGATATAAATGCAGACAGGACATGTTAATGAACATCTTTTTATTGAGAACCTATTTTGAAAAAATATTTTAAAATATACTTTTTAATTTTCATAAATTAATTAGATAACATTGCATTAGTTTTTTTTCCATTAAGTTTATTGGTACATTTTAGGTATACAATACAGTTACATTCATCATTGGGAACTTGTACCTTTACATGATGTATCTTGGTTCTTATTTTCCCCCATTCCCCTGCCCTCCCTTCGTGCCCTCCACCCTTCCCTATTTACAAAGACTTTGTTTCCACTTTTTCCTTTTCTCGTATTTTTTCTTTTCCCTTCATTGCTGTGTAACACATCACCTCACAACTTAGTGTCGTAAAATTCTAGTGGTCTTCTATTATCTTTCATGGTCTCTGTGGTTCAGGAATTGAATGGCAGCTTGGCTGGTGGTTCTGGCTTTGGGTCTCTGATGAGGTTGCAGTAGGCTGGTGGTCTAAAGATTTCTCCATTCTCATATGGAGTGCCTTGTATGGGAAGATTCTAGCAGTTTGGGTGGTCTTTCCACATGATTTCTTTTTCATGGTAGACTCAGGGGGAGTTAAAGTTCTGAGGTGGTGGCCCAGGGAGTCAATGGTTATATCATCACAAGGAGAGAGCTAGGTGAGGGCTATAATCCTCTTGTGATCCCACCTCAAAAGGCACTTGATATTACCTGTACTGTACTCTGACGCTCAAAGTCTAAGCTGAAGGATACTTAGAAACTCATGTGCAGATTCCAAAGGAGGGAAAATAGATGACCTTGTAACTGGAAGCAAGATTAGAGAACAGAATGTGGAACCAGAAATATTGCTGTGGACACTTTTTTGAAAATGTAATCTTCCCTAGGCAGACATCATTGTCTCCAAATTAAAGATGAGCAAAAGACTGTGTTTAAAAGACCTAGTGTCACCTAGACATATCTGCTCTAAGGTATCTGGCATGGCAATGGCATACTTTAACTTGACTAGAAATGCTTTGATTTATACTTCATTCATCAACACAGTCCTTTTCTCATAAGAATTGTACGAAATGGCACCCCACCCCAACAGAAATACCAACCCCACAAGAAGATATGTCCAGAATAGCCATGTGACTCTGTATGTACCTTTCTGGTGTGCATCTGAGTCAACAACCTTGTTTCATCATACTCCTGCTGGCAGAAGGGGCACACTCATGTTACCTTATTAACATTTTTAACCTGTTTGTAACCTCAAATTTACATTGATGATATGCACAACAGACCCATGAAAAAGGACTATCTTGTGTATTTCCTGACATAATAAAGGATGCTGATGCTCCTTGATGAAATTGAATTAAAAAGAGGATATAGAAGATAAACCAAGTGTCTAACAGGAACAAAGAACTTAACTTTTAAGGGATGACAAATTCTACTTTATACTATTTTAATTTGAGCAAAAAAAGAGCCTATAACAGTAAATATTCTTGTGAAATCTGCCAAGTTATTAGTGTCTTATTTCAAAAGCTTTTGTTCGTTTCTGAACTAAACAAAGTGCCTCAAAGTTTATGTGGACAATTTAAAAGACTGCTTGAAAATAGAGAAGAATAATGAAGATCAAGAATTGATTCAAATAAATAGATACTGAATTCAAATAGCATTCAAATGTTATTCTATGGCTTGCCACTACATAGATTTTCATAGTATTAAAACAAACAGAAATGTAATATCTTTGCTGATGTCTACCTAAAAGTGAACTTTGTAGTATTATTTTCTTCCATAAATTCAATTGAGTATTTTTATGTTAGTAAGGAGTTAGAGGAATAAATTCTGTTCTCTGTCTTTCAGAAGCTCCCTCAGGGTGGAAGACACTTGTGAACTTTAGGAATATCCTAGCAATCTATGGTTTTTAGTTTTTCATTCTATGACTCAGCATAATTAAAATTTCAGAAACAGCAGGTTATTTGTTGAGTATTCAAATTGTGTGAGGTTAAATAACTCATTGTTGGAAAGGAGAATGATATTCTAGAAATAGCCAAGCAAGACATTTACCATTGAACTGGACACAAATGAAATTCCTCCATCTCTCAAACTCAGGGGTACATACAGCTGCCCACATCCTTGTTCTCAGACTCTTGCTATAACAGAGGACCTGTTGAATCATTTACCTCTGTTCTGAGAAATGGAGTAGAGATCCAAAACATAGTTGAAGAATATATAGTGGAGTATGTGTATCCCAGGTATTCTGTGAATTAATAATATTTCAAAAATGCATTGCCCTTCATATAGATATACAATGAAATATATTTCTCTCAATTCACTTTACTGTATTCCGTACTACTTTTGAGGATAATGCAATGTAGCAACTTGAATGGAGTATATATCTGTACATTTATTTGCTAAGTATAGTTTATATTGTTACCTAGAGTCCAGGAAATTTTTTCCATTTCAAATAAGCTGCAAAAGTAATATAGCATTTAGAGTGTACAAAGTGTGTACCACCTGTGCAATCCTGTTTAATGATGTGGTAAGGTAGCTTTGTTTAATTATTTCATTGATCACAGTTTTCTATCATTTAATCTCTTTAGAATGCATTGACAGATTAGCTGCACAATGAACCACTTTAATAAAAAAATTCAAATTAAATGTTGCTGAGCATCACTAGGCATTCCTAAACTTAGTTTTTAAATGAATGCATTACAAGATAAATATAGACATAGCTTTGTGTTTCAAGGTCTTTGTTGGAGATAAAAGTATGATTGTAATGCTTTATGCACTGTGAAAAATTTCAAAGCTATTCAGTGGAATGTTGCTGTAGTCTTACTTTGTATGATGATCTTGAGTCCATGAGTCAACATATCTGAACAATGGTAGCACACACTTTCTGATATAAGTGGAAAATATGGTTCTGAGCATAGAGATTTGTAAGAGTTTAATAATTTTAACTATAAAGAACTACAATGTTTTTCTATACTATGTCCAAAGAATCAATATTCAAACATACACTTTGAAGAATTTATGAAGAGTCTTATACAACATCTAATCATAATGTTCCTGTGAATTAATATTTGTAAAAATATTCAAATAGTGGTACCAGTAGCATTTTATCAAAAAGAAAAAAATAAGTCAGCCCCATGTCAGATTTTTATTTAATTACTTTTAGTAAAAGAGTCATTTCAAAAATAGCTTATTTTCATTTTATATTTTTCTCTCATTTTATGAGGCAATATTATCCTCTGAGACTGAGTATTGATATAATGGGTAGACTGGATATGTCAATGATTGTATCTATTGATGTCTATAGATGATCTATAGATGAGTATCTATTGAGTCTGAATTATTGATAGTGTGATGGTTAGTTTGATATATCACTCAAGGTATAGTGAAGAGGTTGTATGTTACCAAAAGCAACATTAGAAAAAGGAAGAGCAAACATGAACTTTTTCAATCTAGAAAATGTATGTGATGACATTAACTAAGTTTTGCAGAGAGAATAGATGAGCTTTATGAGGAAGAACAGATGAAAATTAAGGCATAAAGCAACATAGTAATAAGAATTATATGATGGTAAGACTTCTATCTGTATCACATCCATTTCCTGTTCTTCTGAAAATATCAAAAATTTCTGAGGAGGAATCATTCATTTCTGTGTCCCTCTATGAGTTCACTTTGCTTTTTGAGGTCAGTACATAATTCAGACCTGATATTTAATGAGTTAAATGGGAATGAACTAGTGACCAAGTTGTTCCAGAAATACTCATTTCCGGGAACTTTCTTCTTCTCTACTCCTGGAATGGAAACTGAAAGCTGGTAGAGTAGAGCACAGACCTGCCAGGGGCAATAATGTGAAAAATGTCTGCCAAACTGTGATACAAAGAGAGCTAAATAAAGCAAAATGACATTCTTTTAGCTCCCCAGTCTAATCTTCTCTGAAACCATTAGGTTCATTACATTTCCTTTTTTTTTTTTTTTTTTTTCCTCACAAGATAGTTTGGATTGAATGTTTGTTCCTTGTAGCAGAAAGAATTCTCAATGTTCTACAAAGCATATAGACTTTAATTTGTCCCAAAGTTGCTTATGTAATGTATTATGGGACATAAAATAAAACGTAGAAAAAAATCTACAGATTTTGGTAGGGTTTTGATATTTTTGGCTTTTCACTTTTCAAATACTGCAGTACACATTATTTCTTTCCATTTTGGCTTAAAAATCTCATAAAATTTGATTTGACTTTCCTTATAAGAACTACTTGTATTCTTGATATTGGAGATATTGCTTTGTAAATTACTGTATATATTTCTAAATTATAAACTTCTTGGTCAAGTAATTTCTCACTTTTTAGAATTTAACTAGATAAATAAAATGCATATTATAAATATGAATGGAGAAACACAAAGCATTAGTACTATTTTGTTATCTTTATACTTAAAGAGATATACTCTAGCCACTACTATTATTTGAAATATGATACAACCAAATGAAATTTTTGGGGTTTTTTTTGACTAACAGCCAGGAGAACACTTTGAAATGGCTTCCTGTAATCTTGGTTTTTCCTTTGTAGTTAAAATATAGAAAAATCAATATGGACCATAGTTATTATTTATACCTAGAAAGAGCATTCTAATGTTCTAACACTGAAGGTTTTCATTACAACTATTGCTTAATTATTTAATTCAATAATTTGTTCTTACAAACTATTTTGTAAAATGACATATTTAAAAAATAAAGTAGAATTAGACATTCTGAGTTCAATGGGTATACAATTGATAATTTTAGCTAAACAGCTAATCAAAGTCATCATTAAAAATTTTTACAAAATCTTAAAAAATATTTAGTGAATATTTCCTTTTAGACAATATCTTCCTTTAATCAAAGAGTACAGGCAACAAAGCCTAATCAGAAGTCAAACAGAGGGACGGGGCAGGGATTTAGTTCAGTGGCACTATACCTGCTTGGCAAGCTCAAGGTCCTGAGTTCAATCCCTGGTACCAAAAAAAAAAAAAAAAAAAAAAAAAAAAAAAAGAAAAAAAGAAATTCAAACAGAGGGAAAATATATGTTCACTGTTTAATTTTTTTTTAATGACAGTTTTTATCCTAGCAATGCTGAGAACTTTTACATATACATCAGTAAGCTACAGAGAGAATCTATTTTTCTGATTTTCTCGGAGTTCTTAGTTCTTTTCCTATCCATTTCAAGGTGATGTTTACAAATGAAGAAAACTAAACATTTGCTTATTTTAGGTTTTCCAATGCAAACTCTTAAAAAATGTTTATGTACATGAAATCTTTAACTTTATGGCTTTTGTATACTCTTCTATACCTACAGGAGACTTTTTTTTATCCTAAAATAATTATAGTGGTTAACATGGATTTTTTTCTGGCATGGTTTCATTTTATTTTGTATGCTTAAATTTTTGATCTATCTGGATTTATGTATGTGTGTGCATGTTAATGTATATAGTGAATGTGGAACACATTTCAATTGAACTTTATTTTATTCTAATTACTATGCAGATTTCTAGCCTCTTGCTGAACATTGTCTTTTCCCTTACCAATTTGAAATCCAGTCTCTTCCATCATGTGAGCATGTGTACACAACATACACACACACACACACACACACAAATATCCTCCAAGAGAACAGAGGTTTGTCTATTGTGGTTTTGTTCTAGCACTAGCACAGAACTACAGAACTGAACAGTACCTGGCTCATAGAGGTACTTAATAAATATTTGTTGAATGAACATATTCTGCTTCCATAGGTTGCTGAATAATCTGAAGCATTCAATTTGTTTAAACTCTCCCCCTTCATGATCTAAATATTTCCAAAGACAGATACAGGTGGAAATTGTAATATGTATCTAATGGAATGAATTGATTTTCTGGCCCTTGAAATGATGTTCTTAAACCAGCCTTTGTATTTCCCTTCCACTTCCTCTGCTGAAAAGTTCTCATATTTTTCATAATCTAAAAAGGTGGAAGTTTAAGGACAATTGTTTGGAAAAGGGTCTTTTCATCTTTTGAATCCAATACACAGAAACAAATGGTACTTACATCTATAGAGACCCTGTCCCTTGGAAAACTGTGGTAAGCTCCATAAGCACTAGTTGTACCTCAAACTCTCATTCCCAATGTAGCATGTTTGAAGTGAGTTTCTTACACTTGTACTTTCAGACCTCCCCAATTTCTTATGAAAAATAAAATCATTTATAAACTTCAGCATTTAATCATTAGAATCCGATTGCATGAAGCATAGCTGACAGCTGAATAAAAGTACAGCCAATGTGAGAGGTCAATGACTCTGTAAGAGTATGTTTTACATCTCAGTTCCTAAGAGAAGATATGAAGCTAAGGGAGTAGTTTTGCATGCTTAGTATTCATTGACCTCTCATTTAAATCCCAGGATAGTTTGCACAGGCCAAGAAAGAGTACGTTCTCCACGGTCATTCATCTTGGAAATGGCAGAGTCAGGAGCTATGGGCAGTCTGTCTGATTGAAGAGTCTAACCTCTTCATTGCTAAGACTCTGCATATCTTGTTATTTCTGGAGGCTCCATCCCTTTCAGTGAGTATCACTGTTCTTTCATTAAAGAACAAAACTCCAACAAACACAGTAGCAAGGGCTTTCTTATTAATGGTTAATCTGTAACATTAAACTTAAGTGTAGAAAATGTCCAGTCTTCTGAACTCTGATTTTTGTTTGTATTTGTTTGAAGAGTACACAGGGTTTGGGCTGGTGTGGAAATCTTATTTCCTCTCATTATGTCAGAAAACCTCCAAAGTGCAGAGCCCTTTTCTTGCTCTGAGCCTGGCTGAGATCCTCAGAGGTGTAGCACACAAGAATGGGGAGATCACGAGTTCAACTGACTGTGAAAAGAGAATGCACAAGAGATTAAGAAACAGTGGTAAGGAGCACTGTGGACCAAAGATGGATAAATAGCAAATTTAAAAGAACTATACATCTGTATTAATTTTTCTGAGAATATGTAGGTGTCTTCAAGAAAATTTTAATACAATTAAGCACATCTTTAAACTATTACTGACACTGAAAGAAATTCAGTATTCAATTTCATTAGATATGAGAAGGTCTTTACTAAGAAAAGTATATTTCCAACTTCATGGATTTTTAAAAATGAAAGCCTTAAAATGAATACAATGCATTTATTCAATATCCATACTATAGTGAATAGCTGTAATGTGTGTTTATTGTTTGTTCTATACAATTTTCTTACATGTCACAATAAAAAGAGCCTTTTAAAAAATCTATAAATGACCCTTTATGATCACATTACTGAAGCACTCCTTTTCAAATCTTTTGTAGTATGCACATTATCTTTGGATATATCTATTCAGAGTTGATGAGAATACCTTTTCCATTTACTTCATTCTGTTTCTATGAAAACATTTTATCACTGAGCAGCATATTCACATTCATTAGTAATTACTTGTACACTGGCCAATTTGTATCCTCTGAAGGCTTATGGGAGAATAATTGCTCTACTATATCAAAAGAAGGGCTTAGCCAGTGCTAGCTTATAAAATCCAAATATTCTCCCACTCAAGATGACCCTGAAATTCTTATTAGCTTTAAAATATTTAATTATATCACTGCTTTTCTATGCAGATCATTTGAGTGAAAATTATTCACTTCTTTAGTCCAGCCTTTCATAATTATTCCAGTTTTGTACCTGCTTTTACTTCATTCTTCACCTAACCTCTTCATTGCTGTCACTGTGATGATCCTGGGAACTTGAAGAAAGCAGGTTAGTCAGTCACGGGCACAAGAGCAAAATGAACTTCACTTTCCTGCTATTTCATTTTCATTGAATTATATTCTTGTGTTGGAGGAATATTACCTAGGCTAATGAATATAGAGTCACAATAACTTTCATTTTTCTTTGGTGCGAAGCATCATTTAGATGTTTAATCACTTGAAAAAGCCATTTACTGCTGTATATATCTTTCCTGTGAGCATAATCCTTTAATTATTAATTGAATTCATAATTCTGGACTTCAATGTAGTTTTATGTTTGTACCAAATGAATTTGTTTCTTTAAGTAATTTTGAAATCATATTAGATTAACTAGTAGTATTCTTTATGAGTGATCAGTAATTCATGTCTTTCTTCTGATTGCTGAATTATATTTTAGGATTTATAATCTAAAATTACCTTTTCAAAGTCATGTAGGAATGTACCTTCCTTTATATTAAATATGTCCTAATGAATGTGGGGGTAAATATGGAAATAAAGAAATCAGTTCAGCAGATGGATTACCCAAACATCACCTAATTGCCAATGCAGGGCAGATTCTAGGACATCAGAGTGAGAGCTGTCATGAGCCTGCCCGCACCTTCCCTTTTTCCACAATTTTAATTGTCAAAGCCCTCCCAAAGATAATTTTGAGTCTGCAAAAAAGAAACATCAATCCTTTTTCTTAGGTCAAGTAGAGAATAATAGCAATGTCTGTGTTCAGGAAGCTTGGTGAACTTCTCCCTGAAGAGAAACTTACACCAGTATCTATTACTTCCCAACCAATCTCTGTAAGAGGAAAAAAGATGCAGAATTGAAAGCAAGGAGTGGTCAAGAAACATCATATATTAAGGCAACAAAATTTTTAAGTAATGGTTCTCCTTGCTATGGTTTGAATATGTCACTCCAAGCATGTGTTTGAAACTTAATCCCTGATGTAACAATAGGAAGAGAAGGTCTTTGAATGGGAGATAAAGCCAGAAGGGCTCTGTTGTCATGAATGAAGTAAAGCTATTGTCCCAGGAAGGGGGTCCCTTATAAAGGAGGAAGTTCAATCCCTTTCTTACTGGTTCCTTCCCTTGTGATGCCTTCTGCTGTGTTAAGACAAAGAAAGAGGCCCCTCTCTGATTGTCAGCTCCTGTAAGCCAATACATTTCTGTTCAATGTAAATTACTCAGTGTGTGATATTCTGTTAGAGTAGTGCAATAGAGACTAAAGCCCTCTAACAAAGGCTTGTTTTAGAAAGATTTTAGTGAATCAATGCTAGTCACTTACATAATAAATACAGGTGTAAAATCTTTCACTTGTAGAGATAATTTTAATTGATTACCTTTTGGGAAGTCTAAAAAAACTTCTCTCTAAATCTGACTTTCTTTAAAGTGAGGTGGCTTTAACCTACAGTAGAATGATCACCCCTACCTTTTTTTTCTAGACTCATGTTCCTGTAATGATAGCACAGAACATATTGTATGCTGTATATATAAATGGGAGTAGCTGGCCTTTAATTATAATTTACCACTTGTATTTAATATGGATAATTTTCAGGAATATTTTGAAACATATGAATCAAATATTGATGGTCTTAAAATTAAATCACATGCATTTCAAACGTATATTCATTATGCTTAAGTAATTCTAGGAAGAAATAGTTGAGACTCTCATCACATTCTCTTGGCTTGAAGACTAAATGTCTGAATTTTTCCAGTGATTGAAAAAATACCTGTCTCTTGGAAAAGCAAGGGACAAAAACTCCTCTGAGATTCTTAGGGCTTCTAGTTTTACACTCTCTTGCTCTCATTACATTTACCTCATTTGTTTTTGGGGGCTTGTTATTTCTGTAAAACCTGATATTGAAAAAATTGTTAGTCTTCTCTGGCATCACTGTTTTCTTTTCATGTTTGAGGGAACATTATAGACTCTCCTGCTTTTAAGAGCTTCATTTTTTAATTTCCAGAAAGAAAAATTAAGTAGTGTAATGACTAAATATGGACACATTATCAAGTATTCAAAAGCTTCCAATATGTACTTGTCTGTATACTTACACTTAACTCTCAAATTAACTCATTTATTTTTAAGGTTAGAATAAATCAAGCCAATTTTTTTCTTTGATACTTCTCCAAGTAATATAGGATCTTTCTTAATTACATTCTCATTTATAGGTTGTATGACTAAAGATGCCATTGAGGTGGAGCAGTTAATACTATCTAACAGTTCTTCCAAATTTGTCTCAAGTAGTGCTGATCTTTTAGAGTAACCTGAGAGTGAGAAAATGTTTATGTCATTTTAAAAAAATCATCATATCCACTTTTACTGAAAATAATTGGACAAGGAGATGATGGCTCAATGAATCTATTTCATATAGCAATGGTTTACCTATAAGTATGCTAGAGTCCATAGAATACGAGCAGATTAGAAGTCATAATTCTTTCCCAGAACAATATAAGACCAAAATTGAACTAATATGAAAGAGATATAGATTGCAGTCATTTTCAAACAGTGCAGTGTAGACTATATATGCAAAGAGCATTCAAAGATGCCAATGCTATAGACATGGATATGTCCAAAGAAAATAAAAGATTAAATGACTTTCAAAAGGACAGTATTTTAAGCAAACAATAGTTAATTTCAAGGTGTGAAATGCTGTTTGGTCATGTGGTAGCAAGACTACAAATAGAAAGGTAGAATTGCTACATTATCCTATTTCATCGAGCTAAAGGGCCATGTTCTTGACTTCTCTACTGTCTCCTTTTCCTCTCTTCCACCTTCTGTAGTTTGATTTTTATTGCTTCCTCAGAATGTTAGCTTGTACACAGCATTGGCTCATCATGGATCTAACTTTTGCTGACTATAAGATCCTTTGATTTAATGATATATCATAATCAAAGACTGAATTTTTCCATATTATAATTCCAAATTGCTGAGAAGGATAATCTATGGGGCTTTTTTGCTTTGGTGCTGGGGATTAAACCCAGGGCCTTTGCATTGAGCTACATCCCCGGCCCTTGCTGCTGCTGCTGCTGCTGCTGCTGCTGCTGCTGCTGCTGATGATGATGATTTTTTAAGACAAGTTTTCGCTAAGTCACTGAGTTGCCCAGACTGGATTCAAAGTGGCAATCCTCCTGCCTCAACTTCCCAGAGTGCTGGGATTTCAAGCACACACTACCATACCCAGGTTGCCTGAGATCTTTGAGTGTGGTATATACCAATAAACTGTAAGTAAACACCACTTGATTCCTAGGCTGTTAGTTCTGTCAGAATTAGGTGACAAATTTCTTTGATATCAGTGCAGTTTAGAAGGTTAATGAATGTGTTCACATCAGAATTTGACCTAAATCTGACAATTTATTTTGATTGACTTAACTTCACCAGGATTGATTCAGCTAACATCCCTGGTCAGGCAGCTCTCTCCCCTCCTCTCACCACCATGTCATGTTGAGTACATTATGAATATTTAAGAAAAAATATATTTAGTACTAACAATATTTAAAATTGTTCCCCTTTAAGTTTTGTGTAATAATTTAGACTTTCAAATTTTTACTTCCAATGGATTATTTATTTTGCTTCTTAAGAATTTTTGACCTTGTTAGGTTTAGGCATAGAGAAGAGAAGAGTTGATTTTGATTCCTTACTCTTCTAGTGTAGTCATGTGTGATTCTACAAGAATATTATCCAGTAGGTGGTACCTTTTTAAAATACAGGAGCCTCCCCAAATCCTCCTTATTTCCTTCTTTTCTATCACTTTAATTATGCATGCAGAGCTTTTCACAAAAGTCAAAATAAATGAATTTAAGTCTGATATTTTTAACTACTGTGAAATTAAAATTTAAAATATGAACACATATTTGTCACTCCTACTTGTCCATTTTCATATATTAACTGAAAAATGTTTCATTCCATCATGTTCTGTTACACAGATGTTGAGAACATTGTACCGATAGCCATGACTTTACCTCAAATAGCAGAAGTACGCAAGGCAATGGTGTCTACTTTTTCCTAAAGCCTTGTGGAATTAACTAGGATTTGGGATAGTTATTGGCCAAGTGGTAACTTTTGGCTTTAGAACCATTGTGTTTTTAACAGATCCAAAAAAATCTGGATGTAGATTTTGTTGACATCTTTAGGCGTTACGAAAATCTCATCTTGAAAGGAAAAAAATGCACGCTCAATTTTATCTGCTCCATTGGCTTTCCCTTGAGTAACTTTTGGCAAATTGACAAAGGCACATTATTTTCTATTTGGAAAGGGAAACTGTCAAATAGTTAATAGAAAAAAAGGAGCAAAACCAATCAGTACAGAGGGAAGACAAGATGCAAAAGCCAAATAGAATGAGCTAGATAGAGTTCACCCTCAAGGAAACAATAATAGCACAATGGTTAATTTAGTGTTGCCATTCATAAAAATATGCTGTTAGGGTTATTTTATTATTTCCCCATATATGTATCCATGACAATGTAACTGCAGTCAACAGAGAATTAATATTTTGGAACACACGTTGAGTTCCCTTTTTCCCAGAACCTATAAAAATGCTTTCACTGTAAAATTAATTTTGGCTTTTTTAATGCAATCCCTAAATGTGGCCTTTGGGCCCAGAGTTTATGGCAGATGGAATGGCTCTGTTTGGCCTAGCTAAGAGGACATCAGTGTTCTATAGGTATTGACATAGCAGTTGTAAGCTTCCATCTAGACTCATGCCTGCACAGCAAGAGTTTTCAGTGTAAAATTTGAAAACATATCTTATTCTATAGTTTTACAGTGATTTCCCATTGATATATTAATTTATTAATTGTAAATCTTTGACAAAATAAGCTGCATATGTATACATACATATACAATAATTTACAGTTGTCCTAAATTTTCTACTTTGTGGGTTTTTTACATGTTCTACAAATTGCATCGTTACTTTCTTGATGTCTCAGGTCTTAAGTGAATTTAATCTTCAATATTAATAACCTATTTCTAAAGAGGATATTAATAAAGCACTTTAATATTCTTTTTATCTCAGGATCATAGCACTTTTCTTTCTGATCATAATACATTGCTGTAAAGACAAATGTGTTTTCATTTTATTACTTTCAGATTTCTTTTATCCCATTTACTGAGCATCTTTCTGGTTTTATTAAACCCAATCTAGCCTAGTTTATCTGTCTAATAATTATAATTCTTGACAGATATTATTAGATAAGGCCATCTTGAATACATTTCTAAAACTAGTTACCTTCTGAAGAAACTATTGATGTATGACAAAAATGTGTTTCTTCATTAGGACAAACTGACTCAAATTATTTTCATAGACTATAAGTCATTAGAAAGTTGAAATATTTTGAGGAAAATAACTCCTCAGTTAATTACTTCAGTTTCCCTGCCAAAGGAAAATATACACAGAGCCAATAAAACATTAGACAATATAAGTTTAAATTGGCCAGATGCATGTTGACAGGTAGAAATCATGCACACACTGGTGCCTGGTCTTGTAATCAAGAATGCCATGGTCTGCACTGCATAGGTTTTCTCCTATCAGCCAATTTTTCCTCATCATTGACCCCACTCTTCCCCAATTTGAAACATGTTGTAGTGCACAATACAGGGAGGTATCTTGCTGGGTGTCAGAGAGGTTGTGCATCCCTGAAAGAGGCACTCATGATGGTGTATGGAACAGGCTTTCATTTCACCCCCAGCAAGAGTATGAATAGGACAGTGCTTGCTTTCCCAGTGAATTTCACCCTGCTGTTGTTTCCAAGAGAAGGACAGAGTTAATTTTCCCTTTTCAGTTCTTAACATCTAATAGCAACTGACTTAAAATAATACCTTTTATTTATTTTTTATTTGTTCCCTTTTTCTTTGCCTCCTGTACTGTAAAAAGAGATTGTGTTTTTCAAAACAAACAGCACAGGACTATAAACATTCCCTCTATTCCCAATATTTTCTGAAGCCAAGTTTCTGTAATAGAAATCTGTAGTGGTGATACGGTGTGCTGAGAATCACCGAGAAACTGTGCTTGGTAGATGATAATGAGTTCCATGTAGGCCTCAAAATATTCAAAAAATTAAATATTCAAAAAGGGTTATAGCATTTCTGAAAAACTATAAATATCCATCCACTCAGATCTTTAGTTAATTTTGATAATAAATTACTTCAGTAAAGTTGAATTTTACTTCGATCCTGCAGACTATGTCTCATAGTGACTTTTGAATATGTGTTCATGTGTTGGGGACGAGGCATGGTGATATATTTTATTTCTATTTGTAATGATAACTATAATCACACACATATTCTCAACATAAGAGAATGGAATGTAAAACAGTAAAAGAAAATGGCATTTTAGAATGAGGGGGGTAAAAAGAGGGATTATTGATTTGATGACCAAATTTTCATTTTAAATCTCTTACTAGGCTACTGGGGTTTGTGGTAATTTGTTCATCCTTGTTTCATTAAATTGTAATTACTTCTGGTATCTCTAGGTTTATCCCTTTGACTGGATTTTCTATTAATTAAGCCCTAGGATCCTTTAAGAGATGAATAATTCTCCACTGGACAGTGTGCAGTTGAAGTTAAGAGGTTATAAAGAAGATTAAGAGTAAAGTCAGAAATTATTATTTAAAATGGTTTAGAATATAAAAATGGAAAAAGACAATGCATTCTTTCTCCATTATTCATCTTTCCCACTATTTCCATTATTTCTATACTTATTTGTCATGAAAATACATATAGCCTCTAACAAGTATTTTGTTTGCATATGTGTGTATGATTACATATGTTTCATGTAGATTTTTCTAGGAGCTAGATGAATTCTGCAGTATACTAAGTTGGACATATAAATTACTAATATTTTTGGAGACAATATTTCAATGGTCGGAAGCACCATATCTAGACTTATTTCCAATCTTTATGGATTAAATGGTGTTATTCTACATGAACAAATGTTGATTTACTCGGGAATGTTTTATAATTTTTCATGATTGTCCATTTAATTTATTTTAAGGTATTTATAATGGGACTTAAAGGAGCTCTAGTAATCTTAAATGTATCACTTCACCCATTTTTATGTTTGTGATTTATTCTGTTTATAAATCTTAAGCCTTGAAAGACTCTTGATATTTATCTAATTCAATTCATATTTTAGAAGAACAGAAATCAAAACATGAACTTTAAGTAACTTACTCTACTTATTAGCAATTTGAAACATTATAATTAACATTAAAAATAATAACATATCTAAAATGTTTAATATTTGGATAAATTATCTTTCCATACTGCCTTCTGGAAAAAGGTAAAATAAACACTCAACTTACAAAAGTTTTATACATATTACAAATGGAAGCAGGGTCCCTACAAAAAGGATTTCCTGACTCAAAATACAATATAAAATTCTTGAATATACAGAAGGTTTACAGGATAAATATGAGTGGTATTTAGAACTGACTAGTTAAAAAAGTGGGTTATTCTTAATTTATTTCTTTAATAGTTATCTTAGTTTTTATCGTGTTTTTTGTTATGTTACTCAGATTTCCATCACTATGACAAAATACCTGAGGAAATCAACTTAAAATGAGGAGAGGTTAATTTGGGCTCATAGTTCCACAGATTTCAGTATATAGTTAGCTGACTCCATTGTTTTGGGGCCTGTGGGAGGGCATAACATCATGGAAGGATTCAGCTAACCTGAAGTTTACTTTGCCATGATCAAAGTAATTTTTACCTATTTTAGAAAATATATAAAATACAATTGTGCCACACGTAGGAAAAAAATACCCTTTTACCTTTTAACTTTTCATGTTCTTTTTTTTCACATAGCTGTGGTCATTTATCTCATCATTGTGTGTATTTAACAAACTCTTTTGCAAACTGGGTTATTGTAGTTAACTGAGGAGACTAAATCTGAAATAATTAACAAGGTAGGTATCTAGTTCTTTGACACTTTAAAATTTTATCACAAATTGTTAGCATCCTTTTGAACAAATGATGGTATTAGTGGTCTCTGCAGAAGCTCACAGAATCTTTGCATGGTTCACAGTTCCTCCATGGCATATTCCTCAAAAATCAACCAACAATTAGAGTACAGGCCTTTGATTCTTTTCAACTACTGAGAATTTGGCAAGGAAGCGAATGGATGAAAAAGAATTAAATGTGATACTATTATAAGAAATGTAGTGTGTATCAAGTGCTAGAGACTATATTCTATAGTAAAAATTCAGTGAAAATATTTGTAGACTATGCTAGACACACTAAAGAAAATGAAGCAGGGAATATGGTGATTATTATTAATCATAATAACACTTAGAATTACTGAAATTGTTATTACCTAATGGGCTAACTTAGTTCAGGCAATGAGTTTCCTCATGATTTTAAAGGCAAATTGTAACATTACATTCAAATTGGCACTTTTTTTCTATTTGTGATATGAGTGGGGACTGCAAAGTTTATTTAAGTTGCTTCATTACCCAGAATATTTCACATAATTTCCATTAACTGTAGCAATCTCTACTCCATAATATGGCTGAAAGAAAAGAATTGTAATCCTTTTCTCAATTATTAATCAATTTTCATATTCATTTCTTAATAGGGAATGCTTAATAGAGCACTGTTTCTGTTTCCCTGGCATTTCCCCCTTTCACAGCACTGATGAATGGGAATCAAACTACAGACCACTTACTGATTAGCTGAAAATTTCTAATCATGTCATTTTGAAGTGAGGGTAATTTGTGCAATGGGATAATAATTTCTTCATAGTAGAATGAGTATTGAACAGTGATTGGTAGGAAATTGAAAAAAAAAACTAAACAAGGATGAGATTTTTAGGTTTTACCAACTGCCTTTATAATTTCACATTGTATCTGTGCTTTTTTATTAACGTTTAGTAGAAACCCCTAGAAGTATATATCAAGGTTAAATATACCTTAGAATTTTAATGAATTAACTTTAGGATGGCAGAATGGAAGTGGAATGGGAGGTAATGTAGAAAAATTAGAATCATTTTGCCTTTTCTTTGCCTGTACTTTTTTGCCTCCTAAATGAGATAAATTGAATAAAAATAATAGTAGGGTATCTTTATTTTATTCCTGGTGTTCCCCCATGTGTTCCTAAATGTGTAGCAGAGAGTAGAACAATTATTTTAGTCAATGAGTTAATTATTTCCTACACTGGATTACAACTTGAAGTATTTTGTCCTCCTAGTTTAAAGGATGATGAAGTTTCTTGTGGGTCCAATTATTAAATTAACTGCTTTAAAAATTATGAAATTTTAAAATATCTTAAGTTTTTGCTCCAGAAGAATGCAATTTATTTGGACGGTAAGGCATAGTAAGTCTTTGGTAGGTTTTAAAAGATAAATTCATCATCATAATCTCCAGTTCCAAAATTTTGAAGTTTTACCAAATGAGATATTTTTGTATTGAAAGTAGTAGAAGTGATTGTGAAAATGTGTCAAATCTGATATGGCTAAAATGACAGAATACTGCATGTTTAAAAGTCTGAGATAATTTATTAGAACACTCATAAAATTATATGAAGGTAAACCTTCGTTGGCCTTATTGACTAGCCAATTTTATATGATGAAACTTAAGTCATTTACTAATGACAATAGTCATTTTCACAGTTCTTACTTCTCTGAATGCAAAAAATATAAGTAACTATGTCAAACTTACATGAGATCAAGGTAAGAATGGAATTATCAAAGCATGCCTTGGTATCAGTACCAATTCCCTTCCAATAGTTTAGATAACTCTAAACTATATATTCAGGTATATTCTGATCAGCATGCTAGAGAAGCATCTTATATATAGTATAGGACGTTTATTAATCCAAAAGATTAAATGTAGCACATGATAATTTATTTGACAGGCAGTTCTGGATACTTCAAAGGTGGTATCTCAATTTGATTAGCATTTTTGGTATTTAAATATAAAATATGTCATTTTTACTATTGTGAGAATGTAATTTCCTCATTATTATATAGGGAAAATTTGCCCTTAGAGTCACAGAGAATCTCAGTAGTTTTTCAGGCAGTGATGACAAACACTAGGTATTAGAAAATATGTCCTTGAACCTTCTAAAGCACATAAGGCATCCACTGGGTAATCTAAGTAGATTCCTGTGAAACAAAAATGGTTTTTCCTCCTTAAGTCATTTAGATAACATTTATTCTTTAATCTCAGAGAAAGTTGAAGGAGTACCACTCATGTTTCTTTCTAAACTAATAATTAAGCTACAACTTTTAGGTTGTATCATGTGCTGCATTGAATAGCGTCTGTTAAAAAGAAATTTCCCTCTTTTTGAATTAGGTTTTCGGAGAAATCATATGATTGCCTATAACTTATCATCCAAACTAATATGTATTTTGAGAATAAAAGGAGTGCTTTTCATTAATTAGGCCAGGACAAGAACTCTAAACTAAGACTCTGTGTCATAATTACAGATGTGCCCTCATCCTATATTTTGTTGGGGCAAAGCCCTTTCAAGTAATTTAATAGTTCATTACAGTAAACATAGGAATGAGATATAAAATTTGGTTTGTAATATCTACCTAACTGATTGCTTTCCTCTGTACTGGGTATAATAGTTCAGTTTTGCAAGGCCAAATATCATTTCAGAGGGAGATGGGCTACTTAAAAAAGCCATATGAAGAAAGTAAGTCACCCAGTGGAGCCCAAGAAATATTTTAAACTAATTCTCATAAACTTGAAAATAAAATTACCTTTTTATTTAGCTCTGAAGTTAACAAAAGGTTCAGAAAAATCCAACTTCGTGATTAAAATCTAGTCTCCTTATAAAGAAGGTGGCCTTCACCTCTTTAAAAATTGTTGAAGAATCCCCTGACAGAGAAGATCGCATCTCATTTTTTGCAGAGCAAAAGCATCATTTGTCACAAGTCTTTTGCATTCTTTTATCTCCCACTATTTTGTATTCTACTGTTCTGTTCCAATCCCGTTTTGTTTTATTTGGCTCCTGAAGCCAGAGCCCCTTGCCTTTGGCAATAAAAGCTTATGAGCAAACATTCTCTGTGCCTTAGAAAGCAAAAGTGTCACCCCAGTCTGCACATCCAACTGTACCTCTCTCCAAAGTCCTGAGCCAGTTCTTAAATTGGAACCTGAGGAGCTTCGCCAAGATTGCATGCTGCCAGGTGGGCTCCATTGGGCTGGTCCATATTGATTCATGTTGGTTCCCCTGTTTTCTGTCAGTTAGTGATCCTGTCACAAGCTTTGATTCCTCATTATCTCAACTGCAAATTTTATGAAACCATCATCATGCTGCTGGTGTACCCAGGATTTGAAACTGACAATACTAGATCAATGTCTCAGGGGCACAGCCCTGAATTTCAATAATACAATTAAATTCCTTGAATGTGAGATTTATCCAGATTGTCGACTCAGTATTTTCAGCACGTTCAGTATGTGAAACTACCCACATCCACAGCCCAAGCACAGTGTTCCTGTCAGTGCATAACGAAGGAGAAAGACTTGATTGTGAACCTGAGGGAAAGATAATCAAATGTTGAACCGGCTCAGCCTGTTAGATGAAACTGTTAACAAGGCTTGCTCAAATCACCAGGGGAATGTTGTGTGGGGATGAAGATTGGGGTTCAGTTCTGAAATATGTAAACAGGGTTAGGCTGGATAAGGAGGTCTCAATGCTTGTTGCTGAAGCTGTGTAGCAAGCCTTTCGAAGGATTTGTGTTTTCCCTCAGGAGTAACTTCAGCACACAGACTCACTTGAAGCAGTTAAGCTCAACTCTGAGAAGCAGACTGACAGGGAGAGTGTCAAAAGAATGCCACATGTTAAAATTCTAATTTTTACCAATACAAAACAAAATTACAAAGTAACAATGCCAGAAAAATTACTTCTTTTGTTTCTTATGTAATTGGAAAGATATGCTAAGGAGGGGGAAGTGGAAGACAAAAGTTGCTCTGAACAGGTGCTGTCTACTGCCTAATGGAGTAAGCATGCTGAATACTTGAATAACACATTCCTTTCAGTAGACTTGACTTTCAATTTACTTACATACTTAAGACAATGAGGACTCCATAAACTGTGTCTTCCTTTATGACACAAAACTCTGCATACTCTGCTTTTATTTCACTAGCAGTCCCCCGTGGAGCTCCTTCTTTCCCCACCTGTGACCTCACAGAAGGATATTAATGAATACAGCCAACTTCCTGCATCTGGTGTGAGGCAACTAAGCCTTTGGGACTGATAAAGCATTTGCAATCCTAGAGTCTTTATCAATTTTATTCAAAATAGTGCAGCCCTGAAACCAGAGCACGTGTTCAAGTTCTTTTTCCTCTGAATTTCCTAAAAAAGCCCCTCAGCTATTCAAATTGATATGCAAGGTCACTTGATGCATACTTTTTACACTAAACTATAAAATTATCTGCCTATGATAGAAGCATACTAAAATTTGGTGGACCAAATTATGTGTGACCTATTACTATTGAGAGCAGTGATCTATTTAGTAACATTATATATGTTCATTACAATTAAAAAAAATTAAATCAGTTAAATGATACAGAATACATTTCAGTATTTTATTATGGTTTCTAAATGACCAAGAATTCTTTTTAATTCACATAAGGAATCATTACATGGGGAAAAACTATTTTCTAAATAATATTAATTTTGAATTTCATTTATGCATATTCAGGCTTTGTGTGTGTGTATGGGTGTGTAGATGTTGAAAATGTAGAAAAGTTAAAGAAGAACACCTGGCTTAAATCCCTATGATGGCATTTATACCCTTCATGATATTGAGAAATATACTTTAACCTCTTACTACCTCTTTAATCATATCTGTAGAAGAGAAATAAGAACAATACCTGACCTCTCTACTCACGCGGTGTGAATGAAATAAGATAATTCCGATAAAATCCTTTGTAAATTTTAAAGCACTCTGAATGTCAGTTTTTAATACTAACTATGCTGTATAAAGGAGGACAGGAGGAGCCTGAAACATTGCTCTTTGAGTTCTATTTTCTTGACTTAACGAACTTCATCCTAATTGTACTTGATGGATTCATTGAATCTGATTGGACACATTTTTCTGACACCTAGACCTCCTCCTTCTGGGCCTAGAGGGAATCTGTGAATCTGGTCAAATTAAATGCTACCTTCATGATTCCTTTGTTTTGTGATTCCAACACACATTTTAGTCTGAAATTTTAAAACTCACATAATCAGTTGTCTAAGGACATATTCAAATACGTTATGCAGTTTTTGAGTTCAAGATATCAAAAAAAGACATTTATCTTTTCTACCATTCCCATCCTTTCACACCAACATCCTCTGGTATATTTTACCTCTTGTAACAACAATGTCTCCTCCCTGTTTAAGGCAAAGGATATTGAGGTATATCTTTTATTGGTCTTTATCTTTATAATTTTATATCTCCTCTGTTCTACTTCCAAAGTGTCTTCTATCACCAGCCCATTTATCCTACTCTATTCCAAACCATAAAATTCCTTCATCTGAAGAATTATACTTACCACCTATTTGGGTTATGACTCTGCACTTTGCCTTGTATAAAGTCTTTCATGCCAAAAAGAGTAATTTCCTAAACAGCCATCTTACTAAGTTACTATTCAGCTTAAATTCTTCCATTTTCTCTCTTCCCTTAACATAAAGTCTAAGACATAAGATACAATATCAATCACTTTCCTTTCAAACTTTATCTGTGCATTTCCATGTTTTAATCTGATTTTCCATATCTGTTCCCATTTGTTTATGCTTAATAAGTGAAAGAGTTCAGTTTGTTTGTTTCTTGATTGATTAAGACAGGGTATTGTTGTGTAGTTCAGGCTGGCCTTGAACTCACTATGCAGCTGAGCTGGCCTGGAACTAGAGGTAATCCTCCTGCCTCAGGCTCCTGAGTGCTAGGATTGCAGGCAAGTGGCACCATACCCAGATCAGTATTTTTCTTAAACTGAGATTTTAGAAGTTCCTTTACATCTCCTTTCTTTTCACTTATCATTCTTTTTTTGAATGAAGCAATTAACAAATGTCTGAAAGCATGTGTGAGTATTTGGAATTAGGGCTATTTGAATTTAGGCAAGTAAAAAGCCAAATAAACTTTTATTGTTGTTGTAATAAATAGAATTTAGCAGTATAAAAACATTCTAAATCTGTTACATCTCGCTTTTGTTCATCTCTTCAGGAGTACTCAGCTTTATCAGGACTGACATTTTGGGGCAAAAATTCTTTGTTTTATCAGCATTGGAGGATGCATAGGAGCATTTGTAGCCTCTATGTGTTAGAATTTCCCCATCAAAGATGTCTCCAGACATTGTCAAATGCTCTTTGAGGAGTAAAATCACCTCCATTTGAGAATCATAGGTTCTCAAAACTTATGTGTTTGGCTTTCAAAAAAATAAGAGAGAAAAGAGGAGAGGAATTATACTGCTATACACACAGGTATGCAGTCATTTAGAAGATTAAAATAATGCTGCACAAAGCAGAATGGGGAAGGACCTATGCAAGCTCAGCCATTTTCACTCCTTCTTTGGATCACTATGGAGTCTACATTTCAGAAACTATTTAAGTTCAAAGATTTATGTTTTAGATTCAGAATCAAATTTTAATACTTCAGATAAAAGACCTGAGACTACATCTCCCATACAATATTAAAAAGAAAGTAGATGCTTTACACATTTAAAAAATAATTTTATTGGTCCACTTTTGATGTACATAATGCTCACACTCATGATAGGGAATTTTTACCTGTACATAATGTATTTTAATTCTTCTTTTTCCCCATTCCCCTCCCTCCCTTGAAACCTTCTTCCTCTTCCCATTTACAAGTGCTTTATTTCCATTTTTTCCTTCTATCCTCTTTTTTTTCTTTTCCCTTTAAACTTGACAAACTACACCAGAAGATTTAAAAATTACATTGCTTTGTCTAATTAAAATAAGCAGATATCTCCTGTGAGTCTGCTGCCAATTGATTAAACCCTATCTTCCCTCAACAAGGTACCTACACCTGATAGCAATCATAATAGAGAGATACTAAGTGCATAATAAAAACGCAATGAACACTTTTATTGAAACAACTAATTTTTTTTTAAAAATTAGCAAATTAGAAGTCAAATAGTTTTGAGAGTTCTATGATTATAAAACATTCATGAATCTTGGAAAGGAACAGGCACAGTGCAAGAAATGATACCAGTGGCAGTCTTTTAATTGACCTACCAAGAGGTTGCATTCTAAGATCTTTTCTTACCATGGAAGAAGTTTACTTTTTAATATCTGTGCTCTGTGACTGCCCATCATATCAAGAAGAATTATATTGCAAATAATCATGATCTGGACTGCTTTTGTCTGTAGCTGAAGCTGAAGCCATCCAATTAATATATGGTGTTCAGGGAAAATAGCTCATTTTAAACCAGGGTCTTAGGCAAAAGAAAGGACAGCCTTTTATTAACTTTGTCCCTTGTCTCTAGACATATTTATTGCATTCTTCTGGAACAGAAATAATAGAAGCTCAGGCATAAGGCCATATGTGCAAAAAAAATCTTTCAGCTGCTATGAATGTAAATGACTCTGTCACTTGATGGAAAACACTATGGTTAAGAATTTGAAAATGACTCACAAGGTTTAGAAATCTCTTCTTAAAATATGGGCCTTATATTATTTAAAAGAATATTATGTCCAAATGATATCTTGTTTTTGTCCAAGCGTATAGCTGCATGTATCAGTTTGTTTTATATCTCTATTGTGACATAATGTAGTCACAGTGCAGTCAGTGAATTTTTATTCTTTAATTTATCTACTAAATGTAACAAATATTATCCATCTATAAACTGAAATAAAATTTTAATATATTTATCTGCTATAGGTTCAAGGTTTATCTGTATTCCAATTTCATTTTAGATTTTTGGTGTGTGTTTATTGTAAAATATAGGTCTTCATTATTATTTCTGTATATATTATGTCAATTACTGTCATTAGTTTAGTTTTTTCTCATATGTGCTGAAACTTTTCAAATGTATCTCAATATGAAGATCTGAAAGAAAATTTTAAGGGACAATTTTGGTTCATGCCAAAACCAGAGAAAGAACATTGTTTATATACTTCAGGTAAAACGCTGCCTGGGAAGTTTGGGTGCGGAATCATGAGGCGAAAGTGGCGAAGACAACGGCAGCCTGAAAAATAGCATGTTGAGAATAACGCTAAATCGACTCCAGGCAGAATGGCAAACTGTCCTTAAGCCTTGTTACATTAGGCAGTTGTAGTAGGCCACACAATTGTCCTATTGTAGCAAACAGAAGTCCTAGTCATGGTACTTCTGATCAGAAATAAGTGACATGTTCCTAATGAACTGTGCACCTTCGTTGGTAGGAAGGACAATGCCTGACTTAAAGCTGAGGATGGGGTGTCTATTGGCCAAGCATTGTGGCTTGAAAGTGAACCTAGGTAATTGGTAATATAGAAAGGTGATAGACTTGTGGATATAGGAAATAGTTAATCTTTTTCCTGTTCACCAAAAGTTTGAAAAAGAGCTGAAAGAGCCAATCTAGTCATTGGCTCCTTTGTGCTATCTTTATGAACAAAAAATTTGTCAAAGCCCCTGGAAAGAGGGATTTATACCAGTAAATACATCCAAATTTCTTTGATTTTAGCTATTCTCTACTATAAATATTCCCAGAAAAACTAGAAATTGTTAGCAGAAGTTAACTATATAGGAAGTGAAGGAAGGAAATCTTTACATTTTTTCTTCAGGGTTTTCTGTACTTTTAGGGTTTATAACAATTTGAATAATTTAATAATAAAACAAATAAATATAAGAAAAAGGGAAAATAGAAAAAACATGAGTCCTGTTTCATTGACTTCTTTTGGGAAAATGAAGATAGGTTGTAAATAATTTAATAAACTATTTCTGGTAACCCATAAAGCATAGAGCACATTTGCATTTCCAGCTGTCTGAAAAGAACAAATGAACAGACAGAAATAACAATAGAAAGATTCACTCAATTTGTTTTCCAATTCTATCAGTGCACTTTTTAAAAATTATACTAGAAGATATCTGGAACTGTTTTAGGATGAAAGGCTTTTTTGATGCTGCCATAATTTGGTATTTCGGGCTATACTGATCAAGCAAATGGGTATCCAGTAGTTGCTACAAGCAGATTCAGGCATTTAAAATACCCATCTCAGCTCCATCACGTGACATGCTTGTGTTGCTGAAGTCAAGGTACTTGCCATTGATATGCTTCTGTAAAAATAGGTGTAATGACTCCTAGCTCACAAGTTTGTGGGGATTGAGCTAGTAAAGGTTATAAATGATCAATATTGCAAGAGGCACATAATAAATATTCAGTAAGTTTGAATGGTGACTTGTTCAAGATGAAAGAAAAATTTCAGAAAGAACATAAAAGGCTGAGAAGAATAAATAATGGAGTTCCATTCATAGCTACATACTCTTCACTGCATTTCGGGACCATAAATCATGATTTTACTGTTTTAATAAATCACTGTCTTTTGGGGAATCTTGATCTCTAATCCATTTTCCCCGTCAACTGCTACATATTGCTATAATTTAATAAAATATTGTTGCTATTTATCATCACAGAATAAATATCAGAATGGCTGCTGATTTGTGTTAGAAATTATCCTAAATAATATCTAAGACCAAAGAATTATTAATTCTTATTCCAATTTTTTCAAGTGAATGTCAAATAAACACTTAGAATATAGCTGGATTTATTAAATTGCCACTACAGTCTAAATTTTTCAAAATAGCTTGCACAATAAAATAAAATAAATAATTGGGAGAATTTGAAACTATCTTTAGGATTTCTAGAAACTGGAGAAAGTTTGGCTTTTTGTTTTCTTATTTGGATGTAAAGAAATGATGACCATAAAAGTTCTTGAAGTAAGTATTAAAAATGAGAACATTTTTCAATACAACCGTATCAAGTATTTATTTGATTTCTTGAAGATTTCCATTCATTCTGATCTAAGATGAAATCTAGTGTCATTTGAATCTGCAATTTTCTAATACCAAGACATGTTGAACATTTTTTTTTTCATACATTTACTGTCCATTTGTACTTCTTCTGAGAGTTGTCTATTCATTCCACTTGCCTATTTCTTGATTGGATATTTTATTTTGGGTGGTTTGATTTCTTTTGAGTTTTTTTATATATTCTGAGTATTATTCCTCTTTCTGAGGAATAGCTAGCAGTTTTTTCCCATGACGTAGGTCTCTTCACTTTCTTGACTGTTTCCTTTTTTGGGCAGAAGCTTTTAAATTTGATATCCCATTTGTTGATTCTTGGTGTTATTTCTTGTGCAATTGGAGTTCTGTTCAGAAAGTCCTTGCCTATTGCTTCTTGACCTTTTGGCTAAGATCAAGTGTAAAAAGTCCTTGCCTAAACCTATAACTTTAAGAGTTTTACCTATTTTTTTCTTCAGTAGGCTTATTGTTTCTATCTTAATGTTTAGATCATTGATGAATTTTGATTTCAGCTTAGTACATGGTGAGAGATATGAGATCAGCTTCAATCTTCTGCATATAGATAGCCCATTTTCCTAGCATCATTTGTTAAATAGGCTGTCTTTCCTCCAACATATATTTTTGGCACCTTTGTCAAAGATCAAATACATGAATGTGAGTAGGGATATTTCTGCATCCTATATTCTTCTCCATTGATCCACATGTCTGTTTATGTTTGAATACCATGGCATTTTATCTTGCAGTATAACTTGAAGTCAGGTATTGTGATGTCTCCTTCTTTGCTTTGTTGCCCAGGATGCCTTTTGCTATTTAGGTCATTTCTGGCTCCATATAAATTTTAAGATTATTTTTCCTAGTTTTGTGAGGAACACTGTTGGTATTTTGATTAGGATTGTGTTGAATCTATATATCAGTCTTTGGAGTATGGCCATTTTGGAAATATTGGTTCCACCTATCCAGGAACAGAAAACGTCTTTCCATTTTCTGATGTCTTCTTCAATATCCTTTTTCAGAGCACTATAGTTTTCATTGTCAAGGTCTTTCACTTCCTTCCTTAGGTTAATTCCTAGGTATTTAATTTTTCTTGATGATCTTGTAAATGGTATTGTTTTCCTAATTTCTGCCTAGTCAGTTCATTATTGGTATACACAAATCTATTGATTTTTCAGTGTTGATTTATATTCTGCTAAATTGCTGAAAATAGTTATTAATTTTAACTGTCTTTTGTGGAATTCTTTGAGTCTCCTATGTCTGTTCTACATGTTTGTGAGGTCGTAAACTAGTACAACCATTGTAGAAATCAATATAGAGATTTCCCAAAGAACTAAAATTAGTTCCATTTGACCCAGCTATTCCACTTGTAGGTATTGTCCCAAAAGAGCTAAAAGAATCATTTACAGAAATACACCCATATCAATGTTTACAGCAGCACAATTCATAACAGCAGAATCCCAGAAGCAGCCTGTTTGTCCATCAACAAATAAAAAGATAAAGAAAATTTGTTATCCTTACATAATGGAACACTATTTGACTCTAAAGAAAGATAATTTTGATATTTTAATAGGAAATGGATAGACTTGGAAAATATAATATTAAATTAAATAAATAAGACACATAAGCTTAAATATTGTATGTTATCTTTCATCCGAGTAAGGTAAATGTAAATAAAGAGTAAAGACTTGACAGAAAAAAATGGAAATAGGTCTTTTGCAAATAGAAAAATGTCCAAGAGACTGAGGGTGGGGTGGGAGGAGAAGAGGAGTAGATGGATTTAAGATGTGTCAGGTACACGTACCAAATACCCACAAGGAATGTAGATATTATGTGTCATAAAACAAATTAAAAATAATAATATTAATGAAAATGAGGAAAAGGGATCTAGAGATGGAGGGAGGTGGGTAAGAGGGGAATAAAAAGGAATCAAAATGTGTTATGTGCATGTACCTACTCCTGAAGATGAATGTAAACTTCGTGTATTGTAACACGTACTAATAAAACATAATTTAAGAAAAATGAGAATATTGTTCATTTATGTATGATTTTTAAATGATAACAGCCATTATATTATAAAAATAGTATATTGGGGAAATATAAGAAGATAATTATTGGAAGGGGAAGTGGAACGGGTGGGGAAAGGAAAGAAGGGAAAGGAATAAATATGAGAAAAGGAATAAATGGAAACAAAGTCTTTGTAAATAGGGAAGGGTGGAGGGGGTTGAAGGGAGGGCAGGTGGCTGGGGAAAAAAATAAGAACCAAGATATATCACGTAAAGGTACAAATTCTCAATAATGAATGTCAGCATATTGTATACCTAAAATGTACCAATATTGGATACCTAAAATGTACCAATAAAATTAATGAATAAATTAGGAAAAAGATAATTATTAACTTTACTATTTTTCATGTTATTTGAAAGTTAAGTTCAATCAACTGTATTTCATTACCTAGTTCATGTAATTTGCTTGTCACAAGTGAGCTTTAATTATTAACATTATTTCAATATTTCTCCAAGGGTGTCATTTGATTATATAATTAGAAACAGATTATATGATGACTAATATTAAGATTTCAAAACTTGAGCAAAGCAAATTTATCTGAGGGGGGGATTATATTTGTACACCATCTTTTCCTATATGAATAACAGAATCACAAAGGCTGTACAAAAAATAAAATTTAACATGTTAAAAATCTCCAAGTGAAACAAAAATGTTATATTGTTTATCCAACTTCAGAATTTACATTGATCAAATTAAAAGTTTAAACAGACTATTAGCAAAAATTTCACAATATACCTGAATAATTAGTACCATGAATAAGTAGTGAAAAATATTGATAAACAGTTACTCTGTTGCTGAATAGTTAATAATGTACCTAAATTATTAAATGAGCATCATTACTAAACATGCATTTCTTTTTAGCCAAAGGGTAAAAATGATATGTAAAATAAAATACACTTGAGTATTACCACAGTTAGATGATCTGGGCTCCCATGACTATTTAGCATTAGAACAGTATGAAAAGTGAATTTTAAAAAACAAAACAAGCAGAAATATAAATTTTAAAACTTTCAGAAGAATAACAGAAGAATGATTTTTCTTTGTGAGTACTATAATAGAATCCTTTGAATAAAGATGATTAGTCTTTTTGAAACAGAAAGTCTAAATGATCTAAAAAGCAGAAATAGGATACAACCCAAAATAAGGTTAATGGGAAATAATAATAATAATAATCAACTAATCTAATAAAGTGTATGTGAACTATTAATGGTTTTTTTCTTTATTCTAAAATGCAATAGGAAATTTTCTTTCTCCACTGTATGTATATGTAAAAAGTTGGATCTTACTCTTCCCTACTAACATCACTGAAATCTGTAAATTATAAAGCATTACCTCTGTTTCAGATGAAGGAAAAGAAATCAGATTTGTCCTTCCCTCCAAAATAATGAGAAATGGATAAAATATGTGAAATAGTGGTTTTCAAACGCTGAACACTGAACATCAGACAATTAAAGACAGATATAATGTAGAGTTGGAAAATAGCAGCATACTGCCTTAAGAATATTCCCAAAATGTCTCACATGAATGTAAACCCTGTTTGAGAGCCTGGAAGAATCTAGAAATTGATAAGGGAGTATAGAAAGAGAATAAGGAAACTAGAATTCACAATATAGAGTACTGAAGTTACAAACCTACACATGCAGAGAACTCCAGAGATCGGCAAGGAGAAACATTAATGAAACCAAGGTCAAGAAAATATACTCCAGCAAAAGATGAGGAAAACAGAGAAGATAGTACAAGTTATCAGAATAAGGAAAGAGAAAAGATATAGTATTAAAGGTTCTACAAATATCAAAGGGAAATAAGAGAGTACCTTGAAATTTTTTGTGTCCCAAGTTTGTCCACTTAAATGTACATAGCTGCTAAAGTGTACAGTTTTTTCCCTATTTTTATCAACACTTGCTAGGAACAGGATTTTAATTTTAAGAACTGTAGTAGGTTTGTTGTCAAGGATGTAGAGTAACTGATACTGCTGGAGAGAAGGTAAAATGTTACAACCACTTTGAGAAACAGTTCGACAATGCCTTAAAATGTTAAACATAACCTTCCTGATGACTCAGGCATTCTGTTCTTGAGTGTTTAACAGAGAGAAATCAAAGCCTTTTCCATAAAACCAAAAACACAGAAATAAAAGCAGTTTTATTTGCAGTAGCCAAAAACTGGAAATATTTCAAGTATCTACAACAGATGAAAGGGTTAATAGTTCGGGTTCATCTGTAGTGCAATATTACATAGAAAATAAATAGTCATTTATGTAGAAACAACACAAATGTCTCTTGACTTTTGTTGGAATGAAACCAGAGCATATATTATGAAATTTTATTTACATAAATTTTTTAATTTATACAAACTAATTTGTAATGACATATTTTCAGAGGAGTGGCAAGAGGGAGTGGCAAGAAAAACTTACGGGTGGTAGATATGTCCATATCTTCATTACATGGATGGACCCCCTGGGTATGTATTTGTCAAATTTTATCAAATTGTGCAGATCATTGCATATCTAATACACTTTTTGAAAAAGCTTAAAAATACTAGTACAGCTCCAATTATGGAAATATCAAATGTGTATAAGCATAGGGTATACAGTTTTTTAAAATATTATTTTATTGGTACATTTTAGGTATACAATATAATGACATTCATCATTGGAAATTTGCACCTTTACATAATCTCTCTTGGTTCTCATTTTTCCCCATTTCCCTGTCCTCCCTTCAACCCCTCCAGTCCTCCCTATTTGCAAAGACTTTGTTTCCATTTTTTCATCTTCTCATATTAATTCCATTCCCTTTTTTCCTTTCCCCTATCACTCCCCCTTTCCCTTCCCCTTTGTCCCTTTTTCTTCCTATTTCACATTATCTGTTATACCTTTTAGTCCTTATTTACACTTTCAGTTTCTCACACTAGAGAAACTATTCGGTATTTACATGTGTGTTTGTTTATTTCACTTAGGAGTATCACCTCAATGTGCATCCATTTAGCTACAAATGTCTCTAATTTCCAATTTTTTATGGCTGAGTAGTACTCCATTTTATTTTTAAAAAACCCCACATTTTCTTTATCCAGTCTCCAGTTGATGGGCATTTGGGCTGCTTCCAAGTTTTAGCTATTACAGATTGTGCTGCTGTGAACATGGGTATACATATATTACTGTGGTATGATTCTTTTAATTCTTTGGGGAAGATCCCCAGCAAGGGAATAGCTGGGTCAAATGGGACTTCCAGTCCTAGCTCTTTGAGGTATCTCCATACTGATTTTGACAGTGGTTGCACCAGTATACACTTCCACCAGCAGTGGAGCAGGGTTCCTCTTTCCTCACAGCCCTGCCAGCACTTGTTATTGTTTGGTTTCATGATAGCAGCCATTTTTTCTGGAGTGAAGTGTAATCTCAGCATTGTTTTCATTTGCATCTCTCGAATGACCAGTGATGTTGAACTTTTTTTTCGTATGTTTATTTGCCATTTCTACTTCATAGTCTGAGAAATGTCTGTTCATTTCAGATGCCGATTTTCGGATTGGGTTTTTAAATTTGGGAGGTCTGATTATTTTAAGTTCTTTATAGATTTGAGATAGCAGGCCCTTGTCTGAGGAACAATAGGTGAAGATTTTTTCCCACATTGTGGGTTGTCTCTTCACACTGCTGGTGGTTTTTCTTGCTTTTTTTTTATTCTTAAGTTCTTTTATTGGTACATTTTAGGTGTACAATACGTTTACATTTATCACTGGGTGTTTGTACCTGTACATGATGTATCTTTTTTTTTTGGTACTGGGGATCAAACTCGGATCCTTACACTTGTGAAACAGGTGGTGAAACCGCTGAGCTAAATCCCCGGCTACATGATGTATCTTGATTCTTAGTTTTTCCCCATTACCTGTGCGCCCTTCACCCACTCCACGCTTCCCTATTTACATAGACATTGTTTCCATTTTTTTCCTTTTCTCAAAATTTTTCCTTTCCCTTCGTTCCTTTCCCCCTCCCCTCCCTCCACCCCTAACGCTTTGGACCTTTTTTCCTATTTCAAATTATCAATTATTCATTTTAATCATTTTAACCCTTATTTACACTTTCAGTTTCTCACAC
>NW_004624748.1:15431602-15449037 GCF_000247695.1 Heterocephalus glaber
TTATTTCTGATTTCATTTTTTCCAGATCCTCTTTTGTTGCCAGTTCAGGGAGTCCAGGTGGTTGAGTATCACAATGTTTCATCTCATTTCCCTTTGGGGTTGCTGTAGGTGATCTGGAAGTTTGGTTTTGAGACTTATTTATGTGTCTTCTCATTTCCACTGTTGGGGGGGTGGCTGTTGGTGCCTGCATAGCTCACCTCCTCTGCGCTGGGTGTGGTGGAACAATGGCCCGGAAGCCCCTTCCTCTGGACTGGGAGAGGTAGAAAGGCAGCCCAGAAGCTCCTTCTTCTGTACTAGGAGCCATGGAACAGTGGCTCAGAAGCTCCGACCTCTGGGCTGGGAGTGATGAAACAGTGGCCCGGAATCACCTACCTCTCGGGTATATAGTTTTTTTTGGTAGAAGTCTTTGAAAAACCTGGAGCACACCAACAATATAAGTGGTCTTTATTAAAGTGAAATAAGTTAGCATTTGTGTGTTTAAGAATGATTTTATTTTTAACATAAAATGTTATATATTAATTTTGACATTTTTCTCATGATCTTTAAATTAGATTGATTAGTTTTATTCCTTCTCTGACAATTTTACTAGTTAAATTGATATACTTTGCAATTAATTCATGGCCATGAGTAGCCCTTTGCCTAAATAAAAATTCCATTTCTACCATATTTTAATTAGATACTTTATAAAGCACTTTAGAAAATAATATAATTTTTAGGGATTGTAAGTCAGTGGATCTATGTTCTATGAAGAGATACATAATTAATTGTTTTTTTATCTCTCTGTATTGTTATGAATGTTTAAAGATATGCTTTTCTCCTTTGCCTACCACAAACTATTACATCATTGTTTGTATATATATCATATGTTGGTGATATTTATATAGGTTATTAAAAATGGTTTTTATAGTTGAAATGACCCCAAGTAAAGTTTTAATTGATTTAATTTTCATTGATCATTTGTAATTATATCTTAAGTGTGTATATATATATATTTCATACATATGTATATTATCTTTGTTTTTTGGTACCAGGGATTGAACTCGGGTCCTTGTGCTTGTGCAGCAGGCTGTGAAACCACTGAGCTAAATCCCCGGCCCTATGAATATTATCTTTATGAATCCATGCATACCATGAAAAGATAAATTTATATGGTAGACATGGATTTATAAAGTTATCCAATTCCAGTTTTTCCTCATGATATGTCTAACGTGGCTTTAGTGTGCACTTTAAAATATAGCAATATACCTTATCTCAAGAGTGTTTTCTAGTTAGAATTCTAGATCTCTCTATGTGATTTTTAAAACAGACTGAAACTGCAATTATGACTGCCATGATACTAGCATAAGTATTTACTCAAATTCCTGCATGTTATGTCCATTGTGCTGTTAGCTGTCTTCTGATAGAGATCAGAAAAGATAACTGTAATAGCTAAACTTCTAACCAGGCTGTGAGGAAGTGGTGGCATGCAGGCACTTCCATGAACTAATTATTATGGGGAATAAAGTCATTGGTAGTTTATTTGTTTTGTGAGAGGTTAGGTCTCAACAAGGAATATATAGCAAGTTATATATTGATATATGTAAATTTAGTATGGCAGACATATTAAATGATGTCAGTATATTTTTATAGGACTTTCTGTATTGTGACATTTCTTAAGAGAGGGCAGACATGTGAAAATGACATTTATTTTCTGAATATAACTGTGTGGGAAAGACAGTGTAACACTTGGACAACAGCAAAACAGACACTTAGGGTACATAGGAAAATACCCAATGACAAGAGTAATTGTACTTATTTAGAATACTACCTTAGTTTCCTCAAGATACCTGATGGAATAGATAAGGTATGTATAAAGTATAGATACTATCTAGTGTTTTACAGTGGTTTGATGATCATAGCTATTAGACCAAGAAACCAAACATACAAATTTATTCTTACACAAACATAGATAGACTTGGACATATAGTATAAAGTTCACACATCTCAGTCTCAGCTGTGCTACATGACTTAAATTTGAATTTGAAGATTTTCTGCCAATATGTGTAGTAGCTTCCATTTCTTTTTTTGAGTAATGTAAGAAAATATCTGTCATCTGAAATTATGTGCAGCCTATTAGAGAGATACTATATAACCAACAGGTCCAAAAAATATGGATTCCATTTATAAGCACAATTCTAATTCTACTATAATGCAAATAATAATATAAAAACAGCACTTCCTGTCTTCCAATTTCTTCTATAGAAGCAGAGATCACCCATCTATTTCAGAAAGTAATGTATTTTATTTTGTAAAGGAAGAAATTCTGATCAAGAAACTGAAATTAAAATGCATTTTGTGTTTCATATGGCTTGGCTATCTGAAATTGATATGTTCTGGAGATTTGGACCCCTGTT
Source organism: Heterocephalus glaber (assembly GCF_000247695.1). Next base: position 15,433,996 of record NW_004624748.1, read on the forward strand.
TGCTAATTTGAAGGTAGTTCAAGAAACTTTAGGATCAGACAATATATATTTTTGCTGAGGAAATATGAAGAGAAGATAGTTCATTTATTTTAGAAGCTATACCGAAATCGTTCCATTCTAAAGCCAGGTAATTTGCATAGATATATACTTCAGGTATAAATAACAATTTACACAGAGCTATGGTACCTTCTGAAAGTAACATTTATAAAAATAGAGTACAACTCCTTTCTGTTTTCCCAGCACTGTTGACATGCTGACTCCCACTCCTCTAAGTAGTTTAAATTCTGTCTTGAGATGAGAAAGTCCACATTCTTGGATATTTATCTTAAAACTTTGTAAAATTAATATTGGAGGTATGTTGGGTAATGCCATATTTTCAGCTTTTATCAGACAACATAAAAGGCATACATTGTTACTACATTTATTGCAAGAATATTACTGAGACCATTGTTTGTTTTGTATGACAGAATCCTGATATAAAATTCCCCTTGAGGAATTTGTTGAGTCAATGCTAAGATGAATTTTGCTTCTTTGACAATCTCAAATGTTTTTTGGTTTTTGAAATTCAGAAATATAGGTGCCAATTTCCCCTTTGTTTGCTGGAAATACATTTCATATATGTTTATTGTTTAAAATATTAGCATGATGACTAACTTATTTCTATACTTTCAACTTTTGTATACAGCTGTGTGATGGTTATTTTGATTGTCCTCTTGAGTGAATAAAGACATGTTTAGATATTTAATGAAGTGCCCTTCTGGGGGGTGTTTGTTAAAAATTTTCCAGAGAGGATTGGCATATAGGGTAGTAAGATTTACTCTGATTGTCACTGGTAATGTCCATAGACTTGAACCCCAGATAGAATGAAAAGAAGGAAGAGGAAGTTGGCCTGTGCTCAACTCTCGTTCAGTGAGTGTATCTTTTGCTGATGACATTGGCTGTTGACATGAAATTCCAATTTGTTCAGCCTTTCAAAGTGTGAACTCACATCACCTACTGTACATAAACCTTCCAGGTCCTCATTGTGGGCTGGAACTATATCCTTGGTCAGTCTTCTTCTGAGGCTTCCATCTTCATGGACTGAGCAGCACTGGATCCTCTGGTTCTAGCATGTCAGCAGCCATAGTACCCACCTCTAACTCTTAAAAACAATCTAACACATCCCTTACTGTAAGTATATATGAGAGTTATATAGCATTGTGGAAAGGAAGTAATTATGTGCATCTCTAAATAAAGACTCTTAACTTCTTTCTTTAAATTTGTATTTAAATGTAATACAAGCAGATATTAATAAAGAAAAATATAAAGACAGTTCTATAAAAAATAATTTTTCATAACAAAAATAATTAGAGAATAACAATAAGCATATATAAAACTAAATTCAGGAGAACTCTAAAGGTTATGATTATTCACAATGCCTTTCCTATAAATCAAGGTCATGATTTGACTCCATTTTTTAAAAAAAATATTATTGTCTTGATTTATCCCATATATCTTATGTGGAATTGATATTAAATCAAATGGAAACTGAGACCATTAAGTCAATATTTCCTACACTGGTGGAAATTAACTTTTGGCATATTTTCAACAATACTCTTTGTTGTATCTGCTACTTTTTTCATTCAGATTAAAAGTACTTTATTCAGGTAAAATTAATTTATAATTCATAAATAGTAAGTTACTCCAATCTTAAATATATACTAGGTTGAATTTTGGCATATGTTTACACTTAGGTCAAATTCTTCTATTCTATATTTTCAATACCTTCTTCCTGAGTTCATCACTTTTCTCAAAGTTATTATAATCACTTGAATTCTATTCATTTTTGAGCTTGATATAAATGAAACTATACAGTATGAATTTAACTTCTTTTATTCAACATACTAATTTGAAGTTCATCCATGTTGTTGCCCTATCTATAACTTTTTATTTTTACTTATGGATAATGAATTTTGGAATTTAACTTATTTAATCAACTGATGAACATTCAGATTGGTTACTGTTTGGAAACATTATGTCTAAAGCTTCTGTGAATATTATAATAAAAGACTTTTGTGGAGATACACAATTATGAATATAGAGGTGAATTATAAGACCTGTGTGTCAAACTTTATTAGAAAGAATTTACCAGAAGAGACTTTACTGTCTACATTTCCATCAGTAGCATATAGATATCCATATTTCATCAATATTTGATGAATTTACCAATTTTAAAATCTTAGACATTTAAGTGTATCTTAATTTTTGTGGCTTTATTTTGCATTTACCTGATAAATCTTCTACATGCAAATTAGCCTTATAGATATGTTCTTTTGTGAAATGTTTCTCCAGGAATTTTTTCCATTATATTAGGTTGTTTGTCTTTCATTATTGACCTGTGAGGTTTTTTCAATTTGATACACTTAAGAGTCCTTTGATGGGCATATAAATATATGTATTGATGCATATATTCATATAGGTGAATGTCTGTCATATATATATGAAATAATGATGAGATACCACACTAGAAGTCATTTTATATTCTGAATAACATAGCAATATATGACAATGTATGTGGTGCATTGTTCTCAAAAGAAACTGATTCCATTTATAAACTTCTCATGTTTAGTGTCTATTGTTACATAGACTAAAAGTGTTTGACTCTGATCCTCTATAGTTCTGAAAATGGTAAATTCCAGGAGATTTGATTTGACTTTATTTTTACAAGTGTTTTAGAAGGATAGACATGTCCTGATATTTTTTCCCCAAATTTTCTCTGTATCTTTCCTTTAGTTAATGCTATCATTAGCATAATTACTAGTACATATGATCAAGGTTAATAATAGCCTTCCCCAATGTGAAAGTAGTCCTACATCCACTGTTAACTCTTCCTAATCAGTTTCATTTTCATTCAGTTCAAAAGGCTTCCTAATTTTCATCTTAATATCTTTTTAGCCTCACTGAGTATTATGAATACATGGTTTAATTTCAAAATGTCAGGAAAGTTTTACATCTTTTTGCTATTAATTTGTAATTTAGTCTGTTGTAATCCACTAGCATAGTCTCCAATTTTAAGCCTTTGAAAATTAATTGCCAATAGGTAGTTTTATTTGGGAAAGATATTCCATGTGCTCTTGAAAAGCATGTGGATTAAGTAGCTACTTAAGTAATGCTTTACAAATACCTCTTAATGAAAGTCAGTTATTGGAATTGTTTATATCTCCTGGAAACTTATTTATATTTATTTGTTCTATCCATTATTGAGAGAACAGAATTTTAAAAGTCTACAAATACAATCACAGATGTACTTCTTTAGTTCTATCACTGTTCATATATTCAAAGTTATTAGGTGCATACACATAGGACATACTCATTTAGGGTTGTAATATCAGGAAATGACACTTTTTTCAGTATGATATCTCCATGAATCTAGCAACATTCATTACCCTAAAATGAATTTTTTCTGACATTAATGTAGCCAAGGTTTCCTTTTTCCACTTTTTAATTTAAATATATACACATCCTTATATTTAAGCAATCATTTATAAAAAGCATGGAGTTGGTCAAGTTTTTTATCAGTCTGATCATTTCTGTCTTATTACTTGAGTTTCTGTTTATTTTTATAAATTAACTGGTGGTATTAGATTTGGGGAAGTCCATAATTTTCCATTTTGTTTCTGCTTATTCTGCATTTATTTCATCTTTTTTCTCCTTTATTGATTTTTTATTAATCAATTGTTTATCTCAGCATTCTATTTTATTTCTATATTGATTTTTACTAATAAATCCTCTCTAAATTTTTAGTTGTTGTACTAATTATGCTATACATTCTTTACTTGTCCCAGTTTATATTAAGTTAATGTTTTATGAATTCCAGAATTATGTAAAAATTCTGATAGTATAATTCTATTTCTCCATTTCTCCAGTCTTTGTTATATTATTATATATTTTACTTCCACATATATTTTGAACCAATATATCATTTACAAGAACTGTTTTGTGTTTGTTCCTCTATTTACTATGCCCATTGCCTTTTAATTCTTCATGGACATCTGGGTGCTCATCTCCTATAATGGTTTGACAATCTGGAGTCTCTTAGTATCTCTTGGAGTATAGATCTGCTGGGAAATAATTTGTACAACATGTTTTTGGTCAGGAAATTTCTCTGTGTGGCTTTATTTTTAAAATAAATTTTATTGAGATATAACTTATATGAATGCCATTATATTTACCTATTTAAATTGCACAACTCAGTACATTTTAGTGAATTTATGAAGTTATGTGGGGTAATCATAGTTTATTTTCACCTTGATAAAATCTTTCATGGTATTTCATTGCTAATCACTTTTCTGAAACCCATTCCTAGGCAGGCAACTACCAGACTCTTACTGTTTATATAGGTTTGACTATTTCCCACATTTCACATACATGGAATCATGCATCATGTAACCTTTAGGTCTGCCTTCATTCGCTTAGAATAATGCTTTAAATATTTCTTTCATGAGCTATTTTTCATTTCAATATTATTCTAATGTATGGGTATACCACTTTTACAAAGTCATTTCTACATTTTAGCTATCATGAGTAATGATGATATGAAAATTCATGTAAAAATATTAGGTAAACATACATATTAATTATGATATACTTACATTTAAAGTCTTAAGAAAGTGCCAAACCACTTTTCAATATATAATTTTACAGTCTTACCAAAGACACATAAATATTCTTGTTTCTCTGTACTTTTGGCATTCATTCTTCATGTTGAGGAACTGAACAGTTGATTTAGAATTTAATATAGGTTTTCCTCTTTTTAAAATTTTAATTGCTGAAATTTTATGTATTTAGAGTATATATTATTATTTATTATATGCAATGAATTGTTCATTACATTCAATCTAGGTAATAATATCCACTTTCTCATTTGCTTAACAGTATGTATGTACTTTCTGTGTGTGTGCATGTGCGTGTATATGTACCTGTTGAATGTGCTTGAGATTGACTCACATTCACATGTATAATATACTATTAAGTTTGGCTCCCATGATGTAATTTAAATCTCTGCAGCTTATTTATTCTACAAAACTGAAACTTTGTACCTTAGATAATCAGATCCCACTCTACCAAGCCTTCTCACTCCAAATTACCATCATTCTGATATCTGCTTCAATGAATTCAAGTTTTTAAGATTTCAGGCATTTCTATGACTGGCTTATTTCACTTATCTTAATATTGTCTAGGTTTATGTAAGGTAAAATAACATTTCCTTGTGTGAGATAATACACAATTTATTTATCTGTTCATCTGTTTATGGTCATTAGATTTTATATCTTTCCTATGGTGAACAAATCTGCAGTTAACATGGAAGTACAGATAATGTTACTATTGTTGTTTATTGCTAATACTAATTTCAAAAAACTTTCAAAATGTAGTATCATTAGTAATTCCTTGTCCTAGAACCTTCATCACTTTTCTAATGGATCATCTACTGGTGTAGATACAGGAAAAATTTTTCCAAGGGGGAAAAATTGAAAACATCACCGAGTGTATATTTATAATGTTTGTTGGCTATACAGTACACTTAGGCAAAAATCATCACTAGACTTCTCATTTCCTACTTAATCATTCTGAATTGGTTGATAGCAGATAGAAATGTGCTTTAATTAGAAGAACAGAAATTTCCTTTTCTGGATTCTGCCAAATAAGACAAACTTGAAACTCCTCCTGTCAGTTTGTATTAAATGTTCATTTGAAATACAATATTTATGAAGGATTTCCTGAAGTCTATGCAGCATATGCTCTGCCAGGTGTCCTATTACCTTTGGATCAAGTATGATGATCAAATTTATATATACTGTGTTGACTAGTATTATTTTGACCCTTCTTAGATTTACTGAACTGTGCTTCAGTGCAAGGTCATTGACCTACATTGCAAGATTTTATTTGAAACAGCTATGTGAAATACATTATTATAGGCAGTGGAAGGGAAGCATGAGAAAACACTGAGCTCTTTATCGCATAGAGTTATCTTTATGAGAAATGAAGGACAAAATTTCCCTTGGGTTTAACAATCAAGACCAGCTGTGCTTCTACTGAAAAACTAATCTGATTTCATATTATGGTCCCTGAGAATATGGTCATACATCATGCTTTGGTCACCAGGAACTTTATTTGTGGACCATCATTCCCTACTCCTCTGTAATACAATATGGCATGCATTTTTACTGTGCTTATTTGATCTCCAAGCTGATTCTTTCCCCTTTGTAATGACTCCCTTAACTATAAATATTTTTTTTAATTGAAACATTTTGGTAAGATGCTTTAAATGGTTTGTGAAGTGAGAAAAGTGATTTTAAGAATAGGTCAAAACTGTTACTTTTCTGATTTTCTATTTTATTTAAATTTGACAATTGTGTTCTGCATACATTAGCTACTTACAGTCTGTTATTCATTTATTAATATATCCTTATATTTCCTTTGTTGCCAGGATTGGTTCTGGGTAAAAGAGATATACCATATATTACCTGTTTGAACAAAGCTTAAATTTTGGTCATAGAGAAATTAAATTAAAAATAATAATGTGACAGGCAGTGAAAAGGAAAGGGAGGAATGGCTATTTTAGACTTTTAGCCAAAACTGCACAAAATATATTTAAGTTGAATTTTGGAAGATTTCTTATACACAAGTCAAAGAGTGGCAGAGACAGTTTACGGAAGAGAATTTCTGCCAAAGGGAACAGCAAATGGAAATTTATCAGGACACGATATAATACCTGCGAATATTTCTGATTGGCTTGAGAACAGCTTACCAGAGGACAGTCAGGAAATAAGATTCAATCATAAAGTCCTATATGCCAAACTAAGGATTAAATTTTCTTGAAGCATTAGGGATCTGCTGAAGGATCCTAATGGAAAGAAATGAAGTCAGTCAAGCATATTTCTTGTATTTTCCTAAACAGCTATCATTGTGTCTTGAAAAGAGGAGGGTTTCAAAGAATATTGATTCATAAATTAGGTTCCACAGCAAGCGCAAATATACATGTCATTCATGATAAATTTAGTGTTGTTTTCTTCAAAAGCTTTTCCATTCATGAATTTTTTAGAAAAGGGAGATTGCTCTATATATCCATTTTGTCATTTTTCTACTTATGCTTATTTCTTCACGTGTTTTTATGTTGAAAGTGCACTGAGAATCAGGTACCTGGAGTCTGAATGGTGCTTCTGCCACTGATGAGGTACATGGTTTAGGTAGGCAAACAACATGACCACTGAGTTTGTCGCCAGGGAGCTACAAGGTGTGGTGAGTAAATGCACCAGAAGCAGATTGAGAGTGCTTGTTTTATATGTGAGCTGAGAGTTAGCAGTTCTGCAATAACTATTTTCATAAGTATTTTTATCTTTTCCTAATTGATGAATCTGCTTTGGCAAAGTAAAACAGTCTCCTCTATATAATTTATTTATTAAAGAAAATATTTTTTCCCACAAGTTGCTGAAGAACATATAAAATCAGAGAAATTTTTAGCATCCATAGGTTTTAGTTCATTGGCATGAAGGCAAATTTTGACTTAAGGTGTTCTGATCCTTTGGTTGTGAAATTTTCACATTATTGTTCCTGATACTCTAAGAATTTGAATCATTGTAAAAATCTTTACCAATTTCTACAAGATTCATCATATGTGCTCCTTCAAAGCCGGCTTCCTGTGAAGGCATTTGGTAACCTTAAATCAATGACTCATGGAAGTTTTAAAAAAATGAGTCATTTAACAACTATCTTCTGGTCGTATATTATATGTACTTATATTGAATATAAATGTACATAATACATAGATATATAAAATATATATACTAGAGATTTAGTAAATATCTATGTATAATTTCTATTTTCCATAGCTTGAAAAATCTAGAGTACCAAAATGCAAGAATATTGAACAATTTAATATTAATTTATACCTTTTCAATTCTCAGAAAGTATTTAAGATTGTTTACAACTTTAAAAATGGTTATAATGAAAGCAAACCCCATTAAAATCAACAAAAAACTGCAAAAGCCTGGTAATAAAGAGAAATATTGAAGTGTGTAAGAAAACACTTCAAAAACTGTTTGGAAGAAAGAAACTAGAAGAACCACTGAAATGTACTCTCTGGAGATACTTCTTTTTACCGCAAACGGCTTGTTTTAAATTATTTCCGCAGAAAGAGTTTGGGAAAAATGCTTCAAGACTTTGCTAAATTGTTATCTCATTGCTTGAATTCTGTCCCACTCTACCTTTGGAAGCTGGTCTTTCTCCACCATGTTTGCTTCACTGGAAGTTTGCTACTATTCATTTCTCACTCTTGTTTTCCAAGATACAAACTGTCTCATCTCTGGAGCTCACATCTACTTTCTTGATGAGGTACTATGTTATACATGCTTGTCTACCAACGTTTTTATCACCTACAAGAGTGGTAGTATTCATAGGCAATCAGTTGGAAGTTACTTTTGTCGTCTTCTCCCTTTCACCTATTGCCCCCTTTTAGTGCTCTTCACATATGTCTGTACAAAGATTGTCCTATTTCATATCCCCACTTCTCTGACCCTGGACTTTGGGACTTTTTTTTTCTTCTGGCTTTAAGTTAGATCCAGAAGTTTGAGGAGGAAACATAAAACTCATTATACATAAATCTTCATTTAGCACATAGATGACCCAGTGCCCTAGCACTATTCTTCTATAATATAGTGATAGATAGGTGTTTTTTTGTACACCTCAGTGTCAAGAGTGCACTTTCAATTTCATCCATGTAGTATATCACTCATAATGATTTTGTCTAGCTCCATAGTTTTCGCACTGTTTACTGCTCCTTGAACTTTCAGCAAGAGCAAATAATCTTTTGAAAATAATTCTCTCAGTTTGAAGGACAATTAATGAGAAACATACCAGAAAGGTTATTATGCCTATTTTCTGCCCAGAGCCGTTTGAATCACCCAAAGGGAAGCTAAGTAGTATTTTGACATTCATTATTGGCTGAACACCGACTATGTGTTCCTGAAGATAAGATTGGCAAACTGCTTCCACAGCCGGATCCACACAGCATGACATGTGCTTGTGAAAGGGACTCATCTGGTCTAAGTTCTCCTGCCCTTATAGCACACAGAGTTCAGCTGGAATTTGAAGCCTGAGTAGTATTTCTTTCCAAAGGCCGTTAACTGTCCATGAGACTCTAAAGTTATTAAAAGCTGTAATATCTCATTCATCCTGGACTGTTGACTGATAGTATGTCTAATTGGATAGAAACACAGTCAGCCAAGACAGTTATTATTTCACTTTCTAATTCAAAGTTTAGGTTTGTTTAGGGTGAACATCACCAGGTCAATGCAATACATGTTTTAAAGAATATTTTAAAAGAAAGTTAAAGGGGAAAACATTCAAATTATAATTTCACAGTCCTCGGGGTTCATTCCAGCTCCCAGCATTTGCTTATTTCTTCTTAATTTTTCTAGTTGTCTAAACTTCTGTGGTGCTTTTATCCTATGACTTGCTTGAAAACCCCTAGAAGCCTCTGATTTTCCCTAACACTGATCATGGAATATTTAAAAAAAAATTCCTTTAGTTGTCAACAACTTCGTCATACCTCACTGTGTAATGTGCACATTTTGCAGAAAGCGCTCGAGCCCCACATCTAACAACCCAAAGAGTGACTTAGAACAGGTGAACAATCCGAGTTTCCTTCTTGTTCTGTTGCCTACATCCATCATTTTCCGTCTTTTTCCTTCTTAAGCTGATGTTCGGCTCTATCATGCTGCTTTTATAGCAGCTGTTCAAACTTTAATGAGGACAATCAATGCTTGCTCTGCCTTTTTAAAAAACAGATTAGAACTCAGAAATTACAATGTCCAACAACTCTGATTAAGTAAATACAATTATATTAAAACTGTGAATTAAATGCAGTATCTTACAAATTTAATACCTTAATTTACAGACAACCAAGGACTAAATGTCTCCGTTTAACTATTGTACATCCTAAATTGCTATTCTGCTATGGTGACCTTGCTTCAGCAAATATCGTTCAAACTAATTTATTCATTTTCCACCCTAAGTACACCAGTTATAGTTTATCTCCCATAGGGATGATCAGAATCAGGTCAGCTCACTTTGCACCTGTTATTATAAGCCTTTAGAAGCCTGATTATCCATGTTTGAAACAAGTACAGCCATAACTGTCTATGCTATACAGGCTTATTTTGCTTGCTATATCTCTTGAACAGTTAGTTCACAAGATAAAATGAAGTTTTGTGCGCTAACATTTAACCAACATGTGTCCTTTAACCAATGGTTGTTACAGTTCCCTTTTGTTTCTGTTCTTTTATTCTGTGGATTGATAACAAAGTAAACTCAAGTATAGAGATTAAAGTTTTTCATGGGCCTTCAGAATGTGTGTATTTCTCTTACCCTTTGACTTATACCAGCTGTTTTATGGCTGTCTAGCTTTTCATACTGTTTAAATAAGGACCCATGCTTCCTGGCCACCCTTGATATGTTGATAAAGGAAGCTCCTTGAGTCCGGAGAGTACATATAGGAAGAGACTCTGGGGCATCCTATAATCAGTCCCACCTTATCAGGTGGCCTATGCTTTCTTCCTTCCTATTAAGAAAAAGTATTTCCAGAGTTTATCATTTTCTTCTATACACAGTATCTAATTTCTACCATTTTAATATTTTTATTTCTATATAAGAAGCTTTTGCTTTTTTCCAGTGCACTCAAATGTTTTCATACCATAAGGCTGAATCCCTTGTGTACTTTGCTCTCAACTAAATCCAACAAGCCCTCATCAGATGACCTTATCATCTGCTCCCTGTGCTATCTTTCTCTTATGGGTGCCATCAGTCTTCAAAGGTTCCAGGCGGATTCCTCAGAGTCCTATTGGTGGACTCCTATTCTTTTATCTGCCTCATATTGCAAGCGGCACAGATGTGTTAGGAGGTCTCATCTTTCATTTCCTTCTCTTCTCTAGGTTTTCAGTACAGTGTCCCATGTCTGGCTCCATTTTAATCTGCTACCAGCTTAACTTTTCAGAAGTAAGAATAGAAAACGAGTTTCAAGTTTCCTTCCCATATTCCTGCATTGGTAGCATTTACCTATTGTGAGATGGACTTGAACTAAATAAGAAAGAGCCATGATTCACGGGCTAGAGGGGTCACGGGTCTATGCTCTACTAGAAGAAATGACAACAGAGCTGCCCAAGTGAGATTCCACCTGTATTAGTCAGTCTTCTGTCACACTGACAAAATGCTTAAGAAAAACAGCTCAGTAGGAAGAAATGTTTACTTTGGCTCATATTTTCAGTTGAAACTCTCTTGGCAATGCTGCTTTTGGCCTGTGATGGGAAAGTACATTATGGTGGAGAACACATAGCAGAGGAGATTGTTCACCTCATGTCAACTGGGAAACAAAAAGATACCTTCATCAACATATTCCTCTGTCTTAACTTCCTTCCATTAGGCACCCCTTTCTAGAGGATTGACCACCTCCCAATAGTGCCCCAGGCTGATGACCAAGTCTTCAGGACATGGACCTTTGAGGGAAATTCAAGATCCAATTATAACAGCACTCTTAATTACAGATATGATCATACTGAAAAGAAAATTTAAATAGTGCCCAACCATAAGATATGCATCTAATGCTCACTCTTTGAATCTTGATTAGTTTTATCTCTGCCAATTTCCTTTAAGTTTTCTTCTCAAGCCAAATTGAGTAACTGCAGTTGCCAAAACACACGTTTTATTTCTTTATTTTTTCTTATGACTCTCCTTTTGTTTGTTTTCTCAAACTATTAAGAGCTCTGTAATAATGTTGGTTTAAATCTTGCTTCATACATGAGGTTATCCCACTAACTTTTTCTCTATTTCCCTGTTCTTTGGCCTGTGCAGAAGGTCCTTCTCATAGTATTCTTCAATTTCTTTTCCTGTTCCTTTTTGTACCATATGTCTATGTGTTACCATGTCATATAATCTTAAAGCTGAGACTTCTTATCTCACTCTATCCCCAAACTTTCTTTTGTATGACATCATCTTACAGAGAAGAAAACTAAGACTTATAGAAGTTGTGACCCATGTCACAATTGACATGGTCATATCTGACCCCTATTGATAAAAAAGGAACTAGAACTCAAAATTCCTGATAGTGAGTTCATACTAAATTGTGAAAATAAACCAACTCACAGCATTAACAACAAATAATTGATTCATCAAATGATTAGTTCCTCCAGTACTGAGTACATTTTCTATTTTATTTCATGTGAGGATTTGTGAGTACAGCTGTTCTGAACATCAGTCCTTCATTTGTTAACATTTTGAGAGCACTTCTCTCACTCTACCTGAACACAGTTCTGCTTCCTTTATGCATATATTCTTTTCTTCTGTTTATATTTGCATAATAATTCCTTGCTCAACATTTTCCTTTGTCTCTGTTTCTCCTTATGTCCCAGTTCTCCTTGTATGCTGTATGAGGCCTGGTCCCCAGGGTTGGTTGCTCTTTGGTCTGACCATGTTCCTTCGTTGTCTCTTCACTATCTCTGAAATTTTTTTGACTCAAATGTCTTGAAAGCTCCCATTTCTAGTCTCTGATGGTGAAATGGACGCACTATGTTATAAAGATTATTCAGAGTTTTTGAGTTTTGTTCCTCAGGTAATTATTTGTTTACTGTTTTTCAACTAAATTGAAAGTAGAGAATTTCAAACTTTCTAGGGACAGAGAATCTTTTTTTTTTCATTTTTGAAAGACTCAAAACACCAAATAGTGAGACTTGCAAGTAGTGGTGCCTAAGAAATGCTTGTTGAATTAAGAAATAAATACAAAGCTGAGACACATAGTCATGAGGTCTTTGGTTTATAAATTTAAACCAAGACTAAAACTCTTGCTTTTCAATAAAAATAATTTAAAGTCTAACATAGTATAAACAGTATAGAAATATGAATTAATTCTCATTTTACTCATTGATTTATATTTCCCAAATATAATATACTTAAATTTACAAATTCTGCTTGAATAATTTTAGAATCATGAGCTTATAAATGTTCCTATATTTTGAAATGTGCATGTCCACTTTCTTCTTCAAAAGATGTAATGAATTATTGCAATTTAATAAATAATACTGAGAAAAGAAAAAAAAAACCCTCTGATAGCAGAATTTACTTGAGTACAGTTCATCTATGTACTGCATTATGTTTGATTAGCCAGGCTCTTAAATCTGTGTGCTAATGAAATCAATATGTGCAATGGGAGAAGAGGTAAAACCATAAAACCTCAAAGCTTCAACTCCTGTAAGCCTCCTTGGTGTAACCAGTCATATCAATGGCAGTTGCTGCTTCCCTGGACACAACATGAGCTACATTTCGTATTTATCTCCAATATTGTAACCAGACAAAACCCTGAAACTACTTAAATATATAGCAAAACAGTTACAAAATTAACTAGTAGAGATTTGTTTATGTAGAGTAGAATCCTGCAATATGTGCTGAACCTCAAAAAAAACTTCTGTCACTTGAACAGAAGAACTAATATCCAAGGTTAATTAATGTCATGCCCAATGTTAATGTTCAAATGAGCACACTATAAGTTATATCGATATTATTTTCTGTCTAATGTTCTTGGTAGGGCCTTAGTTTTTAATGTCAATATAAGGAAAATGTACTTGGAATTCTGGCTTTACTACTTGGAGTTCTAGTCAATGTTTCTCAAACTCCGAATAAACTCTGTGGAGAGGTTATGAAAGCTGTGCACTACACTTTACTTAAAATATGGGGATAAATCTTGGATTTTAATACTGTGTTACTGAGGAAATAACACTGATCAGATTTGAGGGGAAGAGCCCAGGAGATGGCATGTAAATCACCATTAAATGCAGACATATGCCCTTTTCTATTAGCTCACAGTCTGAAAATGACCTTCAAAGGTTTTTTAGCTGGAAGTCACACCCTACATCCTCAGCCTTTCTTACATTATGTGTACCCATTTTCTCTCTGCACTTTTACTTTCTCATACTTTTCATTCATTAGTCATTCCATATTAATAAGAAAGTAATTCCTCTAATATCTTGTGTTATTTCTAAATGCATTAAATTGAAAAACCTTGCCTTTACTGGAAGCATTATAAAGAAAACAACAAAAATAACAACCGATGGAAAAAAGAAAATTTGTAGTATGGAAACAGAAACTATGTAGTCCTTTAGGAACCATGGTTTGTTATTTCTGCTCCAATATCATTAGTTTTGTAAGTACAATATGTGTTAAAGGCTACTCAGTAAAAGAAAGCCCTAGGCAAATGTGTTCTTGTTGCAATAGGAGGTAAATAAGTTCCATATCATTTCTCATTATCAATTTTGATAACTATTTCTCTTCATGATAGTATGACTTAAATAACAAAGAAACCAATAAAATGACTAATGAATAAATCATAGTCCCCATATTTTCTCTTTATAAGTACATGAAAAGAAAATTACATAGTTTATTAATGAAATTGCCCATGATGAAGGTAGTATTTCTAATTATTGTTTCTAAATTTTGTCCTTTAAAAATAAGTTAATATTTCCTAATCTGATATCTAATTTTGAAATTATGACATAACTTCATAAACACTTGTGCTGGAAGGGTGAGGGGTGTAGAATATATCCCATATCCACACTGCTCTTCTTCCTTCTTTCTCCGCTTCCTATGAAGCACGACATGAGTAACTCTCCTCTGTAGCTGGCCCTTCCACCATGGCTCTATGTATTTGAGCCTGTTCACTATCACTTGAAACTAAGGACTTTCCACCACTCCCAGCCCAGAGGTAGGGGCTTCTGGGCAGCCTTTCCACCACTCTCAGCTCAGAGGAGGTGAGCTGCGTGTGCGCCAACAACATCTCACCCCCTGCCAATGAAATGAGAAGACAGGTAAACAATTCTCAAAAACAAACTTCCAGATCACCTACAGCAACCCCAAAGGGAAATAAGGTGGAACACTGTGATACTCAACCACCTGGAGTCCCTGAACTGGCAACAAAAGAGGATCTGGAAAAAATGAAATCAGAAATAATTTCTCAGATAACAG
>NW_004624748.1:15462467-15507371 GCF_000247695.1 Heterocephalus glaber
ATAAGAACCAAGAGAGATTATGTGAAGGTACAAATTTCCAATGATGAATGTCATTATATTGTATACCTAAAATGTACCAATGATTAAAATGAATAATTGATAATGCAAAATAGGAAGAAAAGGTCCAAAGGGGTAGGGGAAGTGGGAGGGGTAGGGGATAGGAAAGAAGGGAAAAGAAAAACTATGAGAAATGGAAAAAATGGAAACAAAGTCTTTATAAATAGGGAAGGTTGGAGGGGGTGAAGGGAGGGCTGGGAATGGGAAAGAAATAAGAACCAAGATGCATCATGTAAAGGTAC
This sequence comes from Heterocephalus glaber, assembly GCF_000247695.1. Next base: position 15,462,767 of record NW_004624748.1, read on the forward strand.
AAGTTCAAAATGAGAAATGTAAATGTATTGTATATCTAAAATGTGCCAATAAAAGAATTAAGAAAAAAAGAAAAAAAAAAAAGAAACTAAAACTAAACTTCTCCTTTAAATTGTGGGTGTCAGACATTCTGTCCTATCTATAAAAACAGTAAGACAATAATTATTTTCATGAAATCTGGATATGATCAATAATAAACAAATGGATTATTAAGAAATAGATCCTGTATGCCCACTCAAATTTTCTTTGGCTTTCTTGTGTCTGGAGATCTGCAATGGAAGCAGAAATTTGAAAATTGCATTAATCCTTATAGACCAGGCTACATTCTGTGATAACAAGGAAACTTCAACATCTCAGTGGCCTAAAACAGGGATTGGTTAACAAAGATCCAGATGCCAAATCCAACCCACCACTTGTTTTAGTAAATAATGTTTTATCGAGTCATAGCTATACTCATTCATTTGCATTTTATCTATAGTTGCCTTTTACTATAATGGTAGAACTGAGTAATTAAAACTGAGACCATATGATCTGTAAGTTTAAAATACTAATTGCCATTTTATAGAAAAAGTTTGCTGACCCAGCACTTAAAGTATAAAATGTTCAGCTTTTGCCCCTGTGTCTATGTGTCTAAACACTCCCCAGAGTAGCTCAATTACAAGAACTTGACTCAGAAAACAACTTGGTTCCATCTCAGGACTCCATTGTGTCACAGTCGGCTTTCACTGTCACTGTGTATCAGAGCTGAAAGGCCGCATGTCAGTTCTTATATGCTTTAGCCTGAAAGGGAGGGAAATCACCCACTGGTGATGACCAGGATAGTGGGCTTACCTAACTGAAAGGGTTCTGGATTGGTCAACTAAAGCCCTCACATAATCAGTCATATAAATATCATATAAATGATATTTTAAAGCCATGAGGCCAGTTTGATTCAAAGAGAGGAGAGAATGGTCAAAGACTGTCTTGGATCATTCCTAAACATTAAGAGTTCAGGAAAAAAAGGGAAAGATCTAGCTGGGAAAATGAAATGTAGCAAGCAGCGAAGTAGCTAAAAAAAATAGCTACTTATTGGATACCAAGTGAGGAAAGTGTATTATGAGGGATTTATATAGCAAATATGGTTGATAGGCCAAGGATGATTGGGACTGAATACTGGATTTAAAGTACTTGCCAACCTTGACAATAGCCATTCAATTATTTGAAGTGATTTGAAAGCCTAATTGGAGTTCACTGAAAGGTAGTCAGGGAGTAGAGTATTAGAGAAAGGAAAACTCAACAAGTATTTAAAGAAAATTTGCCATAAAGACAAATGAATAAAATGGAGTTTATATAGATTGCAGAGTCCTTTCTCCTTTTGAACAAGATAAAAACCTTGATGTCCATATATTGATGGAATTTATGCAGTAAAAATAAAAGGTGTTGATGCAAGTGTGAAAAATGGCAATTGCAAACTCATTGAGTGGAGCCAGTGAAGGAATCTAGTAGACAAGAGGAAAGGGCTGCTCTTAGTAGAAGCATAATATTCTTAAAGGAAATGAATTAACACTTCTCAACACAGCATTTAGAAAACAATATCCTCTCTTTTCTTTTAAGCAAAGTTAACTCAAACATATTCCCTTATTCTGAAACATTTTGACAAAAAATCTCCTCCAATTAGGTCAACAGCTTTCTGACTTTTAAACATTTTTTGTTTTTACCCTGGTAATACTTTATAATTAGTAAAACACTGCCTGGATTTCTTTTAATTACTATAATCCTAATACCATCCCCATAGTGCTAGAATAGCCAGATGTTCATCTTAAATTTTACAGTAATTCTGGAATTGAACCTCTACACAAGCTTTATTTTTCTGTAGAAAGTAGCTGTTTGCATGGTGAACTATAAAATTTCAAGTGGAAATTGCATATTCTCTGAATGCCGTTTAATTTTCCTAATATCAACACTCAGTTACTTATATATTTCAAACCACAACTATTTTTACTGTAAATATGAAAAAGTGATTTTTCATAACAAAAAATAAAGGTAAACTTAAAAGTCAATGATAGTAGTCTTTTGATTGTATTTAATTTATACCATATGTGTGTAGGGGGTGGGAATCTGTGTTCTAATTATGAAGAAAGGAGTAAAATTTAATAATCTTCACCAGTTAGCATGTTAATTTCTTATTTTAAAAAGGCCTTTTTTTTTTCTTGAGATACAATAGTTGGCATGAATCCCTTAAGTTTCATTACCTTTTTTCTTGCCCTTTTTAAAAAAACAGCTTGCACATCTCCAGCATTGCATAAAATACCCATTTGTAATTATGCTTAACCTTTCCAAAGCCTCTGGGTATAGTCTGCTCATTAATCTTTAACCTGACAAGCCTTGAGGGTTGTGAAATTGGTACCTCCATGAATTAGAGACACAGAGACCATAGACTAGAGGTACAAAAGGGGCAATTAAGAGGAGGTTCAAAAGGAAATAGAACAAAACTAGAGGGATATGATTATTTTATGGTAGGTGTCAGCTAACAGCAGGGACAATAGAATGCAAATCGCTATAGACAGAGTTCAGGAAATAACTATACATTTTTAGCACAAAACCAATTTAATCATATTCTGCCTTACTCCAAGGGAAAATAACTTACATCAAATTGATATCAAATATTTACAAATATCATACAAAATATGGATTGGCTATATTTTTACAAAATATTCTTATATTTTTCTATATAATGTCAAAGTATTAAAATATATTTTAAGAAAAGGCAGCAGCATCATCCGAAAAGTTACTCTTCTGTGATGGACATACCGTGTTTTTATCATATGCAGATGATTATTGTTATTGTATTGGTTATTGATAAAAGTTAACATGAGTAAGACGTAGATTTCTGCATGAAAGAATCCCTACAAACAAAATTCTGTCTAGACATTTTTCTCAACTTTGCAAGGTTTGTAATAAAAATAAATAGATCATACATCTGCCTAAGGATAAGACATTTTCTTAATGTGAACTTTTGCTTTTTAAATTTTTTAAGCGAAATTATTTTTCAGAGAAAAGAAAGTCACTTTATGACTAAATCTTCATAAGTGTTCTCATACGATGAGGAAAAATTAGGAAAATAACTTTATGCCTTTATATTAAACAGTACAACTTTACAGACTTATACAGTGGTCAACTCACACTTGGGTTTAGTAATATTTCAAGCAACGGCTAAGCAGCTATAATAAAGAGATTGTAAAATACAGTAAAGAAAGCTAGGTATTTATTTATTTTACATATTTCTGTCCAAAGGGTATTCCAGCTATGAAAGATAGCAGGCCAGATCTTCAAATCTAAGTGGATAGAAGCACACTAGGAGCCTTGGAGGCAAAGTGAAAGTAAAGTTTTATTGAAGGGCAGTGGACCAGTCTGAGTTCGCACGAGGGAGACACTGGCCGCATCCAGCGCTTGATTAAGGGAGATATAATTTCTGGGAGGGGGCGGTTACAAGTGAGGCACCTTTGTTATACATTCATTGGTTAGAGAGTTTCAATATCCATTAATAGGCAGGATCAAGCATGGTATTGGCTCACACATAATACTGGCAACAAGCCCATTGGGTAATTCAAAATATGGGGTTAACATCTCATTTGCATCTAGGCTGACAGACAAAACTACTTTAGAGACAAAGACATTCCTAAGATGTGGAAGTTGGCTCAGATAAGTCCAGGTATGTGAGGCGGGACAGGCCTGAACATGTAGAACAAAGGAAAATTTCAAGTAGGGAATTTCCTTGCAATAAGTCCAGCTTGAACTACAGAGGCAAAATTCCCCTTTCACAGTGATCAGGATACAAGGAGTCATGGGAAAGCTTTTAAGATGCTCTGGAACTCCCACCCAGTGCTCCTCCTCACATTCCCTTGGCCCAATGTAGGCATATGTTTAAACTTACAAGAACCAAGAAATATAGCATATAGATATCATGCAGTGTGTGTATATTGGCTTCTTTTACTTGGTAATATGTATTTAAAGTTTCTCTGTGCCTTTTCATGGCTTGACAGTGCATTTATTTACAATATAAATGATACTACATTGGGTGGATGTACCACAGTTTACGCATTTACCTACTGAAAGAGATTTTGGTCACTTCCATGATTGCACAATTATGAACAAAGTTCCTATTACCTTCCATGTGAAGGTTTGTGTGTGTGTGCACATGTTTTCAAAGCCTTTGTGCAAACACTGAGGATAGCAACTGCTGCACTGTATGGTATGAGTGTAGGCCAACTGTACTCCAAAGCGTACTTCCAAAATGCCTGTACCATATTGCACTCCCATCAGTCACAACTGATTTGATCCACTCTCACTGCCTTTTGGTGTTGTCATTATGCACTTTGGACATTCTTATAGTTGTATAGTGGTATCTCATTACTGTTTTAATTTGCATTTTCCTGATAACACATAGCAAAGCATCTTTTCATATGTTTATTTGCCACATGTGTATTTTCTTTGGTAATGTGGCAAACTATTTGCCATTTGTTCATTGGGTTGGAGGTTGAATCTCTATGCTTTTCTTATTTCCATACTTACCAAATATTTTTGGACACTTTCCTTGTTCATTCTTTTATGATTTATTTTTATTGATTTCTTCATTAAATAGAACAGAATGTTGGAACCTACTTTTATCCATTAATCAATTAAATGAATATTTAATGACCATGTATTATATGTAGACATTATCCTAAGAGCTTTGAATAGAATAATTAAGAAAACAAAGATTCTTGCCACATAAACCTAAATTTGCCATTGATGATAGACAACAAATAGTCAATAAGCTGTATATAGGTAAGAAAGGCTGGAAGTTCCAAGGACACCATTATAATGACAGAAGGAAAAGAGAATCCTGGAGTGCCAGACAGTTAATTACTTTGGTAAGAAAAGCCACATCTCACTTCCATTCACAGGTCACTTGGAAGAATCTGTCATGAGGTCCCATCCCATCACAAGAAGACCAGCCAGAAAGTACAATCCTTTAAATGCCGTGTAGTAGGGAAAATGGAACTATTTGGTGCACTGTACTAATGTGTATCGCACCAAGCACCAGATTTCTAAATTCCAGAAGCATTTTAGTTGTAGGGCATTGCAGGAAGAGATATCACTGGAATGGTGATGCTTGAGCAATAAATTAAAGGAAAGAATAAACTTGGCCACGTTAGGGCCTACTAAAAGAGTGTTCAAGGCACAGTGAGTAGCTGGTGCAAAGATCCTAAGACCAGGCCATTTCCATCCTATATGAAGCACATTTAAGAAGGATGTGTAGTTGGATCAGAAGCAGATTGAGATAGAAGGTTATTCTAGACGAGGACATGGATGTAGTGGGGTGAGGAGGCACTGTAATTACATTGTCTTTACTGCAAATAAAATAGGGCATTACTGTAGTATTTTGAGCAGCAGTGTGAAACAATCCAATCGTCTTTAAAGGAAACAGCTTGTTTTGAGAATACCATTGTAAGAATGAGAGGGTAAAGCAGAGAACTAGTTTGGAGGATTTTTTTTCAGTGTGTTAAAAAGCCTGGATAATTGTTTCCCAAACTTTCTCCTTTATTTCTGAACACTCAGCTAGACTCGATTTCTCACCATCTTTTGCAGTTAATGTGGCCATGGCATTGGATGAAAAATAACATATAACCCTATCGAGACTGGCTTATAAAAATAATTTTAATTTATCACTTTCTTCCCCATCTGCCAACTGAATAAAGATGATACCAAGAGTAGGTGTAGTGGAGACAAGGATCCTGGATTTCTTTATGGTTACATGAAACTAAGAATTTCCCTGCTTTAAACTTGCCTACAACCTATTAAAATTAAAGTGAGAAAGATATAAATTCATATGGAATTTAGCCACTGAGATGTGAGTTTTATTTATTACAGTAGTTAACATTGCTATAACTAATACACTGAAGTGGTGTTCTGCTTAATACATGGTATTGGTTTAACAGTTTGAACACAGGTGGCAAGGAGACTGATACCAAAGGCTGAGAAAGGTGTGGTTCATACTATTTTGTTGTAAAACTTTTGGTAAAACTCTCCCATGAGACCCTATCAGGGCAAGTCACATAGCTACAAGCCTATAGAGATCTGAAATGATTGGAAATCGACAAAGTATTAGGTTATGTTGGCTATTATTGGCTGCCTTTTGCCAACATAGTGTGAGATAAACTCAGACAAGAACTGAGTGGTTTGAGGCAGATATTAGAACTGGTGGGAGACAGGTGATGTTAGACAGCAAGAGGATGATAAGCATGGTGAAACCGTCACTCTTGACTTGGTAGAGGGAGAAATAAGATTAAAAATGATGTGAGAGGCAAACATATATATTTCTCAATTAAAACAAGATTCAACTTTGTAGCAAAGAACAGATAAAGGATCCTATCATACCAAAGCCAATTCCAGATGATTTCAATATCTCCAACATCAAGTTGAAAAACAGAGGGCATAATGGGTCTGGGAACTTGAGAACAAAGAAATAAAGTAGACTTGAAAACTATTTATTAAAATAAACTTCAATTTTGGATGTTTGCCAGTACAAAGAAGTGAGAGAAATTAAATTGATAAACCTGCTTGTTTTTTTCAAATACCATATTGCTAAAGAAACTATGATCCGTGACTAAGAATGTCTGCTGGGATTTAACCAGGACAGGATGTATCCGAACTGGCTTAGGAAGGGAAGACTAAACTATTTGTATTTATTCCCCATCTAAAAATATGAAACAAATTAAGCTTCAGCATATTAACCCTAGTGTCTTCAAATGTTCCTAGGTGAAACAGTCACTTGTCACATAAAGTACCTGAGGGATCCTGTATTAAGTGGAGAATTTGTATAATTAAGAATGATTGACCCCATTACACTCACTCATTCATTTTCTTCTCAATGTTTTGCAACCAACTGCAGTTTACATGGGACCATTTGAGTTTACGAATTATAATATTTTCATTTTAATAAATTCAGCTAACAATATGAGTAAATAGCTTAAACAATTTCTGCAAAGAAAATTTAAAATTGAAATGATATTAATTAGGAATCAATGAGGAAATGACAGAACTGACAGTTCTAATATGAATTATTTTAGGTTATATTATAAAACAAAATAATTTTACTTTCAGAGTTGATAATTGACAAAACTTTTAAATTTAAAATTATCAAGAATATTTTTGAAAACATGGATGACCCTTAATTCATGACATATAGTGTCTTGAGATACCAGCTAATCAAAGTAGCACATACTGGTATATGTAACTATTATTCACATGTCTTTTATAACAAAGATGAAAATATTTTGAACTCTACAATGCTAGATCTCATATAGGGTATAAATATTTACTGTTTCACTGATTTATGTTTGTTGAATTTGTAACACCACAAGTTAATATTTATTAGTGAAGATTTCATAGGAGGGATATACCCCAAATCAATTATCTTATGACCTTTAAATAAAATTTTACTCTATGTAGTAGCAAAATTCCCCATAAGGCAGTAAAAATAAACTCCAAAATATATGTTGGCTGAAACAGAATGAAGTTTATTTCTTGTTTTGTGTATTAGTCACACTCAAGAGGCTACACTTCTGTTAAGTCTTTCAGGAAGTCATGGCAGTTCTCTTGGTCAGCCATGATTTCTGATGTTGCTTCTACAGTGATTTCTATGGACACATGGAAGGGGTAAATGGTATGGTTGATGGATGAGAACTATAAGGGACAGATCTTAAGGTGGCACATATCCTGTCCCTTCACAGTCTATTAACTAAAACTCAGGCCATAAGGCCAGACACAAATGTGAATAAATTGAAGAGTATAATCTAAATGGCAGCCCAGGATGAACAGGAAATGGACTAAAATTAACAACTTGCATCCTTGGAGGTACAATCTACTCTGAATGTATTTAAATTAATATAATGAAAACAGATTAATCATCATGTATAGGAAGCTGAGTCAAGTCATAAGAGAGACTTAGGCAGATTCGTTTTTTCATGTAATGAACTATATACAGTCAACAGAAAGTGTTTGAAACTCAAATCACAAAAATATGACTTACCTTTACAAGTCTATTGAAGAAATCCAGGAGAGTTGAGATATTCAAATATCTTAATCTGTAGCTTTTGCTTTCATTTATCCTCAGAGATAAGCTTGTTAACTGCCAGTGAGATACAATGTGTCTGTGTAGTTACAGACACATCACTAAAATAGAATAACCTTGTAGTGTAGAGAAACTGTTCTGCATTTCTCAAGCACTACACATACAGCATCTAAGGCTTAAAACAATCTCTGGGAACTGAAAGGATGAAGTTAAAAAATATTTATCTTACAGTAAATGGAATCACTAAAAATATTGATCACTAAAAATATTTTTAGTAACTTATTTTCTTGCCAATAAATAATAAAAAGACATTTCTATTGAGTAATGTACACTACCTTACTACTCTCAAAGCTGAGTTTTTGAAATACAATTAGAATCAAATGTTTCAAAATGGTGGCCTCATTAACTATTTGAGTTAGAGCATTGCAAAGAGTAGTACAATGTGAAACGTGAAAGTGTTCAAATTGGCAACTGATTTTTCTATCCCTTGGAACATTTAGTAGTCAGCATCTATTGTGTTAATATAAATCAAAAACATCAAAGTCACACTTTGCAAATCTTTCTAGTATTATTTCTATTGCATAATGATCTCATTTATTATGGGAGAAACAATTATCATTTAGAAAAAAAACTCAGACAAAAATAAATACACATTTAGATAGCCTTGGTATTTAACTACCATTGCAATACCACTAATCATTTGTATAAATAAGAATTTCAATGTCATGCACCTTCTTTCCTTGCAACTACAAGAACTCCTGTCTCTTAATAACTTGTATAAATGTTGGTTTATGAAGAGACATGTGGATGTACATATGTAAACATATCTAAATGAAGGACCTCTTAAATTCTTCAGGGCTTCAGTTTTTAAAAGTCATTTGAAAATATACCTAATAAATATTTATGATTTAACTAGAAATTTAAAAACTGAACATCATAACTGCTAAATATAAATAAGACTATTCCTAAAAAGAGCTCTATACAAAAAATACTCTAAAGAAAACTATGTTTTTCCAAGGTTTTCTTTTTTGATTTATTTATATTTCTCATCTTCTTTTTGAATATAAAAATATATAAAGTTATACATTTTATACAATTGTCAACCATTCCTCTGATATTTAATTATAAAGTTTTGCTGGGTTATAGATAAAATGGTCAATAATTATGTGTCTTACTTGTGATATGGTTTATCTGTGACAAGTACTACTTCAGTCTAACAAGCATTATGATTCAGAACACATAATTTACCTTCATTGCTATTATTTCATTTTGTGCAGAATAGAACAACAATACCTACCTTAATTTGAGTAATGTTTTTAAAGTAATGTTGTTAAAGAGCTATCATAACAAAATACCACAGATTGGTAACTTAACCAACATAATTTTTCTTCACAAAATTCTAGACTGGAATTTCATGACCAAGGTGCTAACAGGATATGTTTTTCCTATGAACCCTCCCCTTTGCTTTAAAATGAGTACCAACTTGCTTGATACAAGATTTTTCTTCTGTGTACACATCCCTGGTGTCTCTTCAGCTTGGAAGAATTATCCCATTGTAGACTTACCTCAACCTTACTTGCTTTTTTAAAGATTCCATATCTATATATTGCAAGTTAAAGTGTTAACACATAAATTTGTGTAAATACAATTCAGTCTTTAATGTACAATTTAGTATATTATAAAGATGTTTTGAATTAAAAAGTGTTTTATCAGCTTTATTTTTTGTTTTAATATATCTAATTAGTTCTGATATTATCAAACAAACTCAATTATTTCCAAAACAATTTTTTTCTTGTTCCAAAAATCCAAAGATTATGTTGATTGAAATGGGTGACAATAATCAAAACCACACCAATTGTCTAGCGATATTTGTTTTTGGCAGTCATCTTCATTTGGCAACATTCTTAATAAGTCTACATAAGTCCATAAACAAACATTTATTTGTACAATCCAGAAAGCCAAAAGGTAATGGTTGCTTGTCTGTACAGCGTTTGCAAGTAGAAATGCTCTTATTCCTGAAGCCAAGCACGTATTTGCTTAGTAATGGAAATCCTGATAATTACGGACAGAGACCAGCTGGTATGCCCAATATACTGGTAAGCTTTCATTTTTCATTACAACTTTTAGATGACTTTTAGATGATCTTGTAGAAAAGGTTAAAAGCTAGTTGTGTGGATATTATATTTTAGGTCTTAAATACAAAATTCATGTGCCAGTTAAGCTGAAACTATGAAAACATTAACAACATATCTGCTTAATATAATCTTCAGATGGAGGGCACGTGCAACAATTTTTAGCTTGCTTCGCAGTACTGTATGCAAAAGAGATCTGGCTAGAATGATGACGGTGATGATGATGATCTGTAATGATTACTCATTGTTATTAAATCATGAAACTCGCTTTAAATGTTCTTTTTGAAGGCTTATTCCATATGGTCAGAAAACTGTCCTCTTCACTCAGTTGTGTTTATCATTTTCATTAAATGTCATGTTTTTTACTCTCTATTTATAGGTTTTTAAAATCTTCCTTTATTTTACCGCTGTGTTTCATCAGATGTATCCAACTCATCAACATGTCCCCTTTTGGTTTAGAAAATTATTGAATCTTCATCCACTGGGCCATCACTGTTAAACCCTGTATTCAAGCTCTACATTTCTCATAAAATTTTCACAATTAATGTGAATCATTTAACATAAAGTATCCAAATGCCATGCTTTAAGATCTTAAATTGTCTAAAAGTTAGTTGAATGTGAAATATATAAGCAAATTATTAGTAGATGTGAGACAAAAGAGATTTTGTAAGTAAAAGGATTCTAATAGATTAAATCTAGCTGTATTTTAAGCTGTGACTCTATAATTGAAAAATATACTTTTTATTTATAGTACTTTTCACAAATATAATTGTGTAATTGTTCTTATTTGTTAGTAATACATTTTACTTCTTTACTACACTATATGATGCATCAGGGTAGGTTTATTTTGTTCATTTCTTAACTTCAGTACTTAGAGTGCTTGACAAATATTAGGTGCTCAGTAAGTGGACTGAACACATGAATGAATCATTACATGAAAAAATAGAGCATGCAGTAAATTCACATTTAATATACAACTATAACTTCTTACAATAGTTCATTGGTTCTTTTTTTTTTTTTTCGTACTGGACATCAAACTCTGGACCTTGCACTTGCTAGGCAGGCGGCAACACCACTAAGCTAAATCCCCGGCCCCAGTTCCTTGGTTCTTAACTGAGGGTGACTTTGCTTCTTAAGGAACATAAGGAGGGCAATATATGTGACAAGTTTAGTTGTCACAGTGGAGGGCATGTTTTCCTTGCATTTAGTGCCATAAATTCTGCTAAGTATCTTATGATACACTTGTCAGCTATCCACAACAACATATACAAAATAGCAGTAGTTCCAAGGTGAACAAACCTATAATATTTCAGTTGGTCAAGCTGCTATATCCTTCCCTGACCTGTTTTCTTTCATTTACTCTTCTCTGGCATCCTGGAGATCTGCCAGATCCTGCCTACATTATATTTTTAGGACCTTTCAAGATGGTGTTCATCTTGGACATTCATTTCCCTCTCATCTTTTATATGAATAATTACTTATTTTTTTAGGTTTCAGGCTAACTCTTCACTAATGAGACTTTTTGTCATAAATTCTCATGTTTATTTCCTACTCAACAACAATAAATTCTGCAATCGTGTGGATATATGTTCATGTGTATTTGTATCATTTTCCAATAGATTTTATATTCAGGAGGATAGAGGCTCTGTATAGCATAATGATAACAAATAGTAAATGTTCAAAAAATGTAAGTAACTTAAATAAGAGTAATATTATTGGAATGGAGTGATTTTTATGTAGGAAACTTGTATAAAGTGATGTTAGATAAATGGTCAAGCAAGGCCTTGCAGGGGAAGGAATATTATTGGTACTCTGACCTAAATGCAGAGGGAAGCTAATTAATTTTCTTTCAACAAGGAGTAACCTGATTTGATTCATTTGAAAAATCAATCACTTTTGCTACTATGGAGAGACTAATAGTGCAGAAGGTACACCAGTGGTCTACGTAGGAGTAATAAAAAATAGGAAACAAGGAGATAGGTCTTTTGTAAATGGAAAGGGGGCAAAGAGATGGAAATGGGAAGTAAAAAGAATTGAGTTCTGTTATGTATATGTATCAACTCCCCAGGATGAATGTAATAACTCTGTATTGTAAACACACACTAATAAAAATTTTTAAAAGAAAAAAAGTGAATGATTTCAAGAATATTTGGATGTAGGGCAAGGGATGTAGCTCAGTGGCTCTGCACTTGCCTGGCAAGTGTAAGGTCCCCTGAGGGGGAAGAAAAAAAAAAGAATATTCGAGTGTAAAAACTAGGGCATAACTATAAATCAGGTGTCAAAGATAAAAGAAATGAGATCATCAAAGATGATTTATTAGTTTTTAACTTGAGCAAGTGACATGAACTGATTCTAGGCCATGACTTAGAGGCAAATGAAATAGGAAAAGGTCTAAGGAGGTAATCAATAGTATCATTTTGGCTGTATTACATATGAGCTGCTTTTATAACAATAAATAGGCATATCGGATTAGTGTATGTCTGAAATTCAGAGAAAAAATATCCAGTTGGATACATAAATTTTGAGTTAATCAGCATACAGATGTTGTTAAAACTTAAGTCTATATCAGATTATTTACAGAGTAACAGAAGCCACAGAAATAAATGGGCCAGAATCAAAACATGTAACATATTAACACAGAAGTGGAGTATAATAAGCACTGCAAGTCTATAATATTGAAAAGAGTGGGCAGTTAGGAGAAAGGAACTTCTGGAAATTTACCAAGGAGGATATTTCCATTAGGAGAGAGGAGTTGGGTGGAATGCCCTCTGAAGTTGAGTCAGATGAGCACAAAGCAAGAAGATCCTTTAGATCATGAACACCAGTGTAATGCAGCATTTGTGGAAATATGCTAAAAGATGTGGGTGAATGTCTAATTGAAGTTATTTAATAATTGAAGGTATTTGAGTGGCAGTTACGTAAGTAGAAGTAGACTTTCTAGATAGGTCTTTTGGAAATTTTTTTTCTGAAAGAAACGACTGATGGTGAACAGTAGCTAAAGAGAAGAGCACTGAGTAAAGAATATGTTATATGGAAAGTTCAAGAATGTGTTGGAGTGCCGGTGGAAGTATAAGATACAGGCTTCTGACATTTATCAGAGCCAAAAGCTACTTGGCGCTCAGTATCTGAGAAATGTTCCCTCCTCAGAGAACCAGTTTTCAGCTCCATAAGACTTCCTTCTGTGTTCGCATAACAAGAACTGGTTTCCTTTGTTTGTAGCTCTAGAGAAGCTGCCTCCAGTTATCTTTTAATGAAAGTTCACTAGGGCCTTTTTCAGTCTCCCAACACCTAGTTCACTATACTAAATTCTCTTGGTTAAGCAACTAGAATAATTTTGGTTTCCCTGTGGAAGAATGGAGTTATTATAGGGAAAAGAATTTTCTTACAGGTGCAGCCGGAGAAAGGACAGGTACAGGAGCAGGATAGCATTTGTGTAGCAAGATCATTGGTGGGGGCACTGAAAACTTTGAGAGAAGAGAAGGCTCAGTTTGGAAGTCATTTGAGAGAACCTGATAAGATTGCCAGACGATAGTGAGTACGGTTGGGCTTGGGATTAAAATTTTAAAGAGAAACAAATTCACTCATTCAGGCATTTTTCTTCAGAATGCTCTCCTAACCCCCAGTACATTGGGGCTAAAACATGAAGGTCCAGGATATGAATATATGCTAAGCACCTTCAAATATATACTGAAAGTCCTAAGCCAGACATAACATCACTCATATTGCCATTTCACAATATTGCTCATAGTTCACTGGACCATATCCTACTGAGCTTCTACAATACTAGACAGGCCACAGCCACAAACAAAATCAGTCTTGAATAGCAGGTAGCCAGCTTAGGCTATAATAAGAATATCATAGATGCCAATGGCCAATCAGTACATGAAAGAATGTTCAGCATCTTTGCCCATTAGAGAAATGCAAAGCAATACTGAGATTTCATCTTACTCCATCCAGTAAGAATGGCTACTATCAAAAACTCAAAAAACAACAATTACCGGTGAGGATGTGGGGAGAAAGGAACCTTTCTATGTTGGTAGTGTAATGCAAATTAGTACAACCACTATGGAAATCAGTATGAAATGTCCTCAAAAAGCTAAAAATAAAAATTACAGTTGACTTAGTCAACCTCTTCCTGAAAGAGTCCAAGTCATATTACAGTGATATAGGCATACCTGTTTATAGCAATATAATCCACATTAGCTAAATTATAAAAACATTCTATATGCCCATCAACAGAGGAATGGATAAAGAAAATGTGATGGATATACACAATGGACTATTACTCGCCATAGAAAAAGGTAACTGGGTCACTTGTTGAAAAATGGATCTTGAGACCATAATGCTAAATAAAATGAATCAGACACAGAAAATTAAATTTTATGGTTGTTCTTATACGAAAAACCTAAAATATAAGTAGTAAATAAAAGACAGAGGTTAGGAAACAGGAATGTAGTCTTTTTGGAGATGAGAAGGGGTTTTTGGAAGGGAGAAGAAAGGAAGGCAGGAGGAGAAAGGTGAGGAAAAATGATCAAGATTCAATATGCATGTGTACCAACTTCCAAGATGAATGTAATTATTATGTATCACAAATGTATGCTAATAAAAATATGCTCAGGAGTTCAGTTATTTGCCTCTATTCCAAATTTTGGATATTTTTACCTCCAAACACTTAAATATTTGAAATAAAATCTTTATCTTTCCAGTCATGCTCAAGTTCTATTTAATAAAATATCCTCTCATTACTCTAGCCCATTTAGGTTTAATATTTTTCCTAAGAACTTTGTCTTTACAATTAGTTTCATATAATTATATAGTTTGGTTGTCTAATAGAAAACTTTATATTTAGAAACATCTTTTCGTAATTCTATGATATCTCCTAATCATTTAGCATAAACATGTGTTTGTAGAGTAAATAATCTTTCTTGGAGATTGCTCATTGACTAATTGAAAAGTTCAGTTTGGAAACTTTATTTCTGATAATACTGTCATACTCAATATGTTGATTTTAAGCAATAATTTTAATGATAACTCACTACTTTTTATTTACTTATTCACTATATTCGGATGTAATATTCATCAAATACTCAGACAGTGTATGAAATGATATGTAAGTTTTCATAAATGTGTAGGTTTACATTGGAATCAGAAGTTAGCATATTTTAATTTTTGATCTCTAGGGAAGTCAGTTTAGGAATTCTTAAATACCACTTGCAACCCCCTAGGGAAGAAGTGTTCAGATTAGATGAAATTTGCTGTTTTAAATTTAGTGATTCAGTAGAGGTATACTGAAAGCAAACATGGCTTATACTGAAATCATATTAGATTTAGATAGTGTTGGCTTCTACATCCTCTCCAGGCTAGGCATAACCTCTACATATTTATATTATCAAATTCTTCAATGCTGCTCTTGTCAAGGGCTGATTTGTTATTTTGAAATTCATCTAGAATCCCTGCAACCAATCTCCTCTCCATCCCCACTCCAGGTGCTTTTGTGCTTCAATGTGACATTTTCCAATCCAAATAAATCAGTTGTTTATAAAGGAAAAATTACCTGTGCCTGATATTTCTGGTTCAGTTAATAAGTATTTCGTTGCCACATAGCATCTGTATCTTTAAAATCCAGCCATCACTTTAATTTCTGAGTGGAAAGGAAGTCATTATGGTGGCTCTTCATCTTATTAGCATATGTATATCTGACTGATTTCTATTAGGAAACATGTGTGTAATCTTCTTAAAGTCCCAACATCACAATTTTTGGAGTGAAACTTTCCATAATATTTCCTTAAATAGAATTTACAAATGTGTCATAAATATTTATACTTACTAGTTAGCATTCTGAGTGCATATGTGTGGAAAACTATACATACACACACAAGAAACCCATACAAACATAGGGCACAGATCAACTACATTATGCAATTTAAAACCAAATTCTAGCCATTTTAACAAGTCACTCAGGAGATAGTAACTGTAGATTTTTTTTCATTTTGTTGTTATTATCCTAAGACTTAATAAAAATGGCAAGACTTCTTGCCCTACACTTCTCTGCTTTGCCCTTTACTTCCTTTCACTTGTCCCTTTGTTAATTAATGGGTAAAGTTATCAAGTCTACGGGGCTTGTAGCTAATCAGGGAGTTTCATTTATTGGTTTAGGTAAAAGCTTTCAGAATGTTAATGCATCACCCAAGGTGAGCCTGTAAGCATATTTTTGGCAGCAAATACTTCCAAAGAGAATAGTCTAGAAAGTGCATTTAGCTGAAGCTTGAAATTTACCTCTCCAGAAAGCTCCCGTTGTTTCTCGTCTCTCCCTGTTAAATTATTCATTCATGTTGTATACTTATATTTACTGAAATGAATACTATGAAGTAGGTCCAAATTTTAAAAATTATTTATATTTGCATATTCAAACAGACTTATTTTCCTCTAACTAGCCCTTCCCTTAACACTCCCAAAACTAATCATAAATCTTTTGATATGTTTTACTGTTCTCTTTGATACTTTTATTTGGCAAAATATTATATTCTAGACAGAAGTTTCAAATGCCCTTTTCACTGAAAGAACTTTACCTTGGCAGATTTCTCCCTAACCTAAATATTTGCTCATCATCTCTCCAAATGTTCCAACAATGCTGAACAAAGTAAAATGCTTTTCTCAGCAGCAGTATTAATATTTCTTTCTTTTGGCCATTTTGTTAAAGATTACTGTAGCACCTATTTAGTAAGGCACCAAACACATGGCAGATTATAAACTCAGACAATGGCAAACTTTATCTCAAAATCTTGTCATCCTCTTTCCAAAAAGAAGAAATAGTGGTTAATGTGAATCCAGAAATGCCACCACTCATTAACAGTTTGTTGCAAAAACTGCATATTTTTGACTTTTCAGATTTTATGTTAGTTAGGCTAGGGACAAAAAGTTACCATGGAAAAGCACGCAGTATGGCCTGGAATATGGAAATCTTGCAGGCTGCTGCTGACATGTATTTTGTTTTGTAACTTTTTTGGTAGAAGCACTGGGGTTCACAGTTTATACCACACTGCACCTATTGAGAATCTTTAATCATTCATCAACTTTCCTCATCACTGAGATTACTGTTCAAAGTTTCTGGTAAAATACTAAAATATTGAAAGTCTTGTAGATAGTGGAAAACCTGAGTAGGACACATTTACTGATGCCTTTGGTTTCTGAACTTCGAAAAAAATTTCGAACTCAGAGTTTCTAAAGTGTCAAGTTTTCAAAGGCTCTCTACTCTATGTTGTTAACTGTTTTGTGATGCATGTACATGGCTACACTTTCACTCCAGGGATACACCTATTGCTTGCCAATTTCAGGGTCAATTGTATTTTAATTTTGGGTATGCACTTTGAATTTTGGAAAAAAGACAGGGATTTGGCTTTCTGGTATCTGCTCAGAAAATGACCCTTTAAATAAATTAGTAAGTATGACATTTTGAAGTTAATTTAAGAATTTTTACATCTGTATCTTGGGGAGACATAAAGGAGACTAAAAGAGAAAGCTGAGGCATTTTGAGGCTGTATATGAGGAGATTGTCTTGGAAACTTACTGGAAATCTCTACTGGCTACCTTGATGCAGTGACATGGGCACTTGCTTAAGAGTTTTGTTCCTCCTTTACTCAGTCCTTTATAAGACTGAGAAAAAAATCCAAATTAATCAAAATAATCCAATATTGTTTTAAACGCCTATAAGGCCCAGTAAGGAAACCATAGGTAGGTGCTGTAGTAAACGTACTATGTGACGGGCAGCTTTGGCCAGAGTTGTCCAGGCCTTCAATTGGCACTTGACCTAATGTCTTCCAAGCCATGTACAACTTCTTTAGCTGTTGAATATAAGATCAAATGACTAGTATATGGATTTGTTCAAATTAAAATTATATAAGTGCTTTAGCCAGCCTTCAGAGCAGCATGCAGACTTTGGCACTATTTAGAATACAGATAATTGCCCAGTTGTCCTTTTTCCCAGTTTTGTCCATCTCAAAATTCAATTTCAAATCTCATATTTTTTTATTTGTTGCTTTCATTAAAAATTTACTAACCATCTCTACTGGCTTATACTTGTTTTTAAACAGTGTTGAGGTTTCATGGTCACAGTTTATTCTAATTTGTTCTATATCTGTATACAGTAGCCACCAGCCACATATGGCTACATTTAAATTAATTAAATTTAATATTAATTTGGTTTCTCAATCACATTAGGTAAATTTCAAGTTCAATAGCCACATATGGCTATGACTGTCACATTGGAAAGCACAGATAGAGGACATTCACATCATTACAGAAGCATCAGTCAGGCAGAAGTGGTTAATCTTTTCATTTGTCTGAAAGTATTTTTATTCCAAATTTATTCTAAGCAAATTCTTTCAATTGAACATGATTGCGCAGTCATAAGTAATAAGCAATATAATTCAAGCATGTTTATCAATGAGGAGCTACATCAACTCATAACATTGGACTTGCTTCTGAGTTGCTTTGGTTCAATTTCATGATAAAGTTGTCAGAAACTTGTTTTTTGTCGCTGTTTTCTGATTTCTGTCAGCTTCAGTCTGAGGGCTTTGTTTCAAAGATGGTCATTCATGATTCCAAGGAGAACAAAGTTCTAAAAATCTAATCGAATTGCACATTTTCAAAAGATATAGGAAGTTTGTTCTCCTTCCTGAATTTCATGAGCCACTACTTTATTACATTTCCAGTCTTTTTGAAAAAATTTTTATGCTTTTAATGCATAATGGTTACATTCACTGGGGGGAATTAGTACATGTATGTAAAACATTGATTCTATCTACTTCCCCTTTTTCTTTCCCTTTCTTTCAACCTCTTCATCCCTTCCAAACTTGAGCCAAAAAGGTAAATTAAATGGCTTATATTAGTCATCAAAGCAAGATGAATGAATTAAAATCAGAATATTTAAAGCAAGAATGATTGGTGGGAAGATATCTATGTTTATTAGTGCTCTACTTAAGTTCTCAGCAGAGGATTAGTTTTGTACTGCAAGAAACATTTGATAGTGTCTATAAATCTTTTTCATTGTAGTGATTTGGCATGTGCTATCAATATCTAGTGCATAAGGGCTAGGAATTCTGCTAAGTATCTTCTAATAACCAGAACAGTCCACAAAACAAAAGTGTATCTGGGCGAATGTCAATAGTGCTCAGGTTCAGAAATCCTGCTCCATATGATTGTATTGTATGGAATCTTGCTTAAATTAAAAAGTGATTTTAGTGTCATGAATAACTGGACAATATATGTTGCGTATTAATTAGTTTCTAGTAATTAATACTACACAATACCTAACACTTGCAACTTAAATCAGGAGGAGTTTGTTTTACTCAGGTTTCCAGTTTGTTTAGTCCATGATTCAATGGACTTGGAGGAAGAAAGGGCATGGTAGAAGAATGATGCTCACCTCACCATAGGTCACCGCACCAATCTAATTCATCAGTGGATTAACCCACTGGTAAATGTAGTGCCACTTTGATCTAACTATCTTCCAAAAGCCTCACTCCTAAACATAGAAGAATTTTGGAAGACATGTTAGATCTAAACCATAACATTCTGTCCCTGGCCCCAAAAATCTCATATCCATTTCATTATCCAAATCCATTTAGTCCGTTTCTAAGAGTTCCTAGTCTTAACAGTTCTAGCATTGCTTAAAAGTCCAAAGACAAAGCCTCCCCTGAGACTCAAGGCAAATTCATAGCTGTAATTTCCTACAAAAATCAGAGAGGACGTTAAATATTTCCAACATACAAAGGCATAGGACATTTTCATTCCAAAAGGGAGGAATAAGAGAAAAAAAACTGAACCAAAAGAAGCCTAAACCCACGGGAAAACTTTAAATCCTGTACCTCCATGTCCAGAACCTGGGGTGATATGTGAGCTCTAAAAGTCTTGGCCAGCTCCATTCCTATGTCTTTGTGGGTTACAGCCAATATGCCCTTTCTTGTGGGCTGGCTCTTCTTCCTGTCTACGGTTTTTCTTAGCTCACATTCTACATTCCTGTCATCTGCAACTTCCTAGAGTCTCTACTGCGTCTTTAGCTTTATCCTCAGAGACTCAAGCACCATACTCTCAGGGTATTATTATAGACAGCTAAGTTAGAAATCAGTATGCAGTCAGGCAGGGATTAGTCCCTGAGTAAGTCATCTCATAAAATGAGACACACAAGAATTGTGGCTGAGTCAAATCTGAAGAGAGCCAGTTCTCAGGAATGAGATAAAATACCCAGGCTTGGAAGCTTCCGGAGAGATAAACAGCAATTTGAGATTATACTGTAAGTAGAACCACCTGGACCAGGGATCCCAAATAGGCATCAGACCCATAGAGATGTGTCTAGGACATCTGGATGCAAACCTCCTCCAATTTCCAGGAATGCCTTTACTTTTTCCATATACCCTTGCTATATAACTCTTTTCCCTGTTGGATCACTATTAGCTCAGTGACTGTACTTGTAATCTTATAGGTTGATTGTAGTTTGACCCACATTGTACCCATGTTGTGATTTTTGCTGTATAAATTATCTTTAACAAAGATCCTCAGTGATTACTCACATGGGACCCCTCCTGGAAATCCAGGAATTATTCTTCTTCTGCTTATTTCCAATAAAACACTCCTAACTTTCTCCTTTGATTCAGTACTTTACTCCTTAATGTTGTGACACCAAAAACTCAGCAATCTAACATCTAACAGGAAGTTATTTTTCCCATAACAATAGGACTGTGATACTGTCAAATATTTTTTCCCTGGCCTTCCAGGCTTTCTTATGAAACCTGGGTAGAAGACTCTGTGATCTCATTAGTCTTGCATTCTGCATCCCTGAAAAACAAGCAGGTCTGCTGCCAGCTCCAGGGGTACCTGGACCACATTGAACTATGCCTGAGTTCCTGGATGGCTGAACTTGGACGGGTGGGGTTGGATCACAGCAATGACTACACTTATGGTACCAATTTTCTGTATTAGTTATTTTTCCATATGTGGGATACAATACAGAACATTCACAACTTAAAGGAAGAGAGGTTTATTTAGTTGATGTTTCCAGTAGGTTCAGTTCATGGATGACTGAGTCTAAGGCATAAACAGCACGGTGGTAGGGCATGGCAGAGAAAAGCTATTCACCCCATGGCTTCCAGGACATAGAGAAAGAGGACAACAGTCAGGGACAAAGAGTCAGGTCACTCCCGCATTGATCCACCTCCACCTAGTCCTCACCTCCTAATAGTACATTTATAACTCATCAATTTAGTAATGTAATGATGAGTAAAACATCCCATGATCCAATCGCTTTTCAAAAGCCCCATCTCTAAACACATGAGAATTTTGGTGGACATTTCAGATCTAAGTTATAACACAGGGAGACCTGGCTTCCAGAAAAATCTCATCAAAATACTTGAAAATTATCTTTCTCATATGCTTTCTTGAAGTTGTCTTGGTTAGTTTATCATCTAGATTCTCTCTCCTGGAAGCATCAAGAATTGCTACACTCTCAGATTGTTACATGTGTGTCATGTCCATTTACTGAAGAAAAATTACATTTCCAATAGTTTTCCCAAAATAAAGGGAAAGCTTCTTTTTCAGAACCTATCAGCAAATAGCTTCTTTCCTCTAATTAGCTAGAATATCATTTTGTATCCAGCCCTAAACTAATCTAAGACTAAGATTTGATTTCTTTCTAACCTTTACATAGATGAGAATAGTAGGTGGGTAATTTAAAAAAAAATCCTGAATGTACTGATTAGAGTTGGAGGAGTTTAATTCTAAACATCCTGCTAACAAACGCCAACTACTGTGTTATAGATTACATCAATAACAATTCTAGCCAGGATCTAGCCACACTACAGTTTGTGACATGGACAGTACAATACTTAGAAGTATAATTTTAGAGATGGGATGGAAAATCAAGTAAGTTCACAACAACTTGAGACTTGCTTGATCAGATAGCTGTTTTCCCATTGGGCCTTTGTAATGTGATACTTTGAAATCATCTACTAGTACATTTAAAAAAAAATAATATGCCATTTCAACCAAAAAAGGTATATGGGACATTTTTGCTTCTTCATGTGAAAATTTCAAATTCATTTGTCTAAAATTTTCATTAATTTTACAACTTTGCATAAGTACTAAATTAATGACTGACATAGTTTGGTTCTTTTGAAAATGGAAATAAAAAGTACATATTTCCTAGGTTTGCTTTATGAGCCAGGCATTTAGAAAACATACTGTACTTGGAAATGGTTGATCTGTATTACAGCCAATTAAATATCTATTGTTGTTATTCAGAGGTACTCACATATCCAAGGTTATAAATACCATTCATATTTCATTACTTTTAATCTAAAAATTAAATAACACTTTTATGATTCTTTTGTTTAAATTATATCTGATTTCTGTAAAATCCTGTTTACATTATATCTAGGTATTCTACTAATTCAAAATCATTTTTCTCATTTCTGTTACTAAATAAAGATCCCTTTCTAAAATCTTTTGTTCATTTTCCAGATAAAAAGATATAATTATTTAGCATATTTTCTATTATTTTCCAAAGTCACATTCTTTTATTGAAGAAAGACAGGGAAACATAAATCATATTCCCAGTAAATCTTAAAGGAGAAGAGCATAGGAGATATATGCTATTGTTGTTTTTAATTTTCCTTTTTTATACCTGAATAAGAAGAACAATATAATTGAGTTGAATGTGGTGTTTTCAGTTTAATTTCTCCATGATAAAAAGTTTACATCTACATTACAAAGATATATTGATGGAGGCAATCTCCATACCCCTTAAAATGAAGAAAACTAACATTTTCTGGTGCCTCCCTATTGTAATTTGGGTATATACAAAGTAATTAATTAGTAAAAGAGATGGTATCTTCATTTGAAGATAATAAAATTGAATCTCATAAAAGTAAAATAACAATAACTTGCTGAAAATCTTGCATATTGTAAGCAGAGAAACTGAGATTTGCATATGGATCTGTTTGACTTCATGTTCTGCATTTTTTATTTTGTTCCCTGGCTGTTTCAGAGACATATCCACAAGTACCACTACATTTTTTTTCTATCAAGGGCTCCAATAATTACCTGTGTTATTGTGACTATCCTCATCTCATTTTTTATTACACACAATATAAGATGCTGCTTCTTTAGATATGATCTATATCTCTTCCCAGGGAAGAACTATTTATCGTTTGTAAAGCGTGGACTGCATTGCATTTTTTCTTCTTGTGTTTATTTTCTGTATATATTCTTTTACTTTACAAAACTTTTAATTTCAGTTTTGAATCCCCTATGCATCAATATATTTGTAATCTTCCAAATCATTAACATCAAATACATAGTTAGAATTATGAATCAGGCACTGTGTCAGTAATTAAAGGCCTTGTGTACCAACTTCCTATTAGAGACAGTAAGCTTGCAGTTAAACATTTTGATCTTATTTTGTTACTTTTTTCTGTTCATAATTTCCAGCTGTTTCCTACTTCAATTTCAATTATAAACTATTATGTATTTTGACACACTTCATATTTTATAATAATGTATTGTCTCCAAAAATCTGAGTCCATTACTCTACTAATAGCACATGTATTACCATTATTCTCCACCCCACAAAATTTATAACTTTATAGTATGCAAATGTATTTTATGACTTTCAAAGAACTACAATGTGGAAACATTTGTACAACAGAAATTATACTAACTTTAACTAAATAGGGCATTTTAGAATGATAAAGAAACAAAAGAAAACAGAAATCAATGATAAATACAATGCCAAGGGAACAATATTAGGAAATTATTGATAGATAAAATTGGGTCCATTATTCACTTTTCTATCCTGGGACAAAATATTTGTCACCTGCAACTTGAAGGAGAACAGGTTTATTTGGTTCATGATTTCAGAGGATTCAGTCTATGGTTGAGTGACTCCAATGCACAAACAGTTTAGCAGAAGAGCATAGGAGAAGAAAGCTGCTCAGCCCATGGCAGCCAGAAAGGAGAGAAAGAGGAAAGAATGCTGGGCATTGTGGCACATTTCTATAATTACAGCATTCAGGCAGGAGGATCACGGAGAGTTTGAAATCAGCCTAGCCTACACAGTGAGTTTAAGGCCAGTCTAAACTTAGTGAGACAGAGTCTCACAAAACAAAAACAAGAGGAAGATTTTGGGGACAAAAATACACCCTTCCATGTCATAATACACAGTGACCCTTCTAAGTAGGCCCCACCTCCTAACAGAATGCTTAACTATGAATTTATCAACAGATTAATCCTCTAGTAAGTAGTTCCCATGTTCTGTTCACATTGCAAAAAGCCCCACCTCTGAACACATGAGATATCTGAGCAACATTTTAGATCTAAACCATAGCATCAAGTAATATAAACAGATAAAAGTAGATCTTTTTGTGATCAGTAACATTTTAATAGCCTCAAAAATATATTGACAGTTTTTCTTCTCTAAATTTTTTCATTGTTGTAGAATCTGATCACTGTAATACTAATCACTCCAGTATTTAGAGCTTTAGAATATCACCCATTTCATTAAATCTCTAGAGTTTATGGGTCAGGGATTTGTCATGAATCAACTGCTATATTTTTTTACTCTTCATAGTACCAACCCAGGTTAGTAAATAAGGTGGTAGATTGGTTTTGGGTTAGGAAGACAGCTTCCCTCACTTATCCAACACTTTGCCTGGAATTGTTCGAAGGGTGGAGTTAGCTGAGACAGTCAACTGTAAGTTTTACAAGTGGCCTTTCTTTTCCTGAAATTATAGAGTCTAAATCTAGCTTCTAACCTAGAAGTTCATTATTACCAGAGAAAGTGTTTCAAGAAACATGAGCAAAGGATGAGAAATTACCTATGACAATTTCATAAATCCTAGATTATCAGTTATGTCATTTCTACCATTAGTCAAGCAAGTCACAAATTCAATCCCACACTAAAGAGATGAGGGATTAGATTTTTTCCTCTCAAAGAAAGGACTGTTGAAGTACTTTCAGTCATCTTTAATGTATTACACTTTTTTTTTTTTTTTTTTTTTTTGGTACTAGGGATCGAACTCGGGACCTTGTGCTTTCTACACAGGCAGTGGGACCACTGAGTTAAATCCCGGGACCTTATATCACACTTTGTGCTATGTACAAGACACTCAAAATTAGATGACTGATTAATTTTCAGGAACAGTTTTCTCTCTTTGAGGAAATTATGCTATTCTGGTTGAGACAAACATGTAATAAAGATACATATATACATATAGTCACCCTAGTACTTACAGTTAACATCACTGAAATTGGCTGCACTGTGGCTACAGGTCAATTTCTAATGTTCATACATGTTAAATTAGTTGGAAATAAGTTATCCTAAAATGGATTGGATGAAAATATTGGAGTTTACACCTCAGAAAAGAAAATTGCTTTTTTCTTACATTTTTTCATACTCTGAATTTCTCAGGTCTATTAGTGATCTAATTTGCGATCCTATGTTTTTGTGGCAAGTTACAAATCAGTGGCCAGAGTAGTCATCTTTGGGAATATGACTCCCTTTTAGAGAAGAGAAGCAAAGGGTTATATAATGAAGGGTTCTTACCAGTTGATAAACTTTGACCTTAAGGCAAATTTTCCCAGGGCCCAAATTGAATTATTTCATTCTCCTCACTTTAATGAGGTTACTGAACGGTGAACATCTTGGGTTCTTCCTCCAGATGCCATGGTTCCTGATCATAAATTTTTCACATTTCTACTATCTGCTTTTTCTTCTAAAATGATACCTACTGCAGAAATTAAACCCAACTGAGAGGAACCAAAATGAGATGAGTCCTCCTGGCTGTTTTCTACTAGAATATTTGTTGGACCTTTCCATAAGGTTAAAAAGAATCAGAAAATGAAATCAAGAGAGCCTGACCTGTTTTGATAATGACTATAGAATGGATATGATTGAACTTAAATTTACATAATATAAACATGAATACATTAAGTCAACATAAAGGAATTTTATATCTGGAGAAAATTGAAACAAAGCTGAAATACATTTAGTTATCTAAATTACTATCCATACCTATAGTTGCAAAATACCTACAGCAGTACAATTTTGTCCTATGCCTCTAAACATTCATCTAAGCGAGCCTATATATATTCCTACAAACCCCAATGGAGATATTGAGATTACACATGCTTTCACTAATTTAAAGAGAGACTTTCACAGTGGGACACATTAAAAAGAGAACATTTAAATAAAAACCAATTTGCTTTGCCTGTAATTGAATTTCCCTTGCTGTTATTGCTAATTATTGACAATATTTGTGATTGACTAAGATGCTTCAGCATTCAGAGACAAATTATTTTTCTGCCAGATCTTAGAAGACAGTGACTGTCTTTTTGATATCACAGTCTGTTACCATGGAAATGACTGTGATTTGAGAAATGTATCAGGAACATGCAAAAAAATTGCTCTGTACAGAGAATTCCCATCCCTTTACTGCTCTGGGCATTGTACAGTCTTGCATAGTAAATACATCATAATGATTTCTCACATTTATATATAATATGCCTTTGTTTTACAAAGTGCTACACAATATAAAGAACATGGTGTATGCAAGTGTAAAAGACAAATTAGAAAAGTAAATTGGAAGCAATTATTCTGTATTTCAGAACAAATTTAAAATTAAATTGGAATATAAATTATGCTGTTAAAACTCAACATTGAGAAGTTATTGTAAATAGTGATGTCAGTAAGAAAATATCTAATCAATGTTTTATTTTCAAATGTATTTCTTATTCCTGGGGCTATTACTCAATTAGTTGATATTTATCCATCTTTTTCTGTATTTTGCTCCTTTATTTTGTCAACAGGTGGACTTCTAGTCAATTTTTCGGGTAGGATACATGTCTTCTGTTTCCAGAGAATAAGCCAAGTCTTCTTTACTTTTAATAAGCCTAATTTAAAGGAGCTTTCTGAGGTAATCTATTTCATAAAGAATTTGACCTTACATGGTCTTATTTAAGCTCCAATGCAGGTGGATCTGACTTTGAAAATAAGGGAATGGAGGGAATACACACAATACCTTAGAGTGACTGAGAGACAGAGAATAGACCAACATTAAAAATTTGATTCCTGACTTCCTGGTTTCTGGATCATAGAGGGTAGAACTCTCCTACTCTTTTGTTGCCTTCCTACTGAGTTCTGTGAGCAAAGTTTTTGTTTTGTTTTGTTTTCCTAGCAAATACAAATATTTAACTTGAACTAATAAATACAAGTAATACAATATAGCAGTATACAGGCAAAGAAAATGCAGGATTAAATGTGAAATTATACTGAGATGTAATGAGAATTTCTGTGGGTCTAAGAATCTGTGACATACAGTAATCAAATGACTCATTTGTGGCTGCTAGAACTCAGACTTCTATGCTGCTAGACCAAGAACAAGTGCAGACAATTAACTTTATATAAAAAACTCAGGGAAGCCCTTTTATTCTCAGGGTTAGCTTCTGTTCCTAATCCAAATTAGATGACATACTAAGTGTTTTTAAGGTAAACTTTGTGTCTTTGACAAAATTAGACATACTGATCATGGGAATGTCAGTATTTGGAAGAAAAGGACCATCTGAAGATTTGCATGGGACTCTAGTACACTGTCCATTCCAAACAACAATCATTAGTTTTTTTGTTTTTTTGAGTGATCCCATCTGTTATAAAGTAAGGCTAGGTTTTTTATGCAGTTCAGGTCCATTTTTCCAAGTAAAGTTTGGGAGAAAAGATACCTAGCTATAGATCTGTAATACTGTATGATTTCAAGGATGATAATCAAGTGCTGTGTAAAACGTTGCTGTTGCATTTGTCCAAGTATTTTTCTTTCCTATAAGGATTTTGGAAAATATCACCCAAACTGTGACAAGGAAGGCATTTCTTTTACTATTACAGGATTGGTATTATAGGAATCCAATGCAGAGGATGTTTATGAAAGCTAGATTAAGAAAAGTTATTTAAGGATTGGAAAATGTCAGAAAGCATACAAAAATGGAGGAGAATTTAATCTCAAAAGTCTGCAACTGGAAGAGATAAGATCATGGTTTTCTGAGTTGAGAATGAGGGTAGTAGGCTAAGCCCCAGGGCTATTGCTACTGAAAATAAAATTGATAAAAACTTCAGCTTTACTAGATAATCTTTGAAAGATCAGAAACTGAGCTGAGGAAACTACTAAAAAATTGAAATTGAAATTAAGGTAGTTGAATAAAGAATTAGTTCTGAATTGAATGCGTAAATTGCCCCAAATCCTTGGCTGATAACTAAACTACAGGTTGTAGGTAAGCCCTTAGGAGATAAACTGAAAAGGCAGAGGGGAATCAGAAACATTGGATTATTCAAATATAAAGTTATCTGTGTATAAAGTGATATCTGTGAATTTGATATTTTTCAAAAATCATTATGATCTCTAACTGTGCACAGTTTAAGTGGGATAAAGATGGTCCCTGATAGCTGAAAGTTAGAATCCAGAGATGAAGGCCAAGAGAATAGCTAGAGATTTTGAGTTGTGGAGGGAGTTGTTAGGAACCATCGAAAAGCTGTGTACCATCTCTGCCCACATTCTTATTTCACTACCAAATTTTGCAAGTACAGGAGAGAACAACAGGGGGTCATGCTATGACAGTCACAAATTTAAAGGAGATATCTGGAAAATGATATACCATAAATATATTAAGCATAACATACCTGGAGTTAATATATTAATATCAGACATGACTGGCTATAAACACATATGCACATAATATGACTTTTAAGTAAGTGAAGCCAAATACTGATGAATCTGAAGGGAGAAATATAAACCTTTGGAGATTTCAGCATAACTCAATAATTGATCAATGAAATTAAAAAATAGCAGGTTTTTGGGAAAAATATGGTACAATCAGCCACTGCATTCAGTACATCAAAAAATATGTAATTCACAATATTTTCAGGAGTACATGGAACACTCACCAAGATAATTTGCTCTGCCATAGCGTGAAACTCAAAAGATGATAGTCTTATATATGTTCTCTGATCACTAAGGAATTAAATTATAAATACCTCATTTTCTCTCACAAACATATATAGACAAACTAGAAAAGCCTCAATTACTTGGAAAATCATGTTGTAAATATTCTATAGGTAAAAATAAAGAAAATTAGGTGTTTTGAATTCAGAGCTTATAAAAACTCAACAAAATATATGAAATGCAATTGAAGATTAGCTAAAGGGAAATTTACAATATAAAATACATATATAAAAAGGGAAAATAATTTTAAATAAATTATCTAGTCTTGTACCTTAAACTAAAAATCAAAGAAATAATTCAATATAAATTATGCAAAATAAAATAACATAATAGAAAAAAATGTTTTATTCTTTCAAAAAGTCTTGAAATCCTACAATTGGACTGAACCAAGAAAGTATGATAGAGGGGGAAAAAAGGCAAAGCAGTGTGAGAATGAAAGAAGTTACTCATGCTAGAAATACAAGGGGAAGAATCAACATAGAATATATATATAGGTTTAAAATATGATAATAATTATGAAAAATATTGCCAATGATTTGAGAAATTTAGATGAAATAAGCAAAATCCTTAAGACCTCAAAACTTTCAGTGCTCAAGAATAAATAAGATGAATTTCCCTATAGCTATAAATGAAATTGAAATCAAAGTCACAAAGAAAAATCAGGCTTTCTTCGCAATTTCTATGATATATGTAAGAGTGAGTAATAATGTCATTTTTATATAAACTTTCCAGAAATTAGAAATGCATTTGCAACAAACACACTTGATGGGGCAACATTACTCTGATTCCAAATCACAAAAGGAAAGAGGAAAGAAAACTACTTATAAATAAATCAGAACACAAACACAAAAAGTCATCAAATTTTTAGCAAATTGTATCTAGTAGATGATCAAAATGGATAATATACTTTTTTTATTAATATTTTTTGTCAACTTGAGGAGGCTAAAGGATGCCCAGATAGCTGGCAAGGCATTATTTCTGGATGTGACTATAAAGATATAAACTCAATGATACAATCAACATCCTTAGATTTCCAGCTTGCAAGTATTGGTTGGTCACAGGAACTCTCAGTCTCTGTAATCATATAAGCCAATGAACATAGTAAGTCTCATATGGGATGCACACACCAGATGTATTTATTCTATTTTTCTGGAGAATCCTGACCAAAACATACTACAAACCATTGGATTTCATCCAAAAAATGCAAAATCAGTTTACCATTCAATGATGCAATAATGAAATTCACCATGTAAATAGAATAAAACATAATTTACATAATTATTTCAATAGATGTAGAAGAGCACTTGACAAGATTCAATATATGATAGATGTCCCCTAGAAAATGTCTTCGATGAGGTAACTTAAGGTAATAAGGGACTTGTAAAAAAATTCACAGCTAATATCACACTTAATAGTAAAATATTGAATTTTTGCCCTTAAATGCATGAACTGGCAAATATATCTAAATGCTGCATTTCTATTTAACTTTATCCTGGAATATCTAATCAGTACAATAAGGAAAGAAAAACAATATGCAGAATTTCTTTATGCATGTCTATACATAAAAAAAAATCTCTACTGACCAATGATAATGATTATCTCTTCAGAAAATGCTACTGAATACAATAAAAAGTAGCAAACTTATAAATGTATTGGACAAATACATTTGAATTCAGATGGATATTCAAACTTTAATTTTTTTTCTGTATCTTATTAAGTGAAAATTAAAAATATTGTGGTAATATCAATGTACTATGTACTTAAATATAAATTATGTAAAATTCATGCTTATATGCTGAATGATAGGAAAAATTATGGAGAATAGTTACAGTTTAATTGACTCTCCAAATTAATTTCTAGGTTCAATATAATCTGAAAAAGTTTAGTGGGCATTGTGATAAATGTTGACAAATTCATTCTAAATTCCATACATAAATGCAAAGGAGCTAGAAGTACCCAAGGCATCCTAAAATGAAATCATATTGAAAAATATATATTATTTGACTTCAAGACTTCTTGTGTAATAAAGTATTGTATTCAAATGAGAATTGTCATATTGTTCCAGAGAATAAAATAGAGAATTAATAGCTCCACATATATATGATCAACTGATCAACTGATATAGAATTAGTGACAAGACATTTAAATAAATGACAAGTGTTTCTATAAGTAGTGCTGGAATAATTTACTTTTTTTGCCTCTGGTACTGGGGATCGAACTCAGGACCTTGTGCTTGCCAGGCAGGCACCAGCACCACTGAGTTAAATCCCTAGGCTAGGAATAACTATTAATATGACTAGAAATTGATCTTTGTCTTTTCCTCATAAAAAAACATTAATTTCAATTAAACCTTAGACCTAAAGATGAGAGCTAACACTCCTTTAGGGAGGATACAAAAATGATCCCTAATAGCATGAATTAATTAGATTTAATTTAGATACATTCTATCTTCATCAAACACAAAATGAAAATTTGAGCCCCAGACTGAAAGAATAATTTTGCAAAACATATTGAAAATACAGGTAGAGAAGATAGACATTATATTCTAGTTTATTAAGAAAAACATAAATAATCTGGTTTTAAAATATATAGCAGGTTTTGGCAGTTCATCAAAGGGGAAAATGGCAGAATACAAAATTAATATACAAAAATTAATAGTTTTTCTATAACAGTAATGAACTAGCTGAGAAAGAAATCAGGGAAGCAATTCCATTCACAATAGTTTAAAAAAAGTTAAATAAAATACCTAGAAACAAATCAAACCAAGAAGGTAAAATACCATACAATGAAAATTACAAAATACTGAAGAAATAAATTGATGACACTAGGAGATAGCAAGACCTCTCCTATTTATGTATAGGCATAATTAATAGTTTTTAAATCACCATATCACCAAAAGTGAACTGCAGATTCAAGACAATCCTACATCAAAATATCATTGACATTCTTAACAGAACTAGAAAAACAACCCCTAAAATTCATATGGAAATACAAAAGATTAAGAAGGATTAAGAAATCTTGAGCAAAAAGAGCAATGCTGGAGTTATTAAAATGATTAATTTCAGTATATACAAGAAAGTCATAGTCACAAAAATATAGTAGTGACATAAAAAATGACAAAGACCAATGGACTAGTATAGAAGACACAGAAACAAACCTATGCAGTTTATAGCTATCTGATTTTGAAGAAGACACCAAAAACAAGTACTGTAGAAAAGTCAGTCTCTTTAATAAATAGGGCTGTTAAAATTAATCATTCATAAGCATATCCCCACATACACCCCTTGTACACAAATCAAAGTAGATTAGATCAGAGACCTAAAAATAAGCTTTACATTGTCTGAAAGGAAATAGGGAAACTACCTCAAGATTATTGGCACAGACAATGAATTTCTGAATAGGAATCCAGTACCCCAGAAAATAATATCAAAAATTGACAAATTGTGTCAAATTAAAAGCTTCTGCATAGCAAAGGAAACAATGAACAGGAGGGACAGCATGCATAATCAGAAAATCTTAGTTCACTCTTCCAACAGAGAATAAATATGCAGAATACATAAAGGACTCAGAAAACTTAACATCAGAAAAAAAAACAACGAATCAATAAATGGGCAGATTAAACTGCTCACAAGAAGTACAATGTCCAATAATTATATGAAAAAATGTTCAACATCTTTAGCATTGGGAAAATGCAAATAAAAGCTACACTGAGATTCTATCTTACCCCTGTCAAAATGTCTACTATCAAGCAAAAACAGGGCCTCAGATTTAGCTCAGTGCCACCATGCCTGCCACGCAAGCACAAGGTCCAGAGTTCAATCCCCGGTACCACAAAAAACAAACAAACAAAAGAACCCAATAAATGCTGGTGAGGATGAAGGAGCCAAAAAGGGACCCTTCTGCACTGCTGATGGGAATGTAAATTAGTACAGCCAGTAAGGGGATCAGTATGGAGTTTCCATAAAAAAGTAAAAATAGAGCTGCCATTTGACCCATCTATACCATTCCTTAGTATATATGCAAAAGACTTTTAGAATATAAATATATTCTATTTATAGTACAGAAATACCCAAATACATATATTTTTTGGAGCACATTTCACAACAGCTAAGCTTTGAAAATGCCTAGGCACTTTGTCAACTGATGAATGGATAAAGAAAATGTGGTATATATACAAAATGAAATATTATTCATCGATATAACAATCATTACACTTGCAGAAAAATAGATGAAAATAGAGATCATCATTTTAAGTGAAATATGCCAAATTTAAAAAGACAAATATTACTTTTTTTATATGTGAAATCTAGGAAAAAGAGGAGGACATAAAAGTAGAAGGGAGACTATTAGAGAAGTGAAGAAAATTGAGGAACGAGAAGGAAAGATAGGGGATTGAAACAAAGTATGTTATATACATGTCAGATATGTCTAATTGAAACCCATTATTCTGTATGACTAATATTAAATAACAAATAATACAATTTTCAAAAGCACATATGAATAGGAAATATTACAATATATTCAACACTATTATTTATCATAGAATCCAAATTGAAACCATAATACAATATATACTCAGCAAATTTTATCAGCCAAGTATAAACTTACATATAAATCTATAGAAAGCCCAGAAAATAAATTATCGGTATATTTTACTTATGATACTAAATGCAAGAAATTCTAAATAGAATATTGGCTAATTAAATTCACTTAGTTAATTACATCCTGATCAACTAGAAATTGTTATGCATTCAAGATTGATTTAATATTAGAAAAAATTGTTATTTATTACACTAAAGGCCTAAATGAGAAATATAACATGACTATCTCAATGAAAGCAGAAATATAGTTTATAGTCTAGAAATGAAGAGGGTGTTTAACATGTTGGAAATTATGTACCCAAACTTATAGCTAAAATAATTGATTGAGAGACTTTTGCACACTTTCTATTTAAATTAAGAACTAGACAGTGATGTCTACTATGTTGGTTCTGTTTAAGATTGACCTGGAACATATAGTCAATACTGTAAGTCTAGAAAAACACAATTGTTATACTTGAGGGGATAATTCTATCATTTTTCAGATAATGTAATCATCTACATAGAAAGCCCAAAAGATTCAACAAACTCTTAAAACTAACACTGATTTCCATTAGTTTTATTAAATATAAAGAATAACTTTCAACTAGAAAATATAATATCAATGGTACCAAAATAATGTTTAATTAGTGACTGCAAACACAACAGAGTTTGTAACAATTACACAAGAATGCATAAAACTATTCATAAAAATGTTTAAGTTTTCATTGATCTAAAAGACAACCAAAGTAAAGGAAAAAATGTGCAATTAATATGAATAAAATATACCAGCTAAGTTTGAAGAGGAACTCAACAAAATCATTCTAAAATATTGGGATTAATAAAATTCTGTGATGAGCTGGGCATAGTTTTAAAAGAACAAAGAAAGCAGTACTGATGTGGTATGATCAAAATACAAAATGAATGTTTAAATTTTTAAAAGATATTACAGTAAAACACACATTGCCTTTAATGCTCCTCAGAATAGTTCCCTTTGCTTTGAATATGTTTATTCTATCATTCTTGCCACTTTCTGGAGCAGTTCTGGAAATCCTCTTTTGTTAATGTCTTTTGTTACACCCTTGTGGCTGCCTTGATTCAAAACACTTTTCCCCGTCATCTTGACTTTGAGGAAGAGGCAGAAGTGACATGGTACCTCATTCAGTGCATAAGGTGGATGAGGACACATCTTACAGTTTTTATGAGCCTGACTTTGCATTGAATGCCACTGGGCAACAGCATTTATTTTATTCATGATCACATATCCTAAAGACACAAAAGATAACTTTGAGAGCTGTTTTAGAAAGTGGAAAGAACAATTAGATAAGTATGCTTGAAATGAGAGTGTGATTGATAGAAAAGTGTGTTTTATCCTAATGATTCTTAATGTTTAAATATCCATCATATTTTTCAATAGCACCTCATATCTTACTATGCCTTAAGACAGTATAAGGTTGTTGCAATAAAAATTAGTATTGTGTTGGCACTGTAACAAGCAAACATCCAGTATTACAGAGTACTGACCTTTTAAAAATGGAGCTGTATATATAAAATTGAACTGTGATGACACTACAAAGTATTAGAGAAAAGGTGCCTTGTTTAGTACCTGGAAAATTGCATCTTCAAGGAGAACAAAGGAAGATTTATCCCCATTTTACTATGTATAAAGGTGAACTTCAAATGGATTAAAGTAAAACAATGAAGCTAATAGAAGAAAATTTGAGAATGCATTTATGAGCAGTGATTGAAAGATTTGTATTTAACAAGACTCTGAAAGCACAAAACAGTTTAAAGTGATACATTTTACAACATACTAATTAAAAATTTTTGCTTGACTAACTTCAGAAATGATGTTCTGTGATAAAATGTATATAAGTGTATAAATGAGATTAATATCTGTACGATATGAAGAACTTTGATGGACCAAAAATATAATGATAAGAGTATTAGCAATGTGTAGAAAGAAATATGGGTAGCAATGATTCACAGTAATAGTGCTCATGAGATGCTAAATATATCAAAATATGAAAAAAATCATTAATAAAGGAATGATAATTGAACAATTACTTTTACCCATCAGAACCATACAAATATTGCAAATAATGAAGAGAGTCTTAAAATTTATTTTCAAAAATATAAAGAAAGAAACTCAGGGCTGGGGATTTAGCTCAGTGGTTTTGCCAACTGCTGCGCAAGCTCAAGGACCCGAGTTGGATCCCCGGTATCAAAAAAACAAAGACAGAAAAAAAAAAAAAAGAAACTCAGTAGCTGTCTTGTGACTGCAAATTATATCCTTGTGTGTCTAAGTGATCTGGCAGTAGTTACTTAAATGAAGAATATATATTCCATATCGCCTAGAAGTTTCCCTCCCAGGTACCTGGTTATGTATGCCTGTCTGTTTACATATACATATAAATATATATGTATATATAATTGTAAATAATATAAATAGAATATATATAAACAAATTACAATCATTTGGACTTTAGAAAGAAAATAATAAAAACTAGAATGAATTAGAAGGGTAAAAACACTCATTACATATTACAGAAGGATACTAGCATATTTAGTATAATAATTCAAACGCATTTAAATTAAGTTTTATCAAAGAGGTGTAGGTAGAATGGCACTGGGAAATAGTAACAAAGCAAAAACAGAGGGGGCAGGCACACATCATTCCAGGAGAATGGTTACTTTTCTATATTGAGTCAAAAAGAAAATCACAATTCATACAAATGCTGGTGATAATTCTCAATATTTTTTTTAATTCTCAATTTTTAAAAGGTTATTGTCATAGAATTTTTAACAGTCCTAGAAAATTATTATTTGACACGTGTCATGTGAGTCTGCACATTTACAAAAGTGATCTTGTTAATTCCCAGAATTCTCTTAGGCAAAAGAAAAGACTTTTCAATTATATCACTGTATGTGCCTTATCTGTGCTATCCTTTTCTCATTAGCATTTGTGTGTTTTGAATAATATAAAGAGAGACATTTTGAGGGTATGAGCCTGATTTAGATTTAGTGTTTTGATTCTTATTATTCCCATTATATAATAAGTGCTAAGGCTTAAGAAGAAGGATTTTTTAAAGAAAAGCATAAAGATTTCTGGGGTTGGAAAGTTTTCATCAGCCTGGTCTTTGGAGAAGAGAAAGTGACATTTCTATTTTATAAGGAATATAGGAAGCAAGAGGCTTTAATGCTGCAAGATGCACATTAAGAGACAGGAGACAATTAAGTATTCCGTGTTGTATTTATGCAAAGCAATTTCTAAGGTTCCTCTTAAACTATTTTGTGTGAGCTATTGCATATTTCAAATTTGCCTTTATTCAATTTCCTTCACTTTTAGTGGCTGAATATAACATTAATGAAAAAGAGAGGAAATGAGACTAGAAATTACAAACCTATAAATAAAACCTTAATATTTGTTCTGTTTGAAGCTGTTCTCATCAGAGTAAATGTGGAGCAACTCATCACAGAGACACCTTAGCCAGGAACTTCCTTACTTTATGAAAGGCAAAGTTCAAGCATTCATCTTCCCTTTACTTAATCTTTCTTATTAAAAATAAGCTAGGTTTGAAATTTCAGAATATCTATAATATAAAAAAATTAAAATGACTCATCTTTCCACCACACAGTAACAAACTATGGAAATATATATGCATACTTATGTAAAACTAAGAGCAATTTGATATTTTGTAATCTGCTTCAAGTGTTTTTTAATATTCTTACATTTCAATAGTAGGCTAAAAATATCCTTTTATATGGAAATTTCTCAAATTATTTAATGATTTCAATAGATTTATTAAAATTGTATTGAGGATTTTACTGTTGTCAATTATATGGTGATAAGTGCCCCAGCATATCATTTGTTTAGCAAATTAGTCCTTGTTTGTCGCAGTATTTTAAGAATGCATTTTGTCAAGAGTGTATTATTGGATTTTGATTTTGCTTTAAAATGACATTCTGAGAGCCCATTTTTATTATGGCATTTTAAATTAATTGAGGGTTATTGGGAAAAGGAATGTGTTTGTCCTCTAAGCTTTCTTTTTGCTTTCTGTCATTTCGTATTATTTTCCCTGCTTTCATCTATTGATTTGAAAGGTTAAGTATCTTTTTTATTCTACCAGTAGTTGTCCTCAGATATTTAGAAAAACTTACCTGTTTTTGTACTTGTAAACTAAAGCATCATTTATTCTTCTGAAAGAAGCGATTTAAAAATTTTCCACATTTTTCTACACAAATTAGTTTTCACTGTTCTAATTTACATTTAGACCCTGTCTTAGTCACTTTCCTTGTTGCTGGGGCAAAACACCTGACATGCACAATTTCAACTTTGATGCACATTTTTTAGAAGCTTCAGTCCATGGTGCGTGGGCTCCAGGAGAGAAGCACCTTGAGGGAAGGGCCTGCCATGTAAAGGAGCTGCTCATCCCACAGCAGCCAGGAAGCAGGAGGAGGAAAATAGGAGTCTGAAGGGAGGTGACACTTCCGTGAATCGTGAGCAAAATTAAACCTCTTCTCCTCTACGTTGTGGGTGTCAGGCACTGTGTTCCAGAAATGAGAAAGCTAATACAGTTCCTGTCGAGTAGAAACTTTGTATCCACTGATCAATGTCTTTCCATTCCTACAGCCTCAGTCTTCTGTGTTGCTCTACTCTGCTTCTTTTTATTCCATTTTTTTAGATTCCTTTCATAAATGAAATAACTGAGAACATATATTTGTGTGTGTTTGGTTTTTTTTAACTTCACCATAATGTTATCATCTAATTCAAACCATGTTATTGGAAATGACATTTAATTTTCAGTACCTATCTATGAGAGAGAGAGAGAGAGAGAGAGAGAGAGAGAGAGAGAGAGAGAGAGGGAGACCACCATTTAATTTTAAAAAATGTATACACATTTTTAATACAAACCAGACATCATTGACTCCTGGTAAACTGTGTCGTCCACTTCCATGTTAGATTTTCAAGATGTCTCAATTCAGTATTAAAATATTCGTACTAGTTTTTCTTTTCCTGAAGTTTGTATAAACTTTTTGATGAAATAGATAGATGATAAGTAGATAGATAGATAGATAGATGATCGATAGATATCTTATATTTTCTTTGTCCATTAATCTGCTTCTGAACACAGGTTGATTCAGTACCAACTATTGTGAATAATGCTTGAGTATGATATTGTGGCTGTCTCTCTGACAGTGTAATAGATATGAAGTAATATTTCTTGGAGGTTTTAATTGACATTTCCCTTATGATTAGTGATGATGAGCACTTTTAATGTATCTGTTCATTATTTGTGTGTCCCCTTGTGAGATATGTCTATTTAGGACTTTGCTTATTTTTTGATTGAGTTATTTTTTCTCTATAGAGTTATTTTAAGGTGTTATGTATAAGTAATTATCTTACATAATTTTGGGTATTAACCCTTTATCAGATGTGTAGCTTGCAAGCATTTTCTCTCAATCCATAGGTTGTCTCTTCCCTCTGTTAATCACATCCTTTAACAGAAGCTTTTGATTTTGATGTAATCACATTTCTCCATTTTTTGCTATTGTCTATTCCTTTGGGGGCAAATGTTTTAAAAAATTCATTGCTAGAGCATTCTTGAGAAAAAAATATTGTTCTTTCCCCCTGAAATTATTGGGGAATTTTGTCTTTATATTTTAAGAGCCATTTTAAAAATATCCTTTCAAAAGTCTTTGATACATTTTACAATTTACCTTTTCTTTAGTTTTTTTTCTTTTTCCCTTTTACTGTTGAAATTCTAAATTTATCTGGATACTTAGTGGTCTCTTTACACATTTTCCTGACTTAATAAATTCCTTTCATTTGTACTTAATTTAGTTATTTTTCCAGCTCTTGAAAGTTTTGTGGGGTTTCCCCATGCATTTTCTTTGTTTATACATGTTTTTTAAACTTTTTATTTCCTTACCCTTTCTAGAATTCCAATTATCTATATATTGGAAGTCCTAGGTGTTATATTTTGTCATCTTTTCCATACGTTCATATGTTCATACATACATGTTCATACACATGGAAAAGTCTGAGTGAATTTCAATATGTTACCAATCCACAAATTCAATTCTTTAGTTTCTCGTGTGTTTCTCACTATCTGTAATATTATTTAATTCACAAACCCAATTCTCCTCTTACTCTTTCCAGGATTTAAATCAATCCTTTATTGTGACTGTGTACAGTTTTTGAAAACTTACTTAGAGTGGATATTTTTTCTGGAAAGTTCCAAAACATCTATTTCAAAGAGTGACATTTCCTTTGATTCCTCTTGTTCTCCATGGTTGTCCCTTCTCTCATATCTTTTCAGGTTTGATGGTTTTATCTATTCATTGATGGGAATCCATGCAGCTGTGTTCACTTGATATTGTTACTGGTGATTTGCTTTAGGAAGAATCCCCCAGCTTTTGCACATTGCAATCACTCCATCTTGAAATGCATCAGCACTCTAAAACATACTTTCAGCCCCCAAATTAATTCTGATGATGCAGATTTTCTTGCTACTGTTGCATTTCAATCAGACCCTACTAAGCAGATTTTCTATTACTTTAAGAGCAAGCATTGCCACACAACCTTTCTGTTCATTTATGCAACCTCTGCAATAGTAAGTCTAGATATTAAACTGGCACCCTTTCATGGGCTGCTCAGTTCTTTTCAAGTTAAGAAGTAGCTACAGTATAGGCTTCATCAAGCTTCCTTCTGCTACCTTTCCAAGTCCTTTGGTGAAACAAATTGGTTCTTTTATCTTTTCTTCAATTCACTCTGTACATAATCTGGCAGAAATTCTTAAAGGTCTATAAAATGAGGGTGGTGTTATCATTCTAAATTTTCAGCACTGATACATATTCTCTCTCACTTTTGTATTTCATTGATCACACTTGTGGAGCCTTGGGAAGAATGTATGGTGGTGGAAAAAAAGTTGATTGCCTGTGATCAGATGATCCACGTCATGATTAAGGCAGCCATTGGTTTATTATCTGACAAAACTCAAGCAAAACACCTTGTTATTGTATGTCAAGTAAGTACAACAAAAAATAAAATTAAGAGGTTGCAAAACATCTAGCTTGTTTATGAACATGCTTAACTAATATATTTTTAAAGCAGTGGATTGTCCTGGTTGGTCTAATTTTGATAATGCCAAAAGTTTTATTTAACTTAGAAAGAGACTCTCCATGTATTGATGCCAAGGCAAAGCCTTTGCAACTCAAGTAGAACTGAGGTCTTTGAAATTCTCCCCAGAAGAGTCCACCTATACTCTCTTTTTTCTCCTGAGGTTAGTTTGGTGAGCTTCTGTCTCATCACCTTTTGCAGACAAGCCCCGATATCATCAGTGACTGAGGATCAGCTCCTTGTATTGGAAAGCTGAAGAAAGTA
The DNA here is from genome assembly GCF_000247695.1 of Heterocephalus glaber. Next base: position 15,503,993 of record NW_004624748.1, read on the forward strand.
CCTCTGATTCAGCCTTGCTTTTCCTAATTAAAAGTGGTTAATAACTCTTTTATTGAAACTAGATTAAATTCTTATTTGGGAAACTTAAAGTATGACCTGTCAGCTATATGGCACTTTTATCCCAGTCTCATCTCTACACAAATTGAAGGAGAACGAATTGTGTTTTAATATTCTCTAAAAGGATGGAGAGAACAAGAGAATCATAAAGTATAAAATAAAACAAATGATGTCTTTCACTGGATTTGCAAAAAAAAAAAAATCATACAGTGAACTCAATACAGTTTTGTGTTACATTTATATAGCAATATTATTCTAAAAGTGTTTCTGTGAAACCCCTAAGTAGATTACTTTTTATTCTAAACTGTTGGATAGGCACTTCCTTTTACACACCTGCTTTTCACAGCACCAATCTAATTTTAATCTGTCTCTCCAGGCATATTAAAGGGAATCTCAGTGCACACAAGCTGTGGTCCTGATTCAAGTTCCTGTTCTTCCCACATGACTCAACTCTGCTTTTACTGGAGTCACTCAGACTACAGCAGTGCACGGAGAGGTTCATAGACTCTCTCAGATTCTGAGTCTTCCTCCATGAACACAGACTATAGGGTAATACTTTTGGCTGAGAAAGCAGTGCTGGGTGGCTATGAATTGACAGCAGGAAAGCATAGAAAGAGCACAGGGATGACTGTGACCCTAGAAACTTTGACAACAGCCAAAATAAATACTGCTTCCAACTTTGTCTACACAAAATTTCCATGAAGAAGCTCAACATATCACTTCATTTAGAAATAACATAATGTAAAGAAGATGAAAAATCTGCACGTCATTGTTTTGCAGATTAATGAGAAATGAGAAATATTGTGAAAAATATTTCTTTGTACTCTTCTTATTCCTTATACTGTTTTTGTCTACTAACTAGATGCTAAACCCTTTCAAAAAAAAAGTTCCACCTTCTAAATCTTTCACAGAATTTATAATGAATTGGTCTTCTTTCGAAAATTGAGTCTGAAAATATGAGTAAATATTTCTGTTAAAAATATGCACAAATATTGACACTGTAATTCCACTCCTATATAGTCTTCCTTTCAGTAGTCTGTACTTGCATCGCCACATCTCTAATTTCAAAAAGATTTTCCTGAAATCACAATTCTCCATTCTTATTAGGTAGTATTAGTAGCTTGCAGCCTGGAAAAGTGTGTCAATATTTCTCTCTCTGTGTCTCTGTCTCTCTCTCTTTCTCTCTCTGTGTACTGAAAACTCACTTTTGTTTCCTTGGATTGGCTTTCATGTTCTGTGTGTGCATTTATTATTATTAGCACACTTTTTCAATACATAATGATTCCGTTCATTGGAGGGACTTCATATATGTCCATAACACACCTTCATGCTCTTTACTTCCCCTTTGTTTTCAATGTGTTATTTATTTGTTTGGTATTTTTATGTAAGTGCCAAATATATGGCGATTAATTACCTAAGTATACTATTGAATCTATATGATCACTGAGTACAACTTTTTAAGAGATTTCTACATTTACTGATTTTTGTAAAATTCAATTTTCTTTTTTAGGCTTATATGTTATATAGTCCCTAACCAGCATTTATCAAATGTTCACACTGGTTCATAGAAGTTGTAATTTACTTAATGTTGTAATTTTTCAAACTTATGTGTTCTTGGTTGCTCTCTCACTATAATCGAGCAAGTTAGAATGTTTAGTTAAGCATGAGGTAAATCTCGAATGTAAAATTTAAGTGTGTTTCTCATGTTTCTAATCTTTAATTTGTATTGTCTCCTGGTGTAAGCTCAACTATATGAAGAAATTAATTGCTTGTTATGATTTTTCTTCTTTTTTAGTAGACATTTTTTGTTTCCATATAATTCTTAAATTCATCTTAATTTTCTTATTTATAATCATGAGTAAATATTTGTTATTTCCTAGCTGCTCATAATTATGAAACTTGTATGGTTTAGTTGTAGTATCATTTACACTTCTCTCTGTGTTGACATATTTTTCCAGGAGGCATTTTGCTCATCAAATGCTTGGAAATGTGCACAGACTACGTATTTCTTTGGTGTGGGACTTCATGCTATATTTGGGTAACTACCAGGCCAGTGCCACTGTGGAAGAAGACTAGTTGAGAAAGCAATATGAATTTCTTATCCTTGGTGCCATTAAAACTCCTATAATCAATCTACATCTGATTGTGTGTGTGTATATCTTTCTCTCTCTCTTTCACTTTTGTTTATTATCCTTTTAAAAAATTCTGTTTCTCTATGGAATTGTGAATGCCTAGAATAACTTCCTGTTTTTCACTAGTTTCAGTCACAAAACTGTTAGTGCTGTAAGGAGCAATCAACATAAATGTTACCAAGCCATATCACCTGACTAAGCCATGTTTCATTTCACATTGCTCCCTATGTTAGAATTAACGGTTGAATTTTACCCTAGGCAATAGCTTTTTTATAGGATCATGCATGAAATCAGCAAAAACAACTACTCAGAACTTGTATTTACATAGTTGATGTATGAAATGAATTAACTTTATTACTATCAGCATTTTCATCATAACATCTCCAACAATAACATATTTCCTATAATTCAAAAGCAAGAAAATAAATAACTCATTTGAAAAAGGAGGCTAAAGCCTTAAATAGACATTTCTCAGGGGAAGCCACATGAATGGCAAATAAATATATAAAAAATCATCATCACTATTTGTGAGGGAAATGCAATTTAAAGCCATATAAAGATCATCACCTCATATCTGTTAGGATAATTATCATCAAGAAAAATGAAAAACAATAAGTGTAGGTGAGCGTGTGGAGAAAAGGAAATTTTGTGCACTATTGATAGAAATGTAAAGTAGAATGACCATTATGAAAAAATGGTGGTACCTCAGAAAACTAAATATAGTAATTACCATATTATCTGGTGATCCTGCTTTGGGGTATAAATCCAAAGGAATTGAAATCAGTATGCCAAGAGATGTTTCCACTCTCATGTTCACTGAAGCATTATTCTTAATATCTAAGAGGTAGTCTACCAACATTCCAAGCTCCTAGGGCAGAGAAGCTGCACCGGTCCCAGCACCCAGAAGGAAGCTCCCCAGCCACCATCCCAAGTTCCTAGGGCAGAGAAGCTGAGCCAGTCCCAGCACTCAAAAGGAAGCTCCCCCGCCACCAAACCAAGCCCTGCAGGTGCCAGAAGCACCCCACACCCTTCCATAGAAATGAGAAGACATGTAAGCAAGCCTCAAAAACAGACTTCTGGATCACCTATAGTAGCCCCAAAGGGAAACGAGATGGAACAATCTGATACTCAACCACGTGGACTCTCTGAACTGGCAACAAAAGAGGATCTGGGAAAAATGAAATCAGAAA
>NW_004624748.1:15530811-15541175 GCF_000247695.1 Heterocephalus glaber
AATTAAAATTCTGATATATAAAAATAAAAAAAATTTCCCTAATTAGGGGAGCTCTTGAACCTGAGAAACTACTAAACAAAAAATCTCTTATGTGGCTGAAAGAGCAGCTGTATATATCAATTTTCTCCACTGTTGGTGCCTCTTCAGTTTTCCCCAGAGTCTTACAGTGCCCCATCACAACAAATGTGATTAAAGAAGTGTGTATATATATATATATGTATGTATATATATATTTAAGTTGACTTTAAATAAAAGATTAAAATGTTTTCTATGCCTGAAGAAATAAACTTTTCTTAAAATATTAAAATGCTCTTGCTTAAATTTACAAAAATTAGGTTAAAGAGCAAATGTTTTATATTTTACTTGTGTTTTCATTGTTAGGCTTTTGGTTATTTGTGAAACTGAGTTTTAAGGGTTAAATGTTGTCTTGTAAAATGTTTTCAATAATCAGTTTACAACTTGATAAATAAACAATTATCTTAGGTTATAACACACTATATATTTGAGATTATCTATCTATATATATCTGAACACAAAATATATTGTAATTCTAAGCTTTAAACATAAGTTTATAGAATTTAGATTATGTAAGTATAATGCATGCAAAGTAACCACTAGATGTTCTCTTTCATACAATACATATTGTATATACACATTAAACATATAAAATGATCAAATTTTTGACATTTCCTTAAATTTAGTCCTGCCATTTAAAACTTGATCTACATCTATTGGCTTTTAGGCCAATATTTTCTTATTGTATGAATAAGATACACTTATATGTTTGGTAACAAGTGTTTTAGTGGTCAGTTAGACTGTTTCCTAAATTTCTAAGAGGTCTAAAGACATCCTTTAATTCTTTTCAGTGCAATTATACCATTGTATACCTGTTAAAGGAATCTAAATTTTGCCTTAAGAGTATGAACTAATTCAACATGTAAAAGGTTTCTATATAGCTGTGATGCTAATTATTGCCTACCTCTTATTATATTAAGTGAATTTATGATCCTCAAGCATACAGTTCCTCTAAAATACAAAGCTTGGAACTACACTTTACCATACTGATGTCCTTAAACAAAATTATTTGTAGTAGTGAACTTTTTCAGGGTTACAGTTATGTGATGATTAATTGTATTATGAAAGTTAGATGCACCAAACACTATGCTGTCCAGACAGTGTTACTTTAATGATTAAAGATTGGGCATTACTAATTTATAAAGTACATCTGAAAACAAGTACCTTCTACTTAGCAAGGCACTTTATTTAAAAAATAGCAAGTTTAGATGAAAATTTATTTATGTAATTTAATATTTTATAATTGGTAGAAGGTAACTGATTGATAAGCTATTTTGTACTAAAAGTGAGAATTTAAATTATTAGAGATACTAAGAACCTAATTGTTCTGCTATAATATCATCATAGTTATTATACTAAAATGTTATGTTTGCTCTTTAAACTTTCATTGTAAAACTTTGTAACTTATATGTTAACATTCTATAGGAGTATGACTTCTAAAAAATAACCTAAATATTCTAAAATGGTAGGCGATAGCTACAGTAAAGATAGAACATAACTCTGATGCTTAGGACTAATGCTGACTATGATTAATAAAAAAGGTAGCAGTTCTCTGGCTATATCTTATAAAGTGCTCCAGATAGGATTATAAGAGTTAAAATCTATTGCTCACACTTTAATAGTTATGTAACTGGCCTTTATGGGTCTTCAACAACTGAGGCTTAGAGATCAAAGCTAAGGAGCATAAGTGGGCTTAGAGAACAGCTATTTTGGCTTTTGACCTCCTAGATGGAGCTCTGACATTGCTATACAGAAATTAATATATAGATATAGATATAGACATAGATATAGATATAGAAATTAACTTTTATTAACACAGGTCTTACTTTGGCTTAAACACCCAGAAGGAAAGTATGATAAAAAAATTAATTACAGTAAGTTCCCTGTCTTAAGCAAGTTCTGTTCCATGTGAATTATTTGTAAGTTGGATTTGTTCATAAGCTGACAAATTGAGTCTTATACATTACACTTGTGAAAGATTAAAATTCAAATGTTCATAAGTTGGGGACTTACTATATTACTATAAAGTAATAGTAATATTAAACAGAAAAACTATACTAAGTATAAAAAAGAGCTCCAAAAACTTCACAAGGCCCTGCTGTCAGGCTCCAGCTAAACCTATAAATCATAGTCATAGAAAGTCCAGACTGAACAGTCTTGCCAGTTATTCCAAAAATATGTCCTTCATCCTCTCTTACTATATTCTTATCATGTTAGTTTAATGTACTTTTAAATACCTGTCAGTAAATATTTTACTTCTTGTATAGGTTGCCTGTAAAATAAAAATGGCTATATAAATTTTCTAGCCACTATCCTTTGTTACCTTTCTGGTATGAGCTAATTTTTTGTTATCTACTTCAGACTTAATATGTTTATTATTAATCCAGTCACTATAAAAGATCTTCAGGTCTGTACAATAGAGGCCAGATATACATTCTAAATCCTACCATATAAATTTTTGGCCCAATAGTCACAAAAACATCAACATCTTTATTTAGTGTATTCATTCATCATTGTTATAATTAAAATAAGAGGGATTTTTATATTTTATTAACAAAATAGGGAGCGTGTTGGCAAGCAGTAATGCCAACTATCAGTGCACCTTAGGAGAAAATTTCAAACTCTATCCAGGAACAGTCAAACCACACCTATAAGAAAGTGAATACAAGCTTTTAACAAGTGAAGATAAGAGTAAGAAAGCAATAATTAAGCAATATCAGTACATTACCAAACTAGTAATTAGTAACATGCATAGATTCGTAGGCCAAGAAAGAGGATCAGTATCCTCAGATCCTGTTTTCTATTTTATCTGGAGTCAGCAGTGTGGTACACCCATATGGAGAAGCTCAGTTCTTAGTAACCATCCATGTTCAGAGCCCCTCTCTCCTTACTTTCTTGTTCTTCCCTCTCTTACAGGGTGTGAGGACAAAGAAGGTCCTGAGCCCCAAAAGGCATACTTGACTTCTGGCAGGCAGCACAGATCTGGTCAGGATCCCAGGCCCCTGTCAGCAGGGAATTGTTCCTATCACAATTGTTTACTCTTCTCAGGGGGCAGGGACCAGCCCACTCCTGGAACAAGCATGTGCTAGGGGTTCTGTTATCATTCACATGAGTCTGAGTTAAATTCTTCAACTAACAACATGGATTCCATTTTTGTAGAGGCCCATTCAGAGCATACTCTATATGCTCTTCAACTCTACCTGTTATAGGGACACCTTAAAAAACAAAGATTAACTTATGACAAATGCTACTGACATCTATCATTTTTGGAACCAATATTCATCATTATTCTATTTTTAATATCTAGCTCCTTCTTGTTTAACATAGCTATAAAATGAAGCATAAGCATCAATAACTTTTTCTAATATACTTGTACTCTTTTCTACACTATCAAAGGGGATAGTTTATCAAACAACAAAACAAATTTTCCTTTGTCTTCTTCAGATTAATCACATTGAGACTTTTGATCTCTGGCTGGGCAGGGTCCTTTACAGAACAAAGCATTTATAAGAAGAAGGACCTTCAACCCTCTGACTCCCACAGATTCAGGGATTAAAGTCTGGGAGAAATGAAGTAGGATGAAATAAATACAGACACACCAAAAGGTGATAAGGAAAATCATAATTTTAAAAATAAAAACTGCAGTTTCAGGATGCAAGGCTAGCTTAATTTTTTTTTCCTTTGCTTGCAGAATACAATAAGCCTGGGAATAGTGGACTCTCAAGTTATGACAAGCCTCACATATGAACAACTTGGGTTACAACTGGAATTTTAGTTATGATCAAAGTCTCAAGTTATGACCCAAATGTTGATATTTCCTGTGCGGAGTTAATTGAGAAATGCTGGGCCAATGTCTCTCTAAGGACACTGAGATCTGCCTGGAAGAAAGTGTGGTCGAAAATTATATAAGAGAGAGATTTAAAGGCTGTATAGGGGATCCTGAATCTTCAGTTGACCCTGTGGTTGATGACATTGTCACTATAGCAGAGTCCACAGGCTTGCAGGTAGACAGTGGTGATGTTGAGGAACTGGTGTAGGAACACTCACAAGAACTATCTACAGAGGAGATGTAGCAACTTCTGGCTGAACAACAGAGAATGGCAGCTGGGGAGCTTTCTGAAGAGGAGGGGGAGTATCAGCAACCAGTCCAGAAATTTCTTCTCCTGAAATAGAGGAAATTTTGAAAAAATGAAGAGAGCTACAAACATTTGTAGAGAAGACCCACCCTGACAGAGAAAAAGCCAATCATTGCATTCACTTGTTTTATGACAATATCATGTCAAACTACAGAACAGTGTTAAAGAAAAGACAGAAACAGACAACTTTAGACCAGTTTTTAGTTCTGAAAAGGTTGATTCCTAGTAAGCCAGAAGCAGGTCCTAGTGAGCTACAGACTCTCCTAAAGAGAGAAAGAACACCAGAGAGCCAGATTTCTGATGTTCTTATGGAAAGAGGATTCTCTTTCCAAACAATAACCACCTTCCATTTTATTCTCTCTTCCTGCAAGTCAAATATGTCAATTTGAATGGTCAGTACAGTATGAAATTATTGTTTCTGGTAAACTAAGCACATTTTATAACTTTTTGGTGAATACTCTAGGAAATTTATTGATGTTTTTGGTAAATTATGCACATTACACAACCGTTTTTTATTATGAAAAGGTTAGTTAAGGGGTGCTTTGGTAGGTTTGGAACACATTATAGGCATTTCCATTATTTCTTAGGAGAAAAATAGTCTTGACTTATAATCAATTTGAGTTTCAACCACACCTTGCAAAGGAATTGAGTTTGTAAGTCAAAGGTCCACTGTAATGCCATTTCACCTACAAATTGATTTAGCCATTCCCTTTTTACTTGCAAATTAGTTCCCTTCACCTGTGAACCTATGTAATAGACTTTTTCCTATAAATGAGCCATTATCTTCTTGTGGGTGGGCCATTCTTCCATTATCTTCCTGTGACTGGGTCACCGTTTTCCCAACACCCATGGGGGAACTTTCTACAAAATCACAAATTCCATAGGTTCACACTGCCAAAAACATGTAAATATTCCCAGCTCCAAACTGAGGCATGCCTGTTTTGAGTGAGAGTCCACACTCTATTCCTTTGCCTGTATACTTTTAAGTTAAATTTCTATCTGATAAGCCCTTCCTGTGCTTCTTTAAAAACAAAACAAAACAAAACAAAAAAACTCCACAAGGGATTAAGGTATGGCAAAGCTGGCTGGGAAAGTGGACATGATCTACTAAATACAAGATCCCAGAGCATATGTGTAGAACAGTTCCCAAAGCCCTGCACATGGACTTTTCAATAGGATGTACCTAGGCCTGAGGCATGGGATCCCAGCATTTATTCTCAGGACTGCTATGTAGAAGTTCTCATGGATTTCTTGGAGATTTGGACAGCATAAAAGGACACAGATGCCATGAAGGGCTTGCTATCTTGGTCTGTGTCCTCCAGGGTATACTTTTATCTTGCTTTTTCATCTTTTACTCAGCCCAAGCTCCCTCTGAAGAGTGTTTCTCCCTCACTCTTCACTCTTACCTTTTCAAATAAACTCGTCACCTCTTTTTCTTTGTTTCATTTGATTCTTTGTTTGCGATGAAAAGAACCTGGAATCCAACTCCAGAAGGAGAGGGAGCAACCCAAAGCCTAGAAATGTTTATTTGGTGAAACATTTTTAGAAGAAGACTAGCCAGCAACACTATCATAATTTATTCCTCCTCTGATATTCTCAATCTGAAATGACTCCACCATCCACACAGCTGCTTAGGCCAGAAATCTGAAATTATTTTCAGTTTGTCTTTCACTCTACTCTACTGAGCTATCCTCTCAATAAATTATAAATCCATTTAAAAGTTTTAGCCAGTTTTAACTAATTTTCCTTGGTTAGATCATCATTTTACCTCACTCATTAATCTCTCTCTCTCCATCTGTCCTGTCACGTGCCTCTCCTGCCTCTTTCTATCCCCCCACCATGCTGGCCCACTCTCATAGTGCAGATAAGGGATCACTTTAAATTGAAAGTTGTCATTTCTTTGCATAAAGCTAGTTTAGATAATAGGATGGGAATTAAAGTTGAACAGGGAAAAGATTTCTGACCAGAAGAAACCTGTGCTATAGATAACCTAGTAGCAAACAAGAGGCTCCTCCTAGCTCCAACCTCTCCCATACCTAAAACATGTTCAGGTCTCACTCAGACTTGCCAGGACATGTTTTCCTCCATTGTCCTTTGTTCTCAGTAGAGTTTCTGTGACCCCTGCTTCCCACCATATGTAAATAAGGTTAATACTAGAGTACCTTTCTATTCAATTGTATAAGCTGAATGTATCTACCTCAACCAATGAACTATTAAGTGTCTTGCCACTGTATCCTCACCCCTCTTTTCCCAAATCTATATAAATCTTCTTCACCACCCAGATGGGACTGATTGCTTTGTGGAGAAGTCCCCGATCAGTCTGTTAGCAAAATAAACCTACCTCCAATTTCTGCAGTGTGTGCTTCTTTCTTCTCGGCCTGACTGTTATACCACCTAGAGCTACAACACTGGGAGTTATATTTGGTACAATAAAATGGCAAAGGTTGGTTGCATAGTGTAGCTTCCAAATGGATCTAAAAGCTTTTGTGACTGGAAAAAGAGTTGAGTTAGCTTTTTCTTTCCTCAGTTGAATTCTTAACGTAATTCCCAATAACCTTGTAGTTGAAGCATCATTCTCAGATGATGAATAATGACATTTCAACTTAATCAACTACTTAAAAATGGAATATAAAGAAAAACAGCAAATACACCAAGTGTCCACAGAGAGCATGCCATTCTTTCTGCAGCACAAATCATTGAACAAGGCAAGAGTTGACAGTAAAATGACATGATTTGTTCTTTAGCCAATAATATCTAAAAATTCAAGAGAAAATAGAATTTTGATATATCCATTATATTTTTATAAGGGACATCAGTTATAGGTGAAAGCAATCCACGGACCTCTGTTCTTTTCTACCTACTGTTTTTTACCTGCATACCCTTCAATATGTTAAAAAAAATCTTAAAAGTTTTAAGGAAGTAATAAAATACTGGTTACAAAACATTTTTGTGTGTGTGTATGCTGCAGCTCAGAGCACTGTGTCATTTACACAAGCTACCTAAATATTTAATATTAACACTGTAAATATGATCCAAATAAACAGGAAAATAAATATGCAACCTTAATATTAGGTTAAAAAACATGCTCTCTCTCTTAGACCAAAGTCACAGAATTAACCAACATTAGATGTGAGGAGACTCTAAAGATCATCTGGTCCTATATCCTCATTTTATAAGTCAGAAAACTGAGGCCCAAGTTAAAAATTATATCATAGTTTTTAAAATAGAAAAGTTTGCAAACATGAAAGCAGAAGGCAAATTTCAGAAATATGCCTAATACCAAAGGACTAATAGACTAATGCAACTAAAAATGTATTATATCAGAAAAATATAAAGCATGCAATATCATATTTAATATCAGAGATAACATATTAACATGAGCAGCATTTAAATAAAAATGACAATCCAATAAGGAATCCCTAGGGTATGAGTGAGAGGAGCAAATATTCAATAGAATCATTTATAACCATAATTACGAAAAATGTTCCTAGTAAATTAATTTAAAATAAATATGTATATATTTCAACAAATTATAAAATAAATCCTACCATTCTTTCATGAAATAAGCACTATTAATTTTGGTGGTAAAATTATTATTGATAATTATTGAGCTAATTATTGATAATGTTATCTAAATAAGAAAACATTGCTGAATTGTAAGATATTGAAATATAGGGTTAATCAGGAAACTAAAACTTACCATAGATAATAAAACCTTCAGCAGGAACTTATAATTCCACAAAAAAAAATCCTCCATTCTTTGCTGAGAACATGCAAACAATGATCTTATTAAAGGCAATGTATGTATGCATTTATACACCATCAAATACAATTTTATTTTCGTATTAATAGTGTTCATTAGTATACCCTGTGCATGTTATTTAGTACTAAATATCCCAGGGACTACTATATTTAACCAATACTTTTTTCCTTCATGAAAATACTACCTACCTTGTCTTTATCCTGAACTTTTAGAACCACCTCATCCTCTTCACTTTTGTATTATTATTGAAGATTTAGAACTGTCTCAGTATATTAAATCTCAATAGCTCAGAGTAATCTTTTAGGTTTTTTCTTTATTTATATCGTGTAAAATCATGGAGACTGTATATCCAAATTTTTCTTGTATATTTTTTCTTTCTTTTGATTTTCATTTTAATTCAGACTGTCTCTTTTCTTTAGTATCCATTCCTCTATGTGTCTTTCTCAGAGTTAAATGCCTACAGAGTCAGAAAATGGTACCGGCCATATAATCTCTTCTAAAATGAAAGCTCTGTGCCATCAATCAAGTACCTATTAAACCCCTAGCATTGTGCCAGGCCTGAGGATATGTGATGGGCCATCAAGATGCTTTATGTGAACTCCAGAGCATCACTGTTAATGTGCCTCAAGGACTCTCCCTTTGTGGCCTTTGCCCTCCTACAGCTAATATTATTTATCCCACACTGCGCTTTTCAAGTTCCATTTCCCAAGAGATTACCTAGCTGGCATGGTCAATATTCTCCCTCTTTAGGTGGCCAGTTTTAGTCCTCTGTGAAAAGAGAAGGGGGTTGCAAGGCACAGAAGATGGTCTTGTGTGCTCAATGAATTGCCCTGGGGTACTGCTGTAGCAAACTGGCTTCCCTCATGTGCAAAGGGTGCAAGTGCTTTCCTAGTAGGAAAGTGAGAGTGTTATCTACCAACTCTAGGAAAGGAGCAAATGGAAACACTGAGTTTGTGGGTGCTTGGGGAATATTTGAGAAAAGTTACCTGTTAGATAGTTGGAGCAGAGGAGAGGGGTTTGGACATTCAAACCAGAGAAACACATTGAGAGTTATAAACACATTGGAGAGAGTTGGCATCATATATATAGGAGATTATTCCATGGGACCAAAGAGATAATCTAGAATATTAGCTCAAGGATATAACTCTGGGGCATATCAGAAAAATGATCCAGTAAGGACATCAAAAGAGTCAGAGAAGCATGAAAAAAATTTATTTTTACCACGAGAGTCCTCACAATGACTAAATCTTCTATTGTGGTTTCTAATCTATTTTTCTATTTTCTTTTTTCAATTTCCTTATATGTACATATAAGTGTATATCTGTATTGCAGTGTTTCAGCTAAGTAGACTTCCAAGTATTCCCTAAGAAGTTCTCATGCTTTCTACAATCTATGTTCTACTTGTACTTATAAGTCTCTTCTTTCAGTCTCTACCTGTGGAAATACTCCTTCAATGCACATGGGGGATCTACCGTTGGAACCAATATTTTAGTGTATTTTGCTTCTTGCCCATATAAGCATGTATATACTGTTCTTAATCCTTCATTAGGTTTTCTGGGTCTTGAGAACACAGTGTTTTTACAGTTGGTTACAGTTCTGCTGTTCCTTAATAGGCTTCCAAGAAATACTGTGATGTGTGACTCACAAAAGGATCATCTATTCTGTCTGAGCCACTACAGTGCCTGATTGTCCCCCTTTCTATTTTTACTGCCTAACTCCTATAAGGATAAATCATTGATATGTAAACATATTACACCTTTCCCAGGAGAAGTTAGAGTTAGAAAAATTCTCCTTGGGCTAATGCTGGACAGTAATACAAGAGAAGCGATATTTTATATATATACATTAAATATCCAAAAGGTTTGATAAGAAAAGTAAAAACTTATCATATTCCTTTGACATATAGTATTAAATACTACTAAAATTTATCATGAAAATTTTCTTCTTTAAAAAATAAACAGAAATCATATGCTAAAATTTAATAAAAAATTAACATTTTGAATAACTTCCTGTTTCTACCATGTGCATAATCAAGAATTGAAATTATTATGGTAATTTAAAAAGAACTTTCTAACATTTCCAAATATTTTCCTTAGATAAATTTCTATGATAGAGTCATTAAAGCATTAATTAATTAATTAAGACAATGCTTCCTCTTCATTTTTGTTTGCTAGAGATGAAAGTCTCCATTTCCCAACAACTATAGTTTGAAGTATAAGATGATAATTGATTTTGATTTGTGTGAGTGTGCGTGTGTGTGTGTGTGTGTGTGTGTGTGTGTGTGAGAGAGAGAGAGAGAGAGAGAGAGAGAGAGAGAGAGAGAGAGAGAGACAGGGAGACAGAGAATGAATGAGATCCAATATTAGATTTAGGTGGGTAAATCTAAACTA